>QAOA01006727.1:35749-93921 GCA_003255065.1 Cercis canadensis
TACTTCCATATGAAGGTTATAAAATCGCATTCTAATTGTCAGTTTTTATTTTCAAATGTGGCAAATTTTAAGGGCTGATTTGCGGGTGTTGGGATTGAAGAAAATTATGGGTTCTTGGTCCCAACTTGTGTATAAATAGTGGCTGAAACGTGATGCATCCTCCTCCTATTCCCATTGTGCCTACCCAATAGCCATAAACCCATCTTGCTTTATCCCGTTGTCTTGGCTGCCTTATTTTGCCTATATAGTGTTCTTCTTCTTTGTTGGAATTCTGTCCACCTTGGTTTAATAAGCCCAGGTAATCTCTCAAGTAATTGTCTATTTTTTATGTTGTTGTTTTGTATTTTTGTTGGTTCCTTATCACTTACTGATATTATTTTGTGCATCCTTATATCATTTTCATTGGCATGAGGTCGATTAGAATGATAACCACCAGGAAGCAACGTGTAATGGCCCTACGATCGAGATCAACACTGTCCTATGTACTCAATGGGAGTGATCGAGCTTATCAACATAATACTGAGGCTTTCACATTTACAATGTCTTTCCTAACCCTTAATGATTCATTTGATGTAGAGATCACACAATATGTCATAGAGAACAAACTCATGGTACTGCCTACAATTTATGCCCTGTAATTTTATTTTAATTTACATTTGGGAAAATCCCCAATACTAATCCTTTTAATTGTAGCTGGTTGTTTATGTTTTAAATGCAGAGAATTCCTGATAGATTTGGTGCAACAATCTTTAGAGTTGAGGAGGGGACATGGTTCTTGAAGTCCAATCTAGAGACTAAGTTCTGGAAGGTTAAAGTGATGCCCGTTCTGTTATTAGTGCATATCACTAACAAGCTTGCCGACTGAATAATAAAGTTCTTGGACGACAATGGTTTATATGCAAGGGCGGTGCGGTTCTTTTTTAGCACAAAATTGGGAAAGTCATTTGTTTTTTCTCATATACCCAATGTTGTCTATGCGTAGGGAAATCGTGGAGGAATGTGCAATGAATGTTGGTTTATGATGATTGTTTCAATTAAAAAGTTGTCTTAATAATTTAAATTATGTGTATTTGTTACTCTATGGTATGTTGATGTGCATTTGGTTAAATTTTGTGCATTTCCTCACCATTACATCTCAAATAGTCGACTACTCCATACTTGATAGTCGACCATACACTGATAGAGACAATGTAGTTGACTACTACCTTGAGAGAGTCGACTATCTATTGCTGGGAATCTTGGGTCACATTCTCATTGATTGTAGTCGACTATATTCCTATGAGTAGTCGACTATTTTTATCCCGGAAGCAAATAGTTGACTACTAATTCAAAGTAGTCAATTATTGCGCACTAAACCGTATTAGTTAACCATTCCAATCAAATAAAATCCTCTGCATGATTTTCATCAATCATGTAATTTTTGAGCTTGAGAATTATTACATAATTACCGTTTCAATCAATTAAGTGGGAACATATTGGAAAAAAATAATGGCTGACTTTATGTATTAGTTGGGTCCTAATCTATTTAGGTAATAATAGAAAAAAAATTAGGAATCAGTTACCCATAAGGAAATAAATAAGATTCCTATGTGGGCAAGGAAAATATGGCAATAAATCAACATAGAATAAATGTAATTAGATTTTAATTTGGAGTTTTAAAATTGAAATTGGGAAAATTTTTAGGGCTGATTTATTGTGGATGGAATAAATTTAAATAGTTGTATGGATTTTGTCTAGAGGAATCATATTTGTACTCTCTTATTTATGATAGTTGACTATTTTTTTTAAAGTGTCAAATATAGAGTCGACTATGAGATTCTTGGTTGTCGACCATATGATTCCATGACAATGTAGTGAACTACCACCTCGAAATAGTCTACTACTTATTGTTATAAATATTGGGTTACATCCCAGTTGATTGTAGTCAACTTTACTACTACGAGTAATGAACTATTTCCACCCTAAGAGCAAGTAGTCGACTATTTCGAGGTGGTAGTCGACTACATTGTATGGTGGTAATGGACTGGTGAATCTTGGCTAAGAGAGTTGATTCCAAGTTCGAAGTAGTTGATTATTGCGCATTGAACCATGTTAGCTGACCGTTCCAATCAAATAAAATCCTTCACATGTTTCCCATCAATCATGTAATATTTATCCTTAAGAATTATTATATAATTACTGTTTCAATCAATTAAGTGGGTTCAATATAGCAAATAAAATAATGGCTGACTTTATGTATTAATTGAGTTCTAATCTATTTAGGTAATATTGGAGGAAAATTAGGAATCAATTACCCATAATGAAATAAATAAGATTCCTATGTGGACAAGAAAAATATGGCAATAAATCAACATGAAGTAACATCCGAGGTTAAATCAACAGGAAAACTCACACACATTTTAATTTAGTTTTTGGTTCTTCTCTTCGACACCATGTCAAACTCACATGCAAAGTAAGACGAACTCTTGTGGAGACGACACTTGACACTCCAAATGCTTGACACGTGGCATTGCAATGAATTTTTTGATTTATTCTTGAATGAAAATAACATAAAATATTATATAAGTCTAATTGCATTCTGTTTGACTTATTATTAAACAAATTATCACATTTAATTCATTTGTTTAATTAGTGCATCACATTTAAAATTGTATGTGGACTAAAAGACAATTAAATGCATTATTTTCTTTTGCCTCACATTATTACAGATTTATTATAGATATTTTTCTAATTCACATAAATAAAATTGATTGAGAAAATTAAAAAAGGAAAACATCCACATAATTAAATGACCAAATTTTATTAAATTATACAATCAAATTTATGCACAAATTGTCAATCACCATAATTATAAATTTCCAATTACCATGAAATTTTAAAATTTTCAAAAAAGTACCTGAGATTCAATTCATGCATAAAGGGTCTCTTGCTTGGAATTAAATCAATGCATTCAACAACTTTCTTAATTGTCTACAAATTTGAAAATTTTAAAAGTAGCTTTCAAACAGAAAATGTGAATTGAAATGCTTCTAAATTTCTTTTATTTTCTATTTATTCATTGCAATTGAAAAGTTTCCATAATGGTCACTCTTAATATAAATGCTTTTAAAATCAAATGAGAGAAAAAATTACCACCTCCATACTATATGATGCCTAAAATTTAAATACTACATAAATCAAATTCATAATATCATTCATTAAATAGGGATTCAAAACAAAGAAAATCAGCTAATAGTTCTCTAATCAATACATAATTTTGCTGATTGGAGATATCTTGGTTAGTGTCTTCAAGAAGCTTATCGATTTTACAGGTCTACCTTTTATGTGCTGTTATTTTTATTTTGTTTTTGTACAATTGGTTTCTTAAGCATTCACATTGCTCATCTTTTCGGGTATTCATTTTACTCCTTCTCCAATGTCTTCCTCCCCTTCCATCCGCTTAGCTTCTTGTAGGAATAAGCAAACCAACCTCAGGGTCCATTTGTGTCCAAAACCATGGGAATGATGGCAATCCAAGTCAAACTCTTTGATACCAGAAATGGTTGCTATTTTCTTTCATTTTCCTTTTTATATAATGGCATGAAAGAGAGAACTTTTCATCAGTAGCGTTTTGTAACTCTTGCTAATCATTTATCTTTTTATATATATATATATATATATATTCCATTCTTCATTTTGGTACGTTGTTTGACACACCTAAATGAAAATGGATAGGCACATGAAAGGGTGTTAGTAATATTTGTTTTTCTAAGGCCTATAACTTATATAATAGAGTAGCATATGACATCTTAATCTAATAGAAATATCTGATTGGAGATGTGTGCTTTTTATACACTTTGAATGGTTTGCTATCTTTTTCTTTTTGCTTTGATGAATCTAAGCCCATTCTACGATGTCGAATTGTTATAAAATAACAATTCTCTTAGAGGTCAGATCATCTCAAGGAAAGGGAAAAAGCATAAAACCAAAACAGAGANATTCACTTAGAGGTCAGATCATCTCAAGGAAAGGGAAAAAGCATAAAACCAAAACAGAGAAGTGAATGCAAAAAGGATAAATGAGCAGTAGCTACCTGATGAACAACAAGGTTATATACTATTGGTGAGCGATGTTGATTGGGAACACCATGAATTCTCAATAGATGCACCTAAACCAAAGATACATTTACATGGTAATGATCCATTATAGGCATAGCATAGATGTAAATTAATTATTTAACTATTATCGTCTTTATATACAACATCAACAGAGTTGTCCATGGATGGGAAATCAAGGTCAGGGCTGTTCTATCTTTGATTTTATATTAAAAAAAATTTCTTTAAAAATAAAGCTTTGGATATGAATATGAAAAATTTAAAACAGTCATACCCAAAATAAGGTATACTATTGTTACTGATTTTTCTATTGTTATCTAAATTTTTCTCTGCATTGTGTTACTGGCAGAAAAAAGTAAGCTTATTGTTTTGGGTTTGGTTTTGTAGGATAGGATGATGATGGAGCTTCATTTACAAGGGAGACCATAGATGAGATTGTGAAAGTTTTGAAAAGGATTCTCATTTATTCCATAGCAATTCATGCCATTAAAGCAACTCATGCTTTAGGGTGCACAAACTCTTTTTTTTTTCCCCATTTGATCTTGCTCTTTCCCTTTTGTTTTTTTCTCTTGGGAAGGAAGAAATTTATGTTTGGATTTTGTATTTTCATGTGTCATTTGAGGATTGTGAGTGATTCTAATGCCTTCTTCATTGAGACAATTTTGGAGCACTTAGGTATAAGGGAATGCTTCTGTGAGATTAACACTAATCCAGGCTATGTTAATGAAGAATGAAGAGTCAGAATTATTCCTTATTATGATTTTAACAAAGCTTCCCATGGTTGCAGTCTCTACCCTCCAAATATGTGTAAGGTATATTTTCTTCACTCATCGATTCTCTTAACTTTTCTTATTTTAAAAGAAAAAAAAATGGAAACCTTTTATAGGTACAAACATAAATCAAAGTTTGCTGATTTTTAGACTATTGTAAACACAACTTGATGTTCTTAATTCTTTTTTCTGCTAAAGGTAGTTGATTTTTATTTGGACATCGATTTGAGGTAAATTTTCTGTCTCTATGTTCTTTATTTTTTATTTTTTTCTGATCAAGATGGTCCATTGTAAAGTCACTTTCCTTTTTTACCTAATTTTGTAGTTTTTATATTCTCTTGACACAACCCTGTATGGTATATATGATCTGACTTGCAATGCTATGGGAAGTTCATTAAGGCAATGTTAATATTAAAATTTCAATGAGACCAAGGATTGCTAAGAATTTTTTTAACTCACATTCNTGATTAAGATGGTCCATTGTAAAGTCACTTTCCTTTTTTTACCTAATTTTGTAGTTTTTATATTCTCTTGACACAACCCTGTATGGTATATATGATCTGACTTGCAATGCTATGGGAAGTTCATTAAGGCAATGTTAATATTAAAATTTCAATGAGACCAAGGATTGCTAAGAATTTTTTTAACTCACATTCGCTTTTTAGCAATTTAATTGATAGGACTTGTAATTTTTGGTAAGAAGAAAATACTCATGTAACAAATCAAGTAAAAGTAACGAACTCCTTTATAGGGACTCAAGAGGCTGAAAAATAGCATATTGAATGGTACTCTATTGTAGGTCCTCGTAAATTCAATGCTTTATTCAAAATAATTAGAAACAAGTTTGACAAAAATAAATTAGAAAAAGTTCTTAATTTGAAATACTTTTACAGAACTCTCAAAATTCTTCATGAATTTTTTTGATTTAATCACATATAGATTGCAAATATATATTATATTAGAAAGTGACATGTTCAAATCCCATTGGGTGTGTGTGAGGTGGGATTTAAGGAGGCGATAGGTATTAGACACGCTTCAGTTCAGTTAGTTAAGTTAATTAGTTAGCCTCTTAGTCAAGCACGTGCTATCAGTACACGTCAGCATAATTAGTTATAGAAGTCAGTTAACAATGCAGCTGCATGGTTAGATTAGTTTTGATCTTAATGGTCAAATATGTATGCACGTCATGTATGTATTTGAGTAGTTTATATACCCCTGTATCAGAAGAGATGAGATCACTTTTGAATGCAATACAGAATTCATTTTTCTGCAAGTTTTCTTTCTCTGAGCTTGGTACACATTCTCTGCACCAAGACTTAATATGGTATCAGTGCAATCTTGCTCTTCCGCCTTTCTACATTGAAGCTTGATTGTATCAAGTTTTCTTTCCTCTGATTTTTTTTTTTTCTGAATCGAGTCATCAATGGCAACTTCCACCATCAATGATGCCTCAAATCCTTTCTTCCTTCATCCTTCAGATTCTCCAGGACTCACTCTGGTGTCACAAGTTCTCACTGGGGAAAACTACAATTCTTGGCGCCGAGCTATGCGAATGGCGTTGATGGCCAAGAACAAGCTTGGTTTTGTGGATGAATCAATTCGAGTTCCTGATGAAACTGACCCTCAGCTTTTCCTAGCTTGGCAGCGTAACAATAATTTTGTTGCTTCATGGCTGCTCAACTCTGTGTCAAAGGAAATCACTGCAAGTGTCATCTATTCAGCCACTGCTGCTGACATTTGGCAAGATTTGCAAGAGAGATATCAGCAACAAAATGGTCCCAAGATCTTTCAACTCAAGAAAGAATTGGTGAATCTTTCACAAGGATCAATGTCTGTAGGTCAATACTTCACCAAACTGAAAGCAATATGGGAAGAAATTGGTGAGTATCGCCCAGTGTGTATCTGCAATTGTGGGGGTGCCAGGCCTGTGATTGAGCACCTTCTTCAAGAATACGTGCTGTGTTTTTTGATGGGACTCAATGACTCCTATTCCCATATAAGAGGTCAAATATTGCTGATGGATCCTCTGCCTCCTATTAACAAAGTTTTCTCTTTGGTAACACAAGAAGAGAAACAAAGGGAACTTGGTTTCTCTGCTGCACAAAACGAAGCCCAAATGGCTTATGCAGTGATAGGCCACAGGCAAACTTATGAAGGGAAACCTAAGTATGTCAAGAAGGATCGACCCATGTGTGCACATTGTGGGCTTCTTGGACACACCAAGGACAAATGCTACAAATTACATGGCTATCCACCGGGCTACACATCTGGCTACAGAAAGGGTAAAAACTCTCATGTTGGCAATGTCAATCAGGTTAGTGAGTTAGAATTTCCTGTTGCTAATTCCTCTCAAGAATAGTTCCACATGACTTCGCAGCAATATCATCAACTCATGCAATTACTTCAACCCCAGTTATCACAAACAAATCAGTTTGAGGTGGATAATGCAACTACCAACACCAATGTGAATGGTATGTGTTTTTCTGCTACTAGCTTAAATTTCCAAGATCACATGCATTCCTGGATTTTAGATTCAGGTGCAACCTCACACATTGCCTGCTCTCTCACATCCTTTACTTCTTACAAATCTTACACTAATCGATATGTTACACTTCCAAACAAAACAAAAGTTTCAGTGTCAACTATTGGTACAGTCATGTTAGCTCCCAATTTCATTCTGACAGAAGTTCTTTTCATACCAGAATTTCATGTCAATCTTATTTCTGTGAGTGCTTTGTTGCATCAGTCCTCTTATCTTGTAAATTTTCACACTAACACCTTCCTCATCCAGGACATCCACNCATGTTAGCTCCCAATTTCATTCTAACAGAAGTTCTTTTCATACCAGAATTTCATGTCAATCTTATTTCTGTGAGTGCTTTGTTGCATCAGTCCTCTTATCTTGTAAATTTTCACACTAACACCTTCCTCATCCAGGACATCCACCAGTCGAGGGTGATTGACAAGGGTGAGCTGTGTAAAGGATTATACATCTTTCATCCAAAGGGAATTGATGCACAAGTCACCACTGCTACAACTTCTATAGTCCCCAGTTTTCCTTCCAAAAATTTACTTGTATCAAATTCTCATTTCAGTGTCAATTCAGTTTTAGATTCTTCTATACATGCACATATTTAGCATGCTAGACTAGGTCATTTTTCAGACAAAATATTGAAAGTTGTTAGCAATAAAATTCCTTTTTCTTGTTCTGCAAATTACACTTCCAACACTTGCTCTATCTGTTCATTATCAAAACTTCGTAGACTATCATTCACTTCACACAATAATTTTGGAAAAACACCTTTTGATCTGGTTCATTGTAATATTTGGGGCCCTTATCATCACTGCACCTATGATGGTAAGAGGTATTTTCTCACCTTGGTTGATGATTGCACAAGGTTTACATGGATATATATGCTCAAAACTAAAGCAGAAGCCAGTGCATCCATTATACAATTTTTTACCTATGTCAAGACCCAATTTGACAGTAACATCAAGCAGTTCAGATCAGATAATGCTAAGGAACTGCAGCTCACTGATTTCCTGAAGAATGCAGGCACTGCTCACCAATTTTCATGTCCATACAGGCCAGAACATAATTCAATTGTTGAAAGGAAGCACCAACACTTACTCAATGTAGCTAGAGCACTGTTCTTTCAGTCCAAAGTCCCTATACAATTTTGGGGTGAATGCCTAAGCACTGCTACTTTTCTAATTAACAGAACTCCTTCACCATTACTGCAGAATCAAACTCCTTTTGAATTGCTCTACCACAAAGAGCCCCCTTACACTGCTTTGAGAGTTTTTGGATGCCTGTGTTTTGCATCCACACCACCTCCAGAGAGAACAAAATTCACTCCTCGTGCCATACCAGCTGTCTTTATGGGCTATCCAGTTGGATATAAATGATACAAGCTCTACAACATCCAAACAAAAAAAATCTTTATTTCCAGAGATGTTATTTTCCATGAGCACACCTTTCCTTTTCACACCATTACCACTTCAGAACCCATCGACTTATTCTCTGATACAGTCATTCCCACCTTACATCCAGATACTGAACCAGGCCTTGATTCCCCTACTTTACCTCCTCCACCAACCCTTCCTGGACATGAGCTTCCAAAACCTAACCCTCCTCCCACTCTTCCTATGAGAAAAACAACAAGGACTATCAGGCCTCCTACCTACCTGCAGGACTACATCTGCACTGTCTCCAATCCTAAAACCACTTATCCCATTCAGCAATCTGTGTCCTATCACAAACTTTCCCCATCATACAAAGACTTTGTCATGCAGGTCTTTGCCATTTTTGAGCCTCAATTCTACCATCAAGTAGTTAAGCACCCTGAATGGAGGCAAGCTATGGTTGAGGAAATCTCTGCCTTAGAGGTTAACAACACTTGGCAAATTGTTCCCCTCCCTACTGGCAAGCAACCAATTGGTTGCAGATGGCTTTACAAAGTCAAGTATAAATCTGATGGCACTTTAGATCGTTATAAGGCAAGGTTGGTGGCTAAAGGCTACACACAACAGGCTGGCATTGATTTCTTGGAAACTTTCTCTCCAGTAGCTAAGATCACTACTGTGAGGTTATTACTTTCTGTTGCTGCTGTCAAAAGCTGGACTCTCATTCAGTTAGATGTTAATAACGCCTTCCTGAATGGTGATTTATTTGAAGAGGTGTACATGCAACTCCCTTTGGGTTATCATACTAAGGGGGAGAACATGGTATGCAAGCTCACTAAATCCCTATATGGTTTACGTCAGGCTTCTAGGCAATGGTTCTGTAAGTTCTCTTCCACTTTGCTTCAACATGGTTTCAGACAATCTCACAGTGATTACTCACTGTTTACACTTGGCCAAGGTCCCACACTGCTCATCCTCCTTGTCTATGTCGATGATATCATCCTTGCAGGACCAAATGCTACCTGTGTCCACCAAGTGCAGAAGCTTCTACAGACATTATTCAAACTGAAAGTCCTTGGTACTTTGCAATATTTTCTTGGCTTAGAGATTGCACATTCCACCAAAGGCATATATCTTTCCCAACGAAAATATGCCCTACAATTACTTGAGGATACTGATTTTTCAGCCTCTAAACCTCTCTCAGTGCCTATGGAATGTAAATTGAAACTGAACAAAACAGATGGGGATCCCTTACCTGATGCCTCCATGTATCGAAGACTAATTGGAAGGCTCATGTATCTGACTATTTCTAGACCTAACATTGCCTACACTGTTAACAAACTCAGTCAACATGTCTTGTCCTAGAACTCCCCACCTGGCTGCCATTCATCATTTACTGCAGTATCTTAAATCCAATCCTGGCCAAGGCTTACTTTTCCCTACCACTTCTTCCCTTCGAGTTACTGCCTATGCTGATGCAGATTGGGGAAGCTGTCTTGATACTAGGAGGTCAACCACAAGTTATTGTGTCTTCATTGGCAATTCTCCTATTACTTGGAAATCCAAAAGACAACCTACTGTCTTCAGGTCTTCTGCAGAGGCTGAGTATCGAGCCTTAGCTAGTGTCACCAATGAACTCCTTTGGCTCAAGCAACTCTGCGAGATTTTTGAATTACAAGTCCCTTCTGTCATGGTTTTCTGTGATAATCAATCTGCTATTCATCTTGCTTCCAATCCCATGTCTCATGAAAGGTCCAAGCATGTGGACATTGATTGTCACTTCATCCGGGAGCATGTCCACTCTGGTATTATCAAGCTAGTCCATGTTCAGTCTCAACACCAGATTGCAGACTTCTTAACTAAAGCACTACCTGCTCCTCAGTTTCGTTTTCTATTGTCCAAGTTGGGAGTATTAGACATTTATCTCCCACCTTGAGGGGGACTATTAGACACCCTTTAGTTCAGTTAGTTAAGTTAATTAGTTAGCCTCTTAGTCAAGCACGTGCTATCAGTACATGTCAGCATAATTAGTTAGAGAAGTCAGTTAACAATGCAGCTGCATGGTTAGATTAGTTTTGATCTTAATGGTCAAATATGTATGCACGTCATGTATGTATTTGAGTAGTTTATATACCCCTGTATCAGAAGAGATGAGATCACTTTTGAATGCAATACAGAATTCATTTTTCTGCAAGTTTTCTTTCTCTGAGCTTGGTACACATTCTCTGCACCAAGACTTAATAATAGGCAGGCCCTATTGTGTAGCCTCAAGTGAGCCAAATATTGGTTTTTGTTTATGATATATCTTATATAATGATTCCTCACATGAATTATTATTCTATGTCACATGCCTCCGTCATGACCTCGCATCGGTGCATGGACCAATACTAGATTGTAAACACAACTTGATGTTCTTAATTCCTTGTTTTTCTCCTAAAGGTAGTTGATTTTTATTTGGACATCGAGTAGAGGTAAATTTTCTGTCTCTATGTTCTTGAGTTTTTTTTTTTTTTTTTTTTTTTTTTTTTTTTTTTTTTTTTTTTTTTTTTTTTTTTTTNTTTTTCTGATCATGATGGTCCATTGTAAAGTCACTAGAAGAATTTCGAGCTAATTTTTTTTTACCTAATTTTGTGGTTTTTATATTCTCTTGACACTACCTTGTATGATATATGTGATATGAGCTGCAATGCTATGGGAAATATCTATTTATGATGACACAATTCTATATACATGTACTCTCTCTTGAATTTGAGCTTTTTCTATATAGTTCTTCATAACTGTAGGCAACCAAGAAGGATAAGAAAACAAGAAGCACACACAAATTTCAGCTTAAATAACATATAATTAGCTTATATATGTTGTGCACCATTAAATATCAATTTTAATATTCATACCAAATTTCAAGCATGTGTGAGTGTACCAAAAAATAAAATCAAATAATTAATGCCGCATTATTGTATAACCTATCATTAAATGGAGAAATTTGAATCTTACAATATTCCCTTGGATTCGGCATATTATGAACCAAATAATATCAAACACAATTAAGAATAATAATCAACATAAATGGTGATTTATATAAAATTGCACATTCTACAAATCATACAATTAAGGATAGTAGCACATCTAATTTTTGGTCATTTTACAAATAATGAATGTAGCCTACATACTTGTATATATATATTATAATTAGTCTTCTATTTCACCGATTGCCATGCTTTAATATTGGGATGACTACCATCACCTATAGACTAGATGCAATTGAATGGAAAATAATTCCATTAAAAAAAAATTGAATTGCAAATAATTGCTAATTTTTATTGAACATGTTTTTTTTAAACCTTGAATTTGAATTTGAAACTTGCTTCCTTATAATTGTTAAATTAGGGTTATATGTCCTCCCCTATAAAATGAACACTCATAGTGGCAGTCTCATCCATTTGTTGGTTGAGTGAAATTCTAACTTATAGCTCAGTGCTCCTCACTCTCCAAGCAAATGGTGCAATCTGCTAGGAGGTGAGAGCATAATTTTGCCTTTTAGACAATCTATGTCCATTCAATTTATTATTCATGTAATTTAATTATAGATTTATTTTTTTAATATAGGTGCTAATGGCCTTGACCTTTATCAACATTCTAGTGGCAGAGCTTCATTCCTTTGATCTCTTACATTACATAACATGTTTTGGAGGAATGCTAGAGAGCAGAGATTATAGGTGGGTTGCTTGACATATGTTCCACATAACTTTACCAAGGTAAACGTTGATGGCAGTAGCTTGGGCAATCCAGGTTGTGCAGGCTTTGGAGGAGTGTTGTGGAACCATGAGGATAAGGGTGACATGGTACTTGGCTTTTTAGGCAGCATTGGTTAGAGAAAAAATCTTGAAGTTGAATTGCATCTTATTTTCCATGGAATCAAGCTATGTTGGGAGCAAGGAGCTCACAAAGTTTCCTTTCATTAGAAGCGGTGAAGTTGATTAAAAGATCAAATATTCGAAGTTTGATGCAGAGGCACTAGGATTAAGAGATAACTCACGTGTTGAGGGAAGCTAATATATGGCAGATTTTTTGGCAAATATGGGCTCTAATGGCAGTGTGCCTTTGTCATTATGGTAACATCCTACAATTGGTATCAAGTGGCATTATAATGTTGATTTCCTTATTGTTTGCCATTGTAGAAATTGTATAATGGATGCTTATTGCCTCAATCTTCTTTAGAAGTTTTAGACTTTTTTGTTTATTATTTTTTCTTTAATCTGTATTAAATGAGATTGATAAAAAAATAATATATTATTCCTATTTTAAGAATAGTTTGTTGGCTGAGTTTTTTGCCACTACAAAAATCCTGATTTTTTATGGAAGAAGAAAATTCTTATTACTTGGAAGTAGTTGCATTTAATTTGTTACAAGCAAAGGGAGAAGATGGCTAATTTTGTATATGCTCTATAAATTGCTTCCTTTGCCTAGGTTCTACACTTGATCTTTTCCTTTTTGTGCTTAATTGGATTCCATGTATCACTATGTGTTTCAAGTTTTAGATTTCAGTATAGGTTCAAGACACAAGTGAACTATTGCTGGCATGAAATCTTCCAAATACGTGTCATTTAGCTGTGTGAGAAATTTTGCAGGTAATGAGTGTTATTGTTGTCATCTTAGAATGGCCAACAAGTATTTTAATGTTGTTTAGGTTATTATGTTTATCAAGAGGTCAATAACACACTACATATAGTTTAAGTTTTTTTTTTTTAAATCTATTCTTAGCCTTTTGATAGAAATAATTGAGTTAAGAACTTGCAGCTCTTTAATTTTATTTTCAGTAATGTTAAATCAACTATTGCTCATGGGCAGCTTAGTTCTTGCATTTTGTATCTTGCTTATATTAGTGATTTACCTGTATTGGTTGATATAGGCAAAAACTTGGATGCTTAGGTGAAGGAGATTGTACATGGTAGGAGTGATGGGGAAAAAGGTTGTTTTTGTTGAGCAATCAATTTAAAATAATTTTGAATGCACTATGACAAATTAGTTTGGAAGTTCAAGGACTAAAATCTAGATGACACCATTTGTGTGTAGAAGTGACATCATTATGTAGTAACCAATAGCATGTTACAAGATTCTTCTGAAACATTGTAGGAACTGATTGGGTTGCGTATTTGTTTTCAAACAAATTGCTTTGCTAATTGAAAAAAATGCAAGAATATTAGGACATTGAGATTGATTGCTTATGTATAATGTACAAAAAGAATAATTTAACCAAAGATTGAAAACAAACTCATGTGGTATCTTGGGTTTCCCCCATATAGATAACGGTAACAGCCAAAAAAGATATAGAACAAACATAAAACTGATGTCACGATGTGTATTTGGTGGTGCTTCTATATGATTGAAAATTGAATCAAAATAAAATTAAAAATTAAGAATAAACTTACAATGGCTTTCACTTTGACTTATGAGAGAAACTTATGTTAGCTATATATCATCAATACTTGGGTGTTGTTAATACATTTTTTTCCTTCCTTAGCTACATTATGCAATTGACTTTAAAACAATCAGATTAAATTTTGTTATCTCATTTTATTAGCTACATTGTGCACATGTATAGAGAAAGTGTGCATTTGCAAGTGTGTAAGTAACACTTCCCTTCTTCTCCCTCACCAGAATTAAAAATGGAAAAAAAGAAAGGAGAGGACCTACCTATATGTACTATTTTATTTCTCACAATTTCATGCTTGACACCATGGCCAAAAAAGGGAACAAAATTATTCACACACCTAAATAGAATAATCCATATTAGACTGAAATAATCAAATCTTTTACAAAGCCTTAACAAAATTTTAATTTGAGAAATTAAATTAATACCTATTGTCATAGATTATAGTTATACTTTTTTTTTTTTTCTGTAACTAGTGCTACTAGAATGATCACAACAATAATTTATGTGGGCCTTATTCTTGGCAAAGTTAACAGAGTAACAAACACGCATGGTCTAGGTAGTATGGCTGAGTACTGTGTAGGTATTGCTTCATGTTCATTAATTATTAATAAAGAATGCATAGTAAAACCATGAACAACGCAACTAAGTAAACAACACAAAATATAAACACTTATATAAGTCTAAAACATGAAATTGCACCATGAGATTTTTACATATTTCAGGTCATGCATGATTGGTCACAGTTTCCATTAATTTAATTGGACCACACTGTGTTAAAGAGACAAAAAAATTATACTTTTTGATTTCTCCCTTTTTTTTTTTATAAATAGGTTTAAANTTTTTTTTTTAATAAATAGGTTTAAAAGAATATCAAATTCAAAGGCATAAGTGTAAACTTTAAACTTACAAAAGAAATAAGGGCAAATAAACTATAACCCCTTCTCTAAGCATGGAAAGAGGAAACAAAAAATGGGAGATTAAAAATGAGAACTAACTAGAGAAAAAAAAAATCATGGGCCAAAAAGCAAGATCTAATTGCATTAGATTGTACAAAGAACTTTATCATAAGGTATCTAAAAAAAATTAAATAGATTGGAGAACATAGGTTGAGCAGATAGGATGAAAAGTGACAGAGATATACCACAATCCATTAGTGGAAGGGAGGTGTATTGAGAGACATAGAGCGGGGCTTGATCTTACTCACCTATTCCAAAATGCACTTATCCAGTCTCCATACAGAAAACAATAAATAGGAATGATTTTAGCTATTTAACGTTTGAAAATACATGCCAACACATACCTCAATCTAGCCTGACCTCATTGATAATCTCATGCTTAGATTGGCAAAGTATGCAAAAAATATCTCGATGTACTAATTGATTGTAAGGATGGGCTATGAATTGCCCCCAAATATTTTTTCAATAGAGGCAAAGAGGATGGGTGTTGTGAAAAATCCAAATGCAAGTATACGTTATCGTTTCCAAGTAATAAGATGAGATAGAGTTATCGTTCCCACGAAGACTAATGTATCAACTACCGAAATTGGGTTAACCTTAATTTTATCTAATCAATCAATATGGAGAGATTTTCAAGAAACAACTAAAATAGGATGAAAACAAACTTAAACCAGCAAAATAACAAACTAAACCAGTAAAATGATAGAATTATCAAGAGAGAAAAATATCTAGGGCTTTTGATTTCACCATAGCTATTCCGATTTGCTATTCCTAATTCATTAACCAAGAACAATCTTCCTAATTGCTAGCCAAGAACCCTAAATTATTTATTAGCCTTTCCCAAGGTCAAACAAAAGTATTTCTAAGTTATGAACCCACGATATTCCTATGTGAATTGCGAACAACCTAGAAATTCACTTAATTCTATGGTTCTTTTTAAATAGCTACACAGGCCATGGAGGTATATTCCTATCCTACATGCAACCTATGTTCTTAATCTCTATGATCTTTAATTACAAATTACCTCCCAGTCTCATTGTAATTATCTAATCAACTAATTGGTGATCAAGCAATTAGAAGCATGAAGATTTGAGAAGAAGAAGACAATTTAATAAAGGAGTTCTTGAATTAAAGAAATAGAAAATAACAAATCATCCTAGCTAGGCTACATCATAGCCCTAGAAGGGAATTTAGTTCATAGCAAAAAGGAAGAACAAGGTAAAATTAAATCTAGACATGGTTCAAAGGGAAGAAGAATGAAAACTCTGTTATGGAGTTCGAATCGGCTCCACAAATCTTGTCTTCAATCTTTGTTTTTGCTCTCCTCCTTGCCTCCAAAAAGTCTAAAAAAGAATCCCCTAAACAATCCCTAAAAGTTCCTATTTATACCCCCCCCCCCCAACAAAAGCCTACTAAGACATAAAGTGACGTGTATCAGGAAAATCCCGCGGGCGCCTCGGCACTGGTTTCTGGGCGCTGCAGCACTGGTCCTCTGTCCAAGATATCACTTTTTGTCACACACGGGCGTTGCAGCTTTGGATCTCTGGCGCTGCGGCGCTGGTCCTGTGTCTAGCATAGAGTTTTGAGCGCTGCAGCTCTGTATTTCAAGGGCTGCAGCCCTTGGTTGCTATCCAACTTTTGCATTCTAATGTTCCAGGAGCTGCAGCTCTTGATTTCAAGGGCTGCAGCCCTTACTTTCTGTCCCAAATCTTTATTTCTTCATTTTAAACCATGAAACCTATAATTTAACATAACCAACCCATTAGATGACAATTAAACTCAATAAACAACCAAATAATTAAGTAAAAGATATCTAAAGAGTGGGTATGAAACCCACTCAACAATGGGCGTGTGGAATCCTCTTTTCTAATTGGAGTTCCCTTTTAACGTTCTATAGGGTTCTTCTTACTTTAGAGTAATTGGGAAAGAAATACCTATATAAATAATTTGTATGGTTTGAGAAAAACAAAATTAAATATCCCTTAGGATTTGGGATAGGAATTGATTAAATATGCATATGCTTCCAAAAACTCTATTGGGACAATAATTTGGATACCCAATTCTTACTAGGGTGGTTCTATTTGACCCCATGGAGATGTGACTTATGGAAATTTGTACTATTTTGATACTAAATTGTCTCATACTAACAAAATTAACAAAATTTAATTTTTACTAGATTAATATCTGAGCTACAAAAAAAATTTAAGAGAATCCAATAAAATTTAAGGGAATATGTCAACATTGTTACTACTGCCTGTATTAGATTATGTACTTCTTGGTAAACAAATTTTATGCTATACAAGATTATTGCTAACATTCTACATAATTTTATGTTTAAACATGCATATAGGTTAAACTTAGAAAAATGAATTAACTGGCAGATTTTAAGTGGCACATGGGTATTATACCTAGATAAACATATTTGGAGAGTTAAACTTCCAAGAGGCTCTGTTCTATTTGTCTGTATCAATTAACATTGATCATGATCTGAACACTTTAATATAAAGAGACATTTAACAAATTATTATCTTGATTATAGATTATTTTTCTGTTGGTAAGTATTTTCATAAAACTTTAGGATACTAACTAAGTTTGAAATATGATTTCTATCAAGGCTATCCATCTTAGAACGTTTACTTTATGTCTACAAGATTTTTAAATGTAGTTCAAAGTTTATCATGTTGTTATTGAGTTATATATTTAACATGAAACAAATTTCTTAAAGGATTTTGTTTATTATTGAGTAAAATTTTCTTTTATATATATGGAAATGTGTTTATCTTTTTAATTGCTTATGACACTAATTATTTTTTCATTATTTTCAAATTTATCAATGGTAATCAAATAATTAGGATGTGACATTTATTATAAATACAAAAAAACAGTTACATGTCCCATTTAAATATATACAAGGGGGCAATTTAATTTTGGGTAGTTGATTTTTGGGATAGGATGAGAATGTGAACTAAATTATTTTACTAACTATTAGGGGGTAAATGCTTTATCAATAAAGTGTTACTATGTTTGTCTAGGTAATCAATATAGGAACTCTTTCCAATCGATGAAGAAATTTAGGATTCTCTTTCCTATGTTTGATATAAAAAATGGTATAATATAAGATACTCTTGTAATATTTAAATGAAAAATAAATACCTTATCATCGTACATGCATGAAGTTATTCCTATTATAACTTTACTTTAAATATATACAAAGTAATAATAATAATTGGATGACAAGAGTACTATCATTAGGTTACAAATTTTCTATCATATTTAAATATAAATGGGCTAGAATGACTAGGAGTTGGGTAATTGATAATTGAGACGAAAAGGAAAATGGAACAAAAATCAAAATTATAACTAGGTCTAGACATGGTTTTTGGGGAAAATATTAAATAACCTATAGCATTAGGAAAAAAAAGTGGGGGTTAGACCATGGGTACAAATTTCCTAAAGTTCTAATAGGATTATAATTTGGATAACCACAATAGAATTTCCTATAGCTTTTAGAAAAATAGTGGGATTAGATCATGTTGACAAGTTTCTAAAATTTAGAATAGGACTATAATTTATATCATAACCACTAAACCAACCCCAACCCCAACGGGTGATCCAATAGGATTTCCTATTTAGATCATACATTTTTATATGGTTCTAAGATTGTAGAATTTATATGGGCTAGTACAAATTAAAATAATATATATTGAACCTAATTTGAGTGTTTCTTGAGTCTTGTATTTAACCACTGTGTCTCACCTTCATGTTGAGGTTGTGTTAAGGCTAAATTTGAAGAATACATTTTGGGTGTTACATTTGACATGTAAAATTGCAATGTATTTGATTATCTCTCTCGGATCCTCCCCTCCTAGCCAAGAGCGTGTTGCTCCCTCAACCAAATCAACTCTTTCACTAACTTATATGTTTTCCTTACTTGGTCAACATGGTACATATTTGCCATTTAGTTTAAGTTTCTATATGCACAAGAAGATATGTGGTATGCCAATTTCACATATCATACATATGAACATTTATTTTTGTTACTTCCAATTATAGTTGAAATCACCAATATTATATTGTTTTGCTCTTGGTGGCTATACTGTGGTTGCTATGGCCACAACAACTATATTTTGTCGTACTTCTAATTTGCATTGACTATTTTCTCTTGCATTTTTCTGCAATTAATGTAAGTAGGACTTAGTATGACTGCAACTACAATTCAAACCCATGCATATAGTGTAAGTATTTCCTAATTAACTAAAGGATATTATAATCCCTTTTTATTTTCTCATTAATAGGTTGTAGCATTAACAAATTTAGTTTCGGAAATAGGGTGAACCTTTAAAATTTTGTGTCAGACTGCATAAAGCCCATAATTAGCGCCTATTAGGTTTTAGAATAAAATAAATTTATGAAATATTACATTTTAAATAATATTAGTGTATTCTAAGGAGCAATTTTTGCTGGACATTTACAAAATATTTTTTAAAAATACTCCTATAATTTTGTTTCGTAAATTCAAAAGTGAACTATCATATATTTTTACCAAATATTACTTCTATTTTTAAAATTAATTGCCGTTACAGCCAGACTTATTTTTAAGTCAAAAACAGTACCAAACTTCACACAATGGAAAAGAGTTAGCATGAACTTCTTGGAGGGGCTAAACTATAATTTCTAGGGTGTATATGAAAACTTTAAATTTTTGATTGAGCTCAACATGTATTTTAAATAAAAAATTAAAAAAGCAAATAGAAACTTCTGTATTTGGTTTCAAAGAAAATTTTTCATGTCCAAAACCTTAGGGTTGAGGTTCTTTTTGGGTGGGAGCGGAGAGGGGCACGGATTGCGGGCTATAGCAACGTAGGGAAATTAGTGCACACTTAATATTAATTTGGCATGACCGGGTTTAAATTGTAATGCGTATTTTGGTAGCTAAAGATAATTCGATACAATAAACAGGGGTTGATATTTTCAGCGCAAAAAAAAGAAAAAAAAAAAAAAAGCAAACAAACAAAAGTTGATGCGTACTAAATATTACATATAGATGAATTTGTACTTTTTTACTGTTTCTCTTTTAAAACCTTCCCACTATCTTACTTTTTACTGTTTCTCTTTTAATTATACACTCAATTAGCCGTCAAGTTTTTAGTTTTTACACCTGTCTTTCTTCCCAAAGGGAAGTTTCTTAACCCCTTGCAGCAATATAAAAAAGAAAAAAA
The DNA here is from genome assembly GCA_003255065.1 of Cercis canadensis. Taxonomy (NCBI): domain Eukaryota; kingdom Viridiplantae; phylum Streptophyta; class Magnoliopsida; order Fabales; family Fabaceae; genus Cercis; species Cercis canadensis. The sequence goes on from QAOA01006727.1 coordinate 56,129, forward strand.
AGAAAGTTTCTTAAACCCAAAGCATTACTGTTTTCTTCTTCTTCTTTTTTGATTTTTTCTTGTTTTCTCTGTTCTCGTGAATATGGTTAAAACTAATGGTGACTCCCATAAAAAAAAAAAAAAAAATAATGATGACAAAAAAAGAAAAAGAAAATAACTAATGTTAAGATTAAGATTTCTCCTATTAATTTCCCATAGAAGAGCCCACCAGATAATGTCGCAGTTTTCACTGCCGTTGATTTCAAGGGTGATCAAATTATTGATTAAGCATCTATTGGCAACTAATTGTCACATTATTAACAGGAAGAAATTTCCAAGAATGTTGATATATGCATAAACTCTGTACAATATTTCATAAATAATTGAATCAAAATTACTTTATTTTTTTAGGTAATATAAAAATTGAGGAATCGGGTAGGGGCTGCAACAGAATTAAAGGTAGGACTCAAGTGACATACTTAATCTAAGAATTCTTATAGCTTCAAACTCAAGTCATTGAACGAAAAAATTCAAACTTCTCATTACTAAACTAAGTGCCCTAGATTTAGTTGGTTCCAGTTGAACCTTTTTTATATCTAATAGAAATTCTGCCAAATAAACCATAATTGTGAATTTTTGTGGTACAAAAATTTGTAAAAATATAATATTACTTAAAAATTTAGTTTGAAACTTTAGAGAAACGTAAAGATATGAAAATAGTATATAACTCTACCACGTTCTGTATTGCGTTTAAACTTTGGACTAACACCATTAATTGTCAACTCCTCAGGAACACTCTTTCTTGAACCTTGTCTAGCGGTGATTGATTGCTGCCCACTTTTTGATTCCAACAAACAATCCAAGTTTATAAAAATTCAAATTATGGGCATGTAAGGTTATGGGTCTGCTCTAAGATTTTATACAATGTCAACAATGTCAAGCATAAACAAAAGGATTCACACTCCGAACATTAAATAGTGTTGTCTTGTTAGGCAAAGAAGTTCCCATTGACAATTTCACACCCATGGAAAGTAACTTAAATCCTAAAATGATAAGTAAGAAAAATTAGAGAGTAGCCTAATGAAGAAAGCACCTATACTTTTCAAAAAGAAGTAGAAACATGGTGGTTGAGTAGATGGGCTACCATGCCTTAGTTACCGACTTGCAAGCTAACTTTTACCTATAAAAAATGGGCTGCGTAAAGAACTCAAAGTCAAAACAGAAATTGGGCAAAAACATGTGCATGGGCCTTATTCATTCCAATTATGTCTATTATCTTTTGTCTGCAGTTTGGTCAGTTTTCTTTTATGAGGCTATAGTGTTATGAGAAGGCGTTCGGCCATGTCGTTAGTTGTCATTGTCTTAAAGACATTTTGACTTCCGCTCTTTTCTTTCTTTCTTTCTCTCTGGGTTGTATTTGAAGGCGGTTATTTTTCAGTTGGTTAGAACTTTTTGGCAACATTTCAACTTCTTGATCAAATATAGTCCTTGCAGGCCGACGTCTTTGTCAACAATGTCAAATGACTATTGAGTTGTGTCTTTTGACCATTTAATTTAATGTTTTTTTCTTCTTTCGTTATAAAAGTAAAACAAAAAACCAAATCCAGAATATTAATCAAAATACACAAAAAAAAAAAAGAATAGTTGTTTAATTTTTAAAAAAGTAGAAAAACAAAAGTTCTAAAATGATAATCTATATCTTGTACTCAACTGAATATGTGGCATAATCCCAATGACTTGTGGGTCTAATAGTATATTTTTCAGTCATAGAAATCAAATGATTCATGTTAAGGATTATATTCCCACTCAGTATTCCATTTTCCTTCTCTCAGTGTATTGTGCTCCCTTGTAACTAAAAAAAAAAAAAAAACATGTAGGCATAATAAAACCAATGACACAAATTATTGCAATTATAAATTGTAACTATGATATTCATATTACTTGTAGTATTGAATAATTTATCAAAAAAATAAAAATTAATGCTGATATTCCATCTTTAGAGTGGCCTTTTCTTATTTCTCTTGCTTTCTTATCCCATCCATTCCAACAATCTTGTCTTTATTTCCCAAATGTTTCAAAAGTATTCTTATTTTAGGTCTAAGGATTCAAATAGATATCAAGTTAAGAATACACTTAAATAATGAATTTAATAATTATTATCCTCTTACTTTTCCTCTTCCACTTTCACAGCAAAAAAGGTGAAGGGAGTACATAACCACTACAAGAAAATTGCAGTTTTCTCACGAAACAAATATGTGAGAAATGGTGGAAATGTCTGTGAGAAACAATGTTCTCATGGACTTTCTCGCGGACTTATGGGCAAGAGAAAAACCCACGTGACAAAAATATTTTCTCATGGACAATTTGGTCCGTGATAAATTTCTCACGGAATTTCTTATGGATAAACATTTGTTACGTGTGAGAAAATCCTACGCCAAAGTCATGGATTTTCTCATGGACAAGGTTCGTGAGAAATTTCTCACGGATAGATTTCCGTGAGAAAATTCGTGAGAAAAACCTTTCTAAATATTTTTTTTTATTTGTGGATTTTTTTTCTAAAATAACAATATATTTTTTTTCTAAACATATAATTAAACTAATAAATAAAAATAAATAAAATATAACTAAATTTTATTAATAAAAAATACAACAAAATCACAATCAACAGCATTAGTCCTCCTCGTCAGTGTCATCCTCAGCGGCAGGTTGCAGGGCTGAACCAGATCTTGGATTTGCTGGTGTAACTGTCCTAGTATAGAGGCGAGCGCCTCAAGTGAAATGCCGCTCACATCCAGTGCGTCGGCTACTGGGCAGAGGCGAGCTATCTCATGCTGCAAGCTCGCCATCTGGGACAGGACCTTAAACAAGGCTGGCTGCATCTAGCTGCTGGGTAGGCTGTGCAGAGGCGAAGTCCAAAACGCTAGCCTCGGAGCCCAAGCTGTAAACCCAGCCCTTCTTATTCTTTCCACTGATGACAGCAAGCTATATGCTAATGTTGTCGACAGAAGAAAAAGAAGATCCAGCCTAGCTCTCGGATCGACGTCTCTCAAACTCAGTCTGCATAGATAACAATATTAGTTTAGTATTATAATTAATACATGTAATTACTTACATAAAGAGTTAAGAACAATTTAATACTTACATAGGTAGACTCTGCCTTTTGATGTACCTAGCCCTTAGTTGAGTTGTGCTGAAGGTGAAGGAAAACCTCCAGAGCGTTGGGCTCTCTACCCAACAACTTTGTCTACAGAAAAAATNAGAAGATCCAGCCTAGCTCTCGGATCGACGTCTCTCAAACTCAGTCTGCATAGATAACAATATTAGGTTAGTATTATAATTAATACATGTAATTACTTACATAAAGAGTTAAGAACAATTTAATACTTACATAAGTAGACTCTGCCTTTTGATGTACCTAGCCCTTAGTTGAGTTGTGCTGAAGGTGAAGGAAAACCTCCAGAGCGTTGGGCTCTCTACCCAACAACTTTGTCTACAGAAAAAATATGTTAGTAAACATAAATTGAGTCTATTAATAAAAAAAATTATGTTATTAAATAAAAAAACTTACCAGCCTCCGTTTGTGCTTGGAGACGGTGATAGAGCCACCTCTGTGGAATGTTTGTCCCTAATCTAAGGAACAGTTCTTCTTGTTCCTCTCAGAGATGGCCATATACTCCTGAGAGATCCATAATGCTATGAGGGCCTCAAGTAACTGCTCAGACAACCAATCGCCCTTGCTTTTCCCGATCTTGATGTCTTGGAAAGAGGCAAGAATGTTGTCTGAGCACTTAGAGAGCCAGACCTTACAAATTTGGCTCTCGTATTAGGGCTCCTAGACACATCTCCTCTGTAATAGAAAACAGAATATCAAATTTAGTAAACATGTATATCAAAATTAAAGTAAATAAAATTAAATCAATTATTTCTTACCTTAAACTCTGTCCACCAGAGTTCTTTCACGTCATCAGAAACTGAGGTAAAGTCTGGCCAAGGCTGCTTATACTTCAACTTGTAGACTGCTGAAAGTACGTTCACGGGCTCCTTGGAAGGGTAAAATTGAAAAAAAAAAAACATACTTAATCATTAAGTAATAGAAATAAAGCAATAAAAAAAATTTCAAATAAAAAATATTAGCCAAAAACTTCTTCCTCTCATGTGGCAAAATAACCAGCTGACCATCAGACAGTCAGGAGCCTGATTGTGGAGAGTCCGAAATGGATGAACTCGCATAAGACGACCCCGCTGCGGCCGATGATGTTAAGCCTGGGATCACAGATCCTAAGCACTCATCACCTATCTTAGTGGGCGATGGGGTGCGTGCCAACCTTGGGGTCGGCATAAACATAGACAAGGCCGGCTCGGTCTGAGAAGGCTGAGCAAGAGCCTTGCCTCTGTCCCTCCTAGATGGCGGCCCAGCTGTGGGAGATGACTGTCTCGGGTGGTTTGACATTTGTCATACAATTTAAATAAAACCAAAGAAAATGTTAGAACAATAAAAATAGTAATTCTTAAAGTTAACCCTAAAACCCTAATTAAGCCCTAAACCTAAAACCCCAAAATTAAAAACCCTAACTCCTAAACCCTAAATTCCATAACCCTTTTCTTGAAACCCCTAAACCCCAAACCCTAAAATTAAGAAACCCTAAACATTAAACCTAATCCTAAACCCTAAATCTCAATTCCTATCCTTAAACCCTAAACTCCAAAACCCAAAATTTTAAACCCCTAAAACTCCAAACCCTAAAATTAAAAACCCCTAAACCTTAAACCCTAAATCCCAAAACTCTTTTCCTAAAATCCTTAACCCCTAAACCTAAACCCCTAACCTAAACCTAAACCCTAAACCCTAAATGCTATCCCTATCCCTATCCTTATCCCTAAACCCAAAACCCTAAATCTCTATCCCTAAACCCTAAACTAAACCCCTAAAACTTTCATAAATCTCTAAAAAATAAACCAAAAATTGGGTAGAGTCGCCCCTAAAAAATGGAACATTTTAGAAATTTAAAATTCCACACAATTCATTAGAAACACAAATCCAAAATACCAATTTATTCCAACACACAAAATTAAATAGCAAATGAGGTCAAAACTTACACAGCAGTTGAAAAAAATACAAATTTATTTATACACCATTCAAGAAATTCAGAAAAATTTCCAAAATAATTCAACATCAGAATATAACAAAATTGAGTTCCTAATGTTAACAAATGATATATATTTCATTATCAATTTCGCTACATCTATAACAACTACACTATCTAAAATAAGTAACCTACACTATTAAACATCTAAATCCTATAACATTCATGGTAATGGCTTAAATAACTTACACAAAACACATAAAAATTCAAAGATAATAGATGAGTATAGGAACCTACCTCAATGAGCAAAAAACTAAAATTCTAAACCTGTAGAGTCGGAGTAGGGGGCTTGCGCTGCAAAACCCAAGCTCCGGAGGCTGGAATGGGGTTGATTTGCTATGGGGAGAAAGAGACGATGGTGGAGAATGGAGGAGAAGGAGATAGGAGAGAAAATGGAAAATGTAGGCCGGAGCGGGTGAGGTGGAAGATAAACAGAGTTTGTCCGCGAGAAAAATTTTAAATTTTAAGTTAAATGGTGCACACCGATTTCTCACGGACTTTCTCACAGAGATAGAAATCTATGAGAAATTCTGTGAGAACCACAACATTTTCTCACGGACGGAGGTCAACGCAATAATTGTCACAGTTGGGACACCATTTCTCACAAATTTTTCTCACGGTCCACTTATCACGATTTTCTCAAGGATTTTTTGTTTGTGATAAATGTCCGTGAGAAAATCACAATTTTCTTGTAGTGAACGGAAATAATACTTTGATTCTTATGACTAGGTGCCACTAGACCCACAAGTTATTGAGTACTCTAATTCATTCTTAACTTCATAATGAGAAATAGCCCTTACTATGGTTATAATTAAATAGCTATTTTACATATGTTTTGGTGATTAATATTTCATCAATATATAGCAATTATCAATATTTTCATTCTTTACACCAATTACATGCAGGTCAAGTGTTGTCCTTTAGTCATAGGAACCAGGTGGTTCATGTCAAGGGCTCTATTCTTGCCATGTGCTCCTCTATCCTTTCTCCAGTACATTCTCTACAAGGTATGCCAATGCTATTGATTCAAGTGATATCCCACATGATTTAGATCCTTGGTTTGAATCTCCATTGCCCACTATATCTCTAGCTAGGAAACTTAATTTTATCTATCTAATAAGTAAAATAGGAAAAATTCTTTCTAATAAAATATCTTAAATTCTTATATATTTTTTTTCTAGTCTTTGCCTTCATGCTAGTATCAGATAAGGCACTTTCTAAGTTGTTCACATGATGACCAGTTATGAATGAATGTATTATCAACAACTAATGAAATTATTCAATTTATGTAATTCCTATTCATTGCATTTGTCATAGAGTGGACTTAAGTTTGATGCTATTATTCTACTTGATTATATTGATTATATTTAGTCGAATAAAAGTTCTAGTTAGTTTTTAAGACATGGTTGATATGCAATTTAATTTTTTTAATAATAAAAAAAATGGAAAAGCTAGTTAAAAAATGTAAACACCGTATTTTGTCCGAGTCTTTTTCATGGTATAATATTTTTTAGAAAAAAAAGAGATAAATTCTTAATTTCTAATTAGTGATTTTTCTTTTGTTGTCTGGGCTTTTGTAATGAAGTAAACCCTAGGCCTAGTCCATTGTTAGTGTAGCCCCCCCCCCCCCCCCCCCCCCCCNTTTTTTTTATCTAGCCCATTTAGCCCATTTTTCAATAATTAAATTTTTGCAAATAATAAATAAATCAAAAAATAGAAAAATAATTTTGTAAATAGGTTTTTGTGTCACTAAATCTAAGAGCACCAATAGGAGAGCAAGGAATGAATTTCCTCCTTTCCCCATTAGTCCAAATCCATACATTATCTTCTATTTAGCAAATAATTAAAACAAAAAAAGGAAAAGATCAAATTAAAAGGAAAAAGTAGAGATGAGTGGTGGAGATGAAAGGGAAGGAGCAGAAACTGATTAAGCAAAGGAAGAAAGGAGATATTGTGCGTGAGAAAGCTAGAGGAAGAACTAGAGAAAGGACCATCGTGAGCTAGAGAAGGAGAAGGAGAAGGAGCTGAATAGGGTATAAGTCTTTCTCTCTCAACAATTTGTTTCTGGCTAATTTCCATTTCATTAATTGGTTTAGGTATATTGTTCTACTGAAATGGGATTTATTTTCTTCATTTGGATTGCATGAATTCTTGCTTATTCTCTGTTGTTCTGCTATTGGAATTCACTGTTTCCTTACTCTGTTTTGTTGTTCTCCTCCATTTTCCCTCTAAGAATTGGATTATTAATATTCATAGAGATGAAAAAATATCTGAAGTACTGTACATAGGGATTTCGGTTTGAAATTCTATTTATTGTTGTGATTATGATGGTTACTATTAGCTCCCTTGCCATGTATTTGTTGATAGATTTATGTTCTATTGGTCTTTGAGTCATTGAGTTTGTTTTGGTTATGTGAAAATATGCCTAGCTGTCTTGATGTTTCCTTGTTTCATTTTGTCTTGATTTTTTTTCCTTTTTTTCTTGGGTATTTATCTTGTTCTTGGTTTATTTAGGAGTTAATAGTTATTTCTTCGGGGTCCTATTCGTAAATCAAGCTTGATGTCATGATTTCTTTCATTGCTGTTAGCACCTAGTTCTAGTCCATTATGTTGAATTCTGAACTATTGCAAATTTCATGTGAAAGTGGTAAAGGAGAAAAAGCCAGTTTCATTTGATTAAAAATCATTGGCCTCGTGTGTTTGGTGCTTTCACATGGCTATTCCGGGTAGCTAGTTTAACGGGTGGGTTCCTTTAATTTTCTTTTGGAGATGTCTATTATTCCACTAGCTGCTTTCATTTATGTTTGGCAACATTGTTCCTTGTGGTTTATCATGTTTACTTTGACTTGAAGAATGTAGCAATTATGATGTAATTGTGGATTTAACTTGAGCCTATTTTGTTTAATTAATCATTCGGTGTGGTAGTGGTAGCAAGGCATCGCATTGTTTAGATGGTCAATTGCCCATAGTTTTGACTTGGATGTGGCTGTTTTGGACATGTTGCCATCATTTCTAGTTGATTTCATTGCTGTCCAAGTCCTTTTGCTTGGCTGTTCTTTCCCTAAATTGTGAGGTTAATCAATTTGTTATGTATGCATGTTGAACACTATCTCACAAGCAAATGTGGGTAAGTTTTATGATTTACTTTGTATTGGTGTTCTGTTTAGAGTATAACTGATAGTTGTCTTGCTATGATCTCTGATGTTACATTTTCTTTTGCACAAAATATAGAAAGGTCATGCATGTTTCATTTTCGGGTCTATCAGTGAGCATTGGCAGCAGGGGTCAGAATTAAGTGATGTTGGTTTCATTAGAACCGTAAGATGTGTTTCTTAAATATGTGTAATTTTCAGATTTTTTGCATGTCTCTTCTCCTTCAAGTTCTAATTTAAAGTTGGTTGTTTTTCTGCATTATCAGACCTGTTGATTTTCTCTTGCAGCATTTAGTCTTTCAATTATTTCTGGAGCTATAGAGCTCGGAATTTAGCACCATTTATCCCAATAGAATCATAAGATGTATATCTTTAATTTTTGAAATTTTTAGAATTTTTGAATTTCTAGCTTTCTCCCAGTTTCAATTTGAGTATGGTTGTTCACTGCTGCATTGTCATTGTTGACATCTCTTTGGCAGTATTTAGTCTTTTGTCTCTAATTTGAGCTATATAGTTCCAAATTGCATGATTCTTATCTTGTTAAAACCATAAGATATATATCTTCAATGGGTGCAATTTTCAGAATTTTTTCATGTCTAACTTTCTCTTAGTTTCGATTTGAGTATGGTTGTTCATTGCTGCACTGTCACTGCTGACATCTCTTTAGCAGTGTTTAGTCTTTTGTCTATAATTTGAATTATAATGCTCCTTTTTTGCATTATTCTTACTTTGATAGAACCATAGGATGTGTGTCTTTGATGTGTGCAATTTTTGGATGTTTTCCCTACTTCCAGTTTTATTTTGAATGCAACTGTTTCTTATTTTCTCTGAGTGATATTTTCTTAATTTTCTATTGTTCCATTTTTGTGAGTTGTTAGCTTGGTTCTAAGCATTGCATAGGAGCTGTTGGCATGTCAATTTGGTAATTTCTGTATTTGTCTGTGTGAGAGCTAATTGGTAGTCATACTTTTGGGGCGGTTGTCTTAAATTCATTTTTGAGTTCGATTTGGAATAATTGTTGGGTTATTAATTTCTCCAAGTTGTGGTCATTATTTATTAGGTGTCATTCGGGATCTTTCTTTTATACTTGAGGTGATGATATTTAGTCGTGAATATTTTAACTTGAATTTGATATTTCCTTGAGCAATTTGACATATGACTGAAAGTGATTGTGGTCGAGGGCAAGTTAGAGGGCTATGCTTGAGAAGGCTTTGCTGCAAGCTAGGAGTAAAAGACTTTCATTTATCTTTATTTTTTTGAATGTAAATAAAGTCTCTCTCCCCGAGATAAGTTTTGTAATACTTAAAACTATGTATTTGCATTGCATATAAAAAAAATATATATGTGTTGCGTAGTATCCATAGGCCCCTTACCTATCATGGAAGGATAGGACGATCCATCTGCATATCAGGTGACCCACCCTATCGTTCCTAGGTAAGGATAACTGCTACCCAGGAGGGCGCCATATGCGAGGAACGAGGTGGAAGGATTTAGGGCACGTTAGTTGCATGCATTTCATGTTTAAATTTGCTGTTAGTATTCTTATCTACTTGTATAGTTTATTATTCAAGGGATGAATAAAGTACATTTTTTGTCATTTTATGATTCGCACAACTAATTTCGGGTAACCGTCTTTTAGACGGGTGTTGTGGGGTGCCTAACACATTTTCCATACACAAACTAACTCCCGAACCCTCTCTGGTTCACAGACCATTTTTATTTTTGAAATTCAAAAATGAGTTTTCCAATTGTTTTCCATTTTCTTAATATAATTGGTGGTGACTCCAAGTTTTTTTTTGAAAACTAATCTTTTTAAAAAGAGGTCCACCATTCGCGTCGTAGCGATCTCCAAGTACGTTATAACAAAAAAGTTAATTTTTGATTTACTACAAGTGTAATTTTATCTAATGAGCGATTGTTGTTGTATTTGAATATTCTTGTTTTATGAAAATTGAAAAGCTTTCCTTTCCTTTAATTTAATCTTTTTTTTTCACAATTTTTTTTTTTATATATATGAATTCTTTTTTTTTTTTATATATAAATTTAGGTTTGAACACAAAAATTGGAAGTCCTAAAAATGACTTCAGTAGTACTCATTTACAAGTTGTTTGATTTTCACATATGAATATGTGATAAGCTTGCTTAGATCAACTAGTTAGAAATCCTAACTACACAAAAAAAATTAAAAAGAAAATTAATGTGTTTCAATAACTAGATATGTTCTTTTCGTGATACTACTTTGGGGTACCTTAATTGGCACTATATATCTAGATTTTATCTATTTTGAGCCAAAGAAATTTATGAGAATTTTTTTCTCACAACTTTCTAGCAAATTCAAACTCAAGGCACGAAGTAGATGACAGCACTTCCTTGGCAATTGATCCGCCAACATCCCTTGGTCCATCACTGAATATGTTGAAATCTACAAAAAGCTTTTAAAAAGAATATCAAATAGAATAAAGCATTGCTAACGAGTGCTCTTAGGGCACTTTGAGGATATCTAAATGTAAACTTGTATCCTTTTTTTTCCCTCATCAATTAGAAATTTAAAACAATCCAACATGGCCCAAATAGAGCCAGGCTGACCCAACTTTTAAATGGCCATAAATTTGATTGCCCAGCCCATTGACTCATTAGTATTTGTTGCCTCCTCCCTTTTTTTTTTTTTTTTTTTTTTTTNTTTTTTTTTTTAATTGTCATAAGTGGGTTGCGTGCTGGCTTGTCCAATTTCATATATTATTTGTTGGGCTGTTTTTTTATTATCAATTGTATAAGAAATAAGTGTTCCACATGTGCAGGACATAAGTGGCCCATCTGTAGAAGATGTAAGTATTAAGACATATCTCATTCATAGCAAATCATAAAAACGAAGGTGGCCCATACAAATTATATAAGTTGGTTGTATGACCTATTTGATATATTATTCAGCCACGTTGATGGGTGACATTGTCTAAGAAACAATTGATTCACTTGACCTTAATGTAGTTATGTTGATGAGTACTCTAGTATATGGCATAAGATACACTTTTCCAGGATACCTTTGTTTAATCCTTGTTGTTTGAGGGGACTTAACAATTGCACTTTGAAAGGTGAGGAGCTTATTAGTATAATGGATTTGGACTCTTAACATTTCAATTTAGAGTAAAACCCCTTTTTGGTCCTTCAAAAATTATTAAATTGTCACTTTAATCTATAATTTTTTTTGTGCCACTTTAGCCCTTCAATTTATGATCTGTCTACCAACTTAGTCCTCCATCTAGGTCCGTTAGTGAGGTTGGATGAAAAACTCCATGTGGCATGTTAAGTGCTGGCGTGGCCATTAAGTGGTGATGTGACACCTTAAAAAATAAAAATAAAAACTTCTCTCCCTCTCTCCCCTTCTACCATTGTCCCCACTAGAAACTTACCATCTGCCTCTATCATTGATTTTTCTCTCCCATAAATGCTTTCTCACTGTGAGTAATGCAACAGAGGAAGACCCACCTTCATCTTCAAGCAACGCAACCTTAGCTTCATCTTTGGCAGTCATGACTCAGTTCCTTACCTTTCTTCGATTCCATCAGTTCTCTAACTCGCTCCTCTACCTCAGTTGCTATCACCAACCCACATTCCAATTCATGCATCCATAGCCCAATCTTGATTTCCTCTACACCACCCTATTGAATCTCTACTCCTCATACAGTGGCCAAGCAATCATGGGCACACCAGCACACACCACTTCAAGCACTGAGTTTCATCCATAGTGAGTCACAAACTTTTAGCCACTTCTCTCCAACCCACAAACTATTTGCTTTAATTTCTCTTTAAAAAAAACACCCAAACTCCCAAAACACAAAAACACAATGCTCTTGCTCGGTTGTGAGTCCAGCCACTTCAAACACTCATGCCCACCACATTTTTTATTATTTGTCGCTATTGATGGACCCAAGCAATAAATGGGCGGTGTTGGACCGTCAGGTATGCATAATCCATCGGACAATGCTTTGAGACTTGTGGGTTCTAGAGCTTCAAATGTGTTTATAATAATCCCAGCTATTTTGGGTGCGAGATCAAAGCAATTTAGAAAGCTTTTATAGGGTGGGTCATTAGGATCAAGCAGTGGTTTTGGCATGTCCCAACTAGGTAGCGGTGGCATGCCAAGGAAGTTGAGGTGAGTGTTGAGTTCTTTGAAGCTCTTGTTGGTTGTGTGGTGAATAGTAGGGAGGTAAGGGAACATGGCAAGGCAAGCAGCACCACTTGCAAAATAATAGTAGGCAGGAATGTTGAGTTGGGAGGCAACATATATTGCTTGAGAGCTGAAGAAGTCCAAGTTAAGGACCAAAAACTTGTCCTCTCCAAGTTGTTTGCACAATATATCTTGTCTCTGACCATGTCTGGTGTTTGGATTTGATAAGAGCTGTGATTGCTGCCACATGGGGACAAGACATTGAAGTTAGAGGAGTGCAAACCCATTCGAGTTGGCAATAGGAACAGGCTTCTGGGGTGTAATTAATGGCAATCTCTTTGAGGGGTTGGGTTTGTTGGTGGTGATGGGTCTCTGGGTGAAGAGGTTTAGCAACTAGAGTTGTGAAGCAAAGAGAAACAGAGTAAGAGTGAGGTGGAGAGTAGAGCAAGGGCAGAGAGCGAGAATTCTTTTTTAAAATTTTTTAAAGTGCCATGTCAACACAAATTTTTTTTAAGGTGCCATGTCGGTACAATTTTTAAGGTGCCACATCATTACTTAACAGTCACGTCAGCACTTAATGTGTCATGTGGACTTTTCCATCCAACCTTACTAACGGACCTGGACAGAGGATTAAATTGGTAGATGGATCATAAATTGAAGGACTAAAGTGGCACAACAAAATCAGGGATTAAAGTGACAATTTGAAAATTTTTGAAGGACCAAAAAGGGGTTTTACTCTTCAATTTGTCATGATAGGATTTGGATTAAGATTTTAAGATGCTCCCCTTGGCATATAGGCAACATTTCCTAAACTTTGTATTTGATGGATTTACGAATGCAACTTGGGATTCCTTAAAAGCAAGGCATTAGAAGAGAAGCTTTTGCCTATTCTAATTTACCACTATAGGTTAAAATATGACTAATTGCATGTAAATGCTCAAATTTACACTCTTGTATTTCTATTTTTGACATCCTTTTCGTGCAAGTTGGTAACTAAGATATGATTTGAAACACTTCTTTTAAAAAAAGTGTAATAGTATTTAGCATGAGAAAAGTCTATCAAAATTCATATGTAGTTGTTAAATAAAACAAACTAATAGGGACTACATATTCATCTAATGGTGTTATAAGTCCATATCATTAATTTGGTATCAATTTTGGTTGCATAGCGTGGTCCTTAAAAAATTAATGACATATATGAATTTACAAGACTAGAGATAAATGTGTATATATTATCTACATTATTATTATATTAATATCATCATCATCATCTTCGATTCATGATATACTACATTAATGAATTGATAAAAGATTTATGTGAGTAATTTCTATAACTAAGGGCCCATTTGGATAATTACTTAGCTTATGTGAGAATATCTTATGTAATAAGCTCCTTCTAAATTAAGCTATTTTGTATTTGGATACACAATTGGATCGATGCTTCTAAAATAATAAACTATTTTTAAAAGCGTTTGGATAAATAACTTTATAAGTACTTATAATTGTACAAATTACAGAAAATGACATTCATATGGAAGAATTGATATGGAATAAATAATTTGAAAAATAAAATATTTCAAATGCATATAATAGTGCTATAATTAATATTGCTATTATTTCACATCTTTTACTTAAAACTATAAATTATACTTATTGCATCTTTTTTTTTTTTTTTTTAACCCAAGAACTTACCAACTTTTGGATGGAGCCAAACTTACCAAACCTAGGGTGAGTCATTCTTGCTCTAGGGGACCCGTCGTCAAAACACCCACACCTGTAGCTTTGTGTGCGGGAGCGCACTTTGAAACCTCCCATTTTGTCAATGGGAGGCCTCAGAGACAAGACCCTCTTCTTAAGCAGAGAGCCTTATGACCAATTGATCTACAACCTAGTTTGCTATTAATTGCATCTTTAAATAAAAAAAAAATAGTTTGGCTTTTATGAAAATAGTGGACTACGACTTTTAATAAATCTGGACTCTCTCTATGCACTTTGAACTTTTATTCTTCACAAAAAGTGCCCCTTTTGTTAAAAATAAATAAAGAGAAGAGAGTTGAACTCCTTCTTGGTTTTGTAGGTCCGTCGAAGTCCATCTCCTTACTGAAGCTTTACCAATGTCAACAAAATTCCAGGCCCTTTTCTCAATTTTCTTCCATTTGTTTCTTTCCATTTCTCTCATTACCTACAATACAAGGGCAGCCACCACTCTAATTGATGATTGTCGATGTGAATTCATGCTCCCATGGTTGAATTAGACAATTCCCTTATATTATTTACTTGAAAATAGGGTCAAAGAGAACCCAAACAAGTGAGAAACAACTTTGCCTATTGTTGATGCCAAAATTGTCTGAGTTAGGTCAATGCTGGAAATACCTGCAAGCAGTCAAACTCGGCTGGAGGCCGAGACTGACCCTCCGATGCCCAAGTTAGCAAAAACAATAGTACATGCAAATCTAGTAAATTACAAAACATAGTTCTGACAAGTTTCTTTATAATCGTACTATTGAGGTATTTATAGGGGTCGTGTGAATGTCCTAGAAGGTTGAGAAATGCGGCACCTTTGCTTAATGGGTTCATGTGGAGGTTCGTGTAAAGTGGGTTATAGATCTTGGTAGCCTAACCCAGTCTCTTAGTTTTTGAGTCGTTCCTCATCACTTGCCCCTGAGCTTTGGAGTTTAAAGAATGCAGAAGTCCAAAAAGCTCTTATGTGTGGTAATAGTTAACTAATTTATTATTTTTTATTTATTTTTAATATAGGCAATCTTCCATGGGTGAACTTTGCCCTAGGTAGGATTGCCCTTGCCCATGGGCGAGCCTGGCACCATGGGTGAGCTTGGCACCATGGGCGAACTTGCATGGTGAGAAGCTTGCCATTATGTCTAATGCATCATCCTAAAAAAAAAAAAAAAAAGTTCCCTTAGATAGTATGTTTGCTCAGTTTTGTACAGTGTGCAGGGTGTGCATGTGCACCTTCTTTGTAGTTTTCTTCACTTTCCTGCACCTAGTCTTTATCATTTGTAATTTTTTTTTTTTTTTTTTAGATTGAGGNCTTTATCATTTGTCATTTCTTTTCTTTTTTTTTTAGATTGAGGTCACACGTATAGTCCAGTCTTTTAACTGGATTTTCTTGTGAGACATTGTTCATGCCTAGTTCGATCTTGACCGTTGGTATCTCTTATTGACATTTTCTTTGTACCCTTGGATTTTTTTACTAAGCTTCTATAAATAGATGCTCCCTTTATTTCTTGCATTAGCTTTGCCTTTCTTCTTCTCACTCTTTCTTCTTTTTCATTCGAAATCAAGTAGCTGAACTTCATAGCCATTCTTCCTAGTGTTCAAGTTTTTGTCCTCAACTTGTTATTTTTTTTTTTGCACTTATATTTTCAGGTAATACTTTCCTTTTTTTTTTTAATTAAGATATGGCTTCAGAGTGTGGCAATTCCCAGAGTAAGAATGTCTCTGGTGAAACATTTGATAATTCTTCAGGATGTAATGTATCTGTTAATTCTGATAATAATAGTGTTTCAAATGGGAGTGAAAGTGGTGATGTAGAGATGGGAGAAGGTTGTTCGAGTCCTTCTAGTGATTGGAAGCAAGGTAGGTTATCATGTTTACATGAGTTTGGAGTTTTGTCTTTAAAATTGAAATGGATGGCTTTCTTTTTCCTATTTCTCAATATGGTTCATTTTTACCTGTAAAGGGTGGTGCTAGGAGAGGTGGAGTAGTTGATAGATGGGTTGGTCCTTTCAATGTTTTAAAAACTGGACCGGTAAGCGAACCATTTTAGAGGATGAGTACCGGTTGGACCAAACCGTCAGACCGGTGATGTCATAAATATAATATTTAATGTGCCTATTGTATATTCTAAGTTATAATAAATATATTTTTATGCAAATTTGTTTATAAAATTAAAGTTGGCCTAGTGGAAAATGTCTTTTCTCTTCCTTAGAAGGAGAGTTCGAATCCTCTTATGGCTAATATTTATCTATTATACAATCTAAATGTGAATAAGTAAATTATAATTCAAATTTATTCATAAAAGAAACATTGGTTTGGTGGTTCAAGCCTATTATCTTCTTCCTTTCAATGTTTTCAGATTTTCTTCAAAATGATGCAATTTTGAAAACAGAAAAAAAATTTAGTGAACCGCTCGGTTATGTAAAACCGGACCGGTTCACACTAGTTCACACCAGTTTTCACTGGTTTAACCTCTCTAGTGGTTTAACCCCCCTAACCGAACTGAAATCCAGACCGGGCACCGGTTGAACCGATTGAACCACTCGGTCTGGTCTNAAATGATGCAATTTTGAAAAAAGAAAAAAAATTCAGTGAACCGCTCGGTTATGTAAAACCGGACCGGTTCACACTAGTTCACACCAGTTTTCACTGGTTTAACCTCTCTAGTGGTTTAACCCCCCTAACCGAACTAAAATCCAGACCGGGCACCGGTTGAACCGATTGAACCACTCGGTCTGGTCTGATTTTTAAAACACTGGGTCCTTTGGACAATGTGGAGTGGATAAACTATGAGGTACTTGAGGCACAATCTATTTATAAAAATTTAGATAGAGTTATCAAGGATTTGACAAAGTTTGATTGGCTTGATGAGGAAAAATTGGCCGTCAAGATTACTGTTGACAATATCCATCTTGCATGTGCCCCTCATTCATCGGGTCGCTCCTTTTTTACCATGTCACGTATGTACTTAAGCATGCATATATTTGGTTTCCCTTTACTGACTTCCAAGTCTCCGTTCTCTGATTTTTAAGGGTTGCTCTTTCCCAGTTACATCCTAATTCATGGGGTTATATTCGTGCTTTTGAACTATTATGTGCTCATATGAGAGTGGTTGCTTGTACTGATTCATTTTTCTATTTCTTCAAGATAGCTGCAAAAAGTCATGGTTGGGCAGCTTTGGTGGTGGTTTGATATAAAAAGAAATTATGCAATTGTTGTCTTTGCTAGCTAAAGAATGGAAAAATGACTTCTTTCGAATCTGTATTAAAAGTAGAGATGGTTCAATCCCCTTTTATGCCAATAATGAGGGGAAAATGTTATTCCCCTTTAAGTGGTATCAGGATATTTGAATTCCTTCTCCTCTGGAATTTTAGATTGTGATGTTGAAGTTCAATGGGATATAATTGTTTGGTCTAGCTTTATTTCTTCTCCTCTTAAAGTGACAGATATTTTAGGTAGGCTAGGAATGGGTGTTCTTACTTTGGGAGTTGTTGCCTCATGTTGATATAATTTTATTTGACTTTTTTTTATTATTTTTTTCAAGGTGGGGAGATGCCTTTTTCTTGTCTCAACATGTAGAGTATATTACAAAGGAAAAGTGATAGGGGAGGACTCCGCTAAGACTCTTAAAGGAAAATCTAGAGTTCCACAAGGAGGTTCGGGCAGTTCAACAAGTGGTATGACTAGTCTTCCAAAGGGTATTGGTGCTAGTACTGGTGTTCCTTCTAGTATGGCTCAAGGGTTTTCATCTTCTAAAGGTAAGGAAATAGCTTCGTCTGCCTCAATAACTCCATCGACCCCACTCATTCAACTGGTTCTGTGCCTTAAGACTCTCTTGTTAGTGACAAGTGTCGTGGGGTGACTAATATGAGGATTGATCTAGAAAATCCTATTTATGGTGAAGATGGGGCATATATTCAAAACTTTTCTTATGGGGAATTTTATGCTCTTAGTGTGGAAGTTAGTGACCCACTATACAACTTATGGAATCATGCGGTTAATTTACACTCCTTTGTGGGCACAAACTTAACCACAAAAATGGATGTGAAAAATTATAGACAAGTAACCCCGTCTACCTTGTTGAAGTATTCTTAGAGGCATATGTTATGCTCAGCATGGGTCATGCATCATCTTGTCAGAGAATTTGAGTCTTCTATGCTGTGTGTTGAGAAAATGGTGCTTGAGATTGAGGCTTTGAGACAGGACTTAGCTGAGGCAGAGTCTAATTGCAAAGAGCTACAAGTAGTTATTGAACATGCTAATGTAAATAAAGTGATGTGAGCGACCAAGAAATTGAGCTAGGAAGTGACGATGGGAAAAATGAGAAGAAGAAATTGGAGTTAAAACTGGTGGAAAAGGAGAATGCTTTAGCCAAGAGGGTTCAAGAGGAGCAGGAGCTAAGAAGGAGGAGGAAATGAGGGTGATAGTTGATAATGCCTATATAGATGCTTATACCGATGGGATGATTTTCGGTTTTAATAATTGTGTTGAACAAGTTCAGCTGCAATTTGAGGGCTTGAATAATTCAGAGGAAGAGCTGAATCCTTACAAAGTTGTGAGGAATGGTGTGTTAAGTGATGACATTGAAGAGGCACAAAGTGATGTCCCTGCCGATCATGCTTCACGTGAAGATGTTCCTTAGGATTTTTCTTGGATGTGTTTTATGTTTGTTTGTGTGTACCTGTTGAGTGTTTTTATTTTTATTGTGACTAAAGAATTTTGGCTTGTACTTTATAAGTACTTGTTATCTTTCTTAATACTTGTAGTTCGCTGTCCAACCCTTTTTTATTTGGGCGATTTTTACACCATGTGAACTTGCCATGGGCAAACTTGAGCAAGGTTGGGCATGGTCATTTCTTAGAATGTTGATTTATTCGAAGGCATAGGTGCATTGAAGCTCTACCACAGACCAGTTTAATGTCAATAGACAGTCATTTTATTCGGATTTACGGGGGGGCCTTTAAGATTTGCCATTTTATATCCTTTAGACAATTGTATATTTTTTTGTTTAAATGATTCCTCAATCTCATTAACCTTTCTTGTATAATTCTAAAAATACTCAAAAATTATGAAATCTTTGAATGTCATCAAATACTTGAAATCGCAACACAATCAAAAAACTTAGAAATTTTAAAACATTCAAATGCTCCTACAGTCTAGCTAAAATACTTCTTGGGGTTCACTACATTCCATGCTCTGGGGACTTCTTCTTCTTCAAGGGTTTCAAGTTTATAAGCTCATTTCCCTAGTTGGTGCTAACTTTCCTTCTAACGATGTCTTGTTGCCAATCATTACTCTTGTCGCAACGTCCTTTTCGGGAGCGCAACAACGCGAGGCGACAAAAAGAATATAGGTGTAAACATGTAGGTTTGTAAAGATTTTTTAATTAAAAGGAATGATTGAAGAAAACTAATGGAGTCGCCACCAAATAAATTTAAGGAATGATTGGATGCCTATAAAAAAAAGTTTGGTCTACGTTATCAGGGTTCGGGTAAGAGAGTTGGTTACGTGTAGGGAATGTGTTAGCACCCTACGACGCCCGTTCTAGCGAACGGTTACCAATTTAATTTTATGTCATCTAAAAAATTGTTGAATGAAATTGGTCATTAAAATAGATTAATGTGTAATTAAACCTTGCCAGTACCTCTGGCAAAACCTAAAAAGATGTCTCAGGACTATTGGGTAGAGACAGTGATTGTTATTACAATCCTCTCCTAAATTATTCCGTCATAGGCAATTTTTTAGCGACCTTACTAACTAAGTGATGACTAATATACACAAAAGGTAATTCATTATGCGTTCAAGAAATGAGTTTGAGATTTGCAGTAAAAGATTTTTATCAGAGATATTTCTTTAAGTCCACCAGTACATCTGAAAAGATTAAAGCGACACTCTTCACCTCCGGAATGTCAAAGTGTCGTCATCATTATGGCTAATTTTGATTATTCCCTCGTTGGTACCTTTTAACCCACATTAAGGTAACTAGAGCTGAAATATTATACTTAGAAAATGTTCATTTGGAAGTTATGCATCGAAAAAGATTTTTATCAGGAATTGACCTCAAGCCCTTCCAATACTTCTGGATGAACTAGGGACATCCCTTTACCTCCGGAATATCGAAACCTTGTCATTATCATGACTAATTTCAATTATTCCTTTGTCAGTAATCTTTTTCTAGCATAATTAAAAATAATGTTAAGATGTAATGAGATGAATTATAATGTAACAAATAAATGCCAGAAATGTAGTAATTAAAAAGATAAAAACAATATTGAGAATTTTAATGGCCATACCAGTATCTCTGGCATAACCAAAAAATTTATCTCTCACCTCAGGAACATTAGAAAAAATTGTAGACACAATTATTTCCTAACTTAATCCATCGTCAGACTTTAATTTTATTTACAACAAAGAGAATTAAGTATAATATGAAATGCATAAAGCATAAAAATAAAACAAACAAAGACCCCTGAGATAAAGAGTAATAAAAACACTAAGCAAAGAATAAATAAAGATTATAAAATAAATTAATTAAAATAAACATATTTGGGCCAAATTCCATTTTAGCCCAACTAGTTGCTAAAACAACATCAAAGAAATAAAAACTATGTTAAATAAACATGCCCAAACAAATTAACAACCTAAAAGTAAAACACTAAATCAGCGAACAAAGAGGCCCACAAATTTGAACTACACAAAATAATAGCCCATAAACAAAACACTAAATCAACAAAAAAATTAGGCCCATGAAATTTGGTCCAATAGCCAAATAAAAGAACTTAAGCCCAAATGAATTAAAAGACCCAAAAGATAACACACTACCAGCAAAGTAAAGAAAAGGCCCACGAATTCTAAACACCATAAAATCCAATCACATAGAATAAGGCCTAAATAATATATACACAATAAAAGGACAACGCAAATAAAATTAAAAGCAAGGAGTCAGCAACTCCAAAAGCTGAAATATGAAAGAGGAAAATAGAAAGCAGGGAGGGGCGAAGAAGAAAGGGGAAGCACGCAGGGGGTAGAGAGAGAGAGAGAGATTCTCAGATCCAAGAGAGAAAACATGGGTTTTGCCTCTACTTCTCAACCATTGGTGGCTAAGGTAAGGATCTCTTCTCTACTTCAACTCTTTCTCTCAAAATTTCTCCGTCTCTCTCTAAAATTCTATTTTTCTCTCTCTCTAAAAAAATGGGGATTTGCTCTCCACGGTGGTGTCTCGGTTTGGGTTCAAATATATATATATAGGTTGGATATACTTTGTGTGTGGGTGTGAGTACTGAAAAATGGAAGAATGGAAAAATAAATGTTGGTGGTGTACCTGTGGATGAGACTCTTGCATGTTGTGTCCATTTGAGCTTGGAGGCCCTTTGAGCTATGTGTATATTTTTTCAACCTCTCCGTCTCTCTTTTTGTCCCTCTCTGTATATCGTCCTTTGCTGTTCTGTTTCGTGCCCTTTTTTTTTGCTTCAGAAATTAGTTCCCCTCCTCTGGTTTGTGTCTTCTTTTTATAGCTGAAGAATTGTGCAAGTGGCACTGATGTGATTTTCCTATTTCCTATTTTCAAGCTGCAAGAGGCATGACTTGCATGGCATGGAGGGTGACCGGACTGGTGACTTTGCCGAAAGCTGGATTGCTGCCTTGCGTGTTGCCTCCAATAGCATTTATTTCTTCTTTGCTTTTTATTATTCATTTTTAATAATAATAATAATAATAATTTTTTGTATTTTATTATTTTTATAAGATATTTGTTCTTGATAGGTTGACCTGGACAAAATTGGGTATTAACAGTAGCCCCCATTTGCCTATTCTTTCGAATAGAAAGGATACGACAAAGACTTATGATGCATAATTTTGGGCAAGGGTCAACTATATAACATGCTCAAAATTTTGCAAACAATTGTAAATGAGATGAAGTGGTAATGTGAGAAAGATTAAAATACTTGTTATTATATTTGATGAATGATAATAAATGCTTTAAAAGAGCAAAACATGGGGACAAATCCCAACTAAAATTGAAAGAGGTACGACGGCCTAGAATGCGCTTTAGACACGACGCCTTAAATTGAAAGAGAGGTGCGGTCATAAGACCCTGCCTAAATTGAAAAGAGGTACGACGGCCTAAAATTCTCTTTAGACACAACGCCCTAAATTGAAAGAAAGACGTAGTCACAAGACCTTGTCTAAATTGAAAGAGGTATGACAACCTAAAATGCACTTTAGACACGACGTCCTAAATTGAAAGAAAGACGCGGTCACAAGACTTTGTCTAAATTGAAAGAGGTACGATGGCCTAAAATTCTCTTTAGACACGATGCCCTAATTTGAAAGAAAGACGCGGTCACAAGACCTTGACTAAATTGAAAGATTGGGGAGAAGTCTCTATTAACATAAACTTGAATGTGAAATGTATGTGATACAAAGTGTAAAATTGAAAATGGCATAAGAACAAGCCCCAACCTAAATTGAAAGAGGTACGACGGTCTAAAATATACTTTAGACACGACGCCCTAAATTGAAAGAGTGGTCACAAGACCTTGCCCAAAACTTAAATGCAAAATAGATATCATGGGCGGTGCATCAACAAAAATGTGACCCATTTGAAAACATTTGAAAAACAAATTTTTAGTCCTTTTTGAACTTATTTGTTGACCATTGTGCCACATCAAGACACTATTATGGACTCAATGGCATTTGGTCAGTGGCCAAGAGAGAAGAATGGTGATGTTGATAAGAGGAATGATCAAGGGATTCTGTCTTATGGGTACAATTGGGTATCAAACCTAACCCTGAACAAGTCTCCACATCCTCCAATAACTCTTAATTATATTCAAATCTCACTGTCGTGTGGTCAATGTGCTTTTCTTTCAATGGCCTTTTCAATCTTGTGTTAATCAATTATTGTATCATTTGAACGTCTTGTTTCCACTTTGTTAGTAATAAAGACTTACTTGAGAAATAAGGAATTTAACATTTAAGATGAAACAAAACTTATAATGGTGTTTACAGGAAGGAAACAACAAGAGAAAGAAAGACAAGATCAATACACAATCTTAAATTCAGGGAAATAGCCAAGAGACTTAAAATTAAATGCTCATTTCAAGTAAAGAGCTTGAATACGGAAAGAGTAACTGGTCTCCATCCAACTCAGTCATTAAAAGTATTTGTGCCAAGATTAAAGTTTCAAAAATGAAATAGCCTGTCATTAATCAAATGGACTTTGTAGGTTTGTAATGTGGCCATGGCTCATGTCCATGAAGGAAATGGATAAAAAGCCACAAAAGCTATTTTATGGGTTAAGAAAGATCAAGGGTCATTTCTAGAGTAACTCACTGCCAAGACCTGGTAAGCCTTTTTTTTTTTTGGCATATGCCTCAAGGCATATATTATTACTTTGTATCCAATGCTCTTTCTTCCAATTTTTCAAATGATCATATCAAAACTTTGTTATTGCAACCACTAGCATGAGAGTGGTCCTCGTCTTGGCATATTTTAAAAGAAAGCCCC
Organism: Cercis canadensis; assembly: GCA_003255065.1. Lineage (NCBI taxonomy): Eukaryota > Viridiplantae > Streptophyta > Magnoliopsida > Fabales > Fabaceae > Cercis > Cercis canadensis. The sequence goes on from QAOA01006727.1 coordinate 79,813, forward strand.
GATGTGGGGTGATCCTTGTCTTGGTATGTTTTGAAGTAAAGATTCAAGCTCGAAGAGGACAACAAATGATGAAAAATTTGTGAGGATAGTAGAAAAATGGCCAATCTTCCTTTTAACTCATGACTATCCACTTTGATAACCTTAATTTAGGGACAAACTACTATTTATGGATGAGCATAAACCAGTCAATTGATTTATGTTTTTCTTTTTTGGACAATAATAACAAGCTCAAGGAAAAAGGTTAAAGAGCAATCAAGAAACAAAATGGAAAGGAGTTGAACTTCATTCATTGGAAAAGATAAGTACCCACCATACCACTCAAATGGAAGTAAGACTTTAAACAAAACATTAAAAAGGTAAACACAAGATGTGGACATTATTCAACATTCCTAAAACTCCCCAAGATTCTTTTACACAGCCCCAGGGCTATGATTTGGCAATGGATTAGTACCCAAATTTGGATTTGAAGGCTTGCTATCTTTCTCTACAAATGTCAACCAACCGGCATCCTTAAGTTTCTTCACCTTAAACTTGAACTGATAGCAGCTTTCAATTGAATGTCCAGGTGCTCCACCATGATAGATGCAACTTTGATATGGCTTGTACCACTTAGGAGGCGGGTTCGAAATAGGGGACTGGAGGTTCAAGGCCAATCAAATTACTTTTCAACAAAGATTGATATAGGTCCACACATGGAATGGGTATATCATCAAATTTCATCTTTTCTTTCTATTGTGGAATAGAAGAGTTTAGAGAAGCAAGGGTGAGGTTAGTCGAAGGAGTATTTTGTGAAGTGAGATTGTTCATAAGTGGTTATGATGGAAACGAGCTAGGCATATTTGGAATGTGTGAATTTTGGTGAGATGCCATATATGAAGGGTAATTTTGAGGATTATGGGATGGTAGTCCATAAGAAGAGTAGGGATAAGAGGGTTGGTATGAATTTCCCCTAGGAAGAAAATTTCCTTGGCCAATGGTATGCACTTCTCCTTCTTTTTTCTCTTTCTTAAACCCAACCTTTTTGGACCCATCAGCAGCATCTCGCTCATTCAACCTCCCTTCATTAATGGCATCCTCAATTTGATCCCCAATAGCTACAATGTCTGAAAAGCAAGCAGTCATACTTGCAAGCATCTTTTCATAGTATGGAGTCTTAAGACTTTTGACAAACGTCATAACCAACTCACGGTCTCCTAGAGGAGGTTGGACCTCAACGGCCTTCTCACGCCACCTTTGAGCATACTCTCTGAAGGTCTCACTCTCTTTCTTGAACATTCTCTGAAGTCCAAATCTATCAGGAATGATATCAGTATTAAAGCTATATTGCTTTAAGAAAGACTCAGCAAGTCCCCTCCACCCTTTTACTTGTATTCTGTCAAGATGAAGGAACCAACGAAGGGTAGCCCCAGATAAACTATGTTGAAAGCGATGAACCATTAACTTTTCATTGTTCACATGCGCAGCCATACTTCTTGTGTACATAGTTAAATGGATCATTGGATCTCCTTTGCCATCATACTTTTCAAAATCAGGGACTTTAAATTTTGGAGGGATAAAAATGTAAGAGAATATGCATAGATCTTCAACATCTACCCTTCCAAACTTGTTTATACCTTCAATAGCTCGAACTTTCTCTTCCAACAACTCCATTTTACTAGCCATCTTTGTTTGCTTACTATCTTCTTTTACGTTATCATCTCGGCCTTCATTATTAGACACATGGTAGTAAACAGTTTTGGATTTGACTGGAATGCCTTCATGTGGATCAGAAGTGGATGGTGGAGTAGGAGTTTTCATTTTTGGATCATTAGAAGATGAAAGAGAAGGATTAGCCCCATCAAGTATTTGAGGGGTAGGAGTTTCAACTGGCGTTTTGTCCTTTGTCAACTTTTTTAGCAGATCAAGGATTGGGCCGACATTTCCTTCCAAAGCTTCAATTCTTTTCTCCAAAGGATTGAGATTTGGATTTTCAGTCCTCTGAGGTTCAGCCATATTTTGTGATGAAACAGAAGCTTGAAGGTGAACTCGAGAACGAGTGGAAATTGGACTTCGAGTAAAAGGCCTTTCAGTATCCTCTTGATACGATGCAATGGTGCCTTAATAATTTCAGAAAGCAAGAATGAATATGAGATATAAATGGATCACAAAGTGTGTGTTTTATAAAATGGACAAAAATAATAATAAAAAATGAGACAATAAAAGTGAAAAAGGGAAATAAATAAAAGTTTAAAATGAAGAAGTTAATGCCCACAATGTATATGCAAAATGCGGGTACAAGACGTGAAATGAAAATATTTAAAATTGAAATGGATGAATGAGGATGAAAGACAATAAAGTTCATGAACAAAGATAAGACGCACTAAATGAATATGATTGAAAGAATGAGGAATTAAAAAAAGCCCCCAAGCTTGCCAAATATGCATGAATTGGGTCAAATCTTAACCTAAAAGATGAAAGGTTCCAAATTGTTCTTACTATCACCCACACATGGGTTAGTAAGGTCCTCAATCCTCACCCATGACAGGTTATAAGCGGAAAGGATACAACTTGGTTGGGAGTGTTTCACAAGCCTATACGGAGACCGATGGTCTCTCAAGACATTGTTACTTTACGCCCAAATCTAATCCTAAAGGAAAAAGTAAAACCCTGGTATAAGGTTTGTGTGTGCAAAGAGGCATGAGAATACACAAAATAACACTAAATAAAGCCCTACAAAATCATGATAATTTAATAAGGAAAATAAATTCAAATGATATGTATGCAACATAAAGATACACAAAAGAAAGGACCCAAATTCAACAATAGATGACGTAAAATTAAATTTGAACGGCTTAACTCTTAAAGTCCCCAGTGGAGTCGCCAAGCTGTTGCAACGTCCTTTTTGGGAGCACGTCGACGCGAGGTGACGAAAAGAACATAGGTGTAAACGTGTAGGTTTGTAAAGATTTTTTAATTAAAAGAATGATTGAAGAAAACTAATGGAGTCGCCACCAATCAATTTAAGGCATGATTGGATGCCTATAAAAAAAATTTGGTCTACGCTATCAAAGTTAGGGTAAAAGAGTTGGTTACGTGTAGAGAATGTGTTAGCACTCTATGGTAACCGTTCTAGCGAACGGTTACCAATTTAATTTTATGTCATCTAAAAAATTGTTGAATGAAATTGGTCATTAAAATAGATTAATGTATAATTAAGCCTTGCCAGTACCTCTGGCAAAACCTAAAAAGATGCCTCAAGACTATTGGGTAGAGACAGTGATTGTCATTACAATCATCTCCTAAATTATTCTGTCATAGGCGATTTTTTAGCGACCTTACTAACTAACTGATGACTAAATACACAAAAGGTAATTCATTATGCGTTCAAGAAATGAGTTTGAGATTTGCGGTAAAAGATTTTTATCGAATATCTTTCTTTAAGTCCACCAGTACATCTGGAAAGATTAAAGCGACACTCTTCACCTCCGGAATGTCAAAGTGTCACCATCATTATGGCTAATTTTGATTATTCCCTCGTCGGTACCTTTTAACCCACATTAAGGTAACTGGAGCTGAAATATTATACTTAGAAAATGTTCATTTGGAAGTTATGCACCGAAAAAGATTTTTATCAAGAATTGACCTCAAGCCTTACCAATACTTCTGGCTGAACTAAAGACATCCCTTTACCTCCAGAATATCAAAACCTTGTCATTATCATGATTAATTTCAATTATTCCTTCGTCAGTAATCTTTTTCTAGCATAATTAAAAATAATGTTAAGATGTAATGAGATGAATTATAATGTAACAAATAAATGCTAGAAATGTAGTAATTAAAAAGATAAAAATTATATTAAGAATTTTATTGGCCATATCAGTACCTCTGGCATAACCAAGAAATTTATCTCTTACCTCAGGAACATTAGAAAAAATTGTCGACACAATTATTTTCTAACTTAATCCATTGTCAGACTTTAATTTTATTTATAACAAAGAGAATTAAGTATAATATGAAATGCGTAAAGCATAAAAATAAAACAAACAAAGACCCCTAAGATAAAGAGTAATAAAAACACTAAGCAAAGAATAAATAAAGATTATAAAAAATNGAATGAATAAAGATTATAAAAAATTAATTAAAATAACCCAAAAAAAAACATATTTGGGGCAAATTCCATTTTAGCCCAACTAGTTGCTCAAACAACATCAAGGAAATAAAAACTATGTTAAATAAACAAGCCCAAACAAATTAACAACCCAAAAGTAAAACACTAAATTAGCAAACAAATGAGGCCCACGAATTTGGTCCAATAGCCAAATAAAAGAACTTAAGTGCAAATGAATTAAAAGACCCAAAAGATAACACACTACCAACAAAGTAAAGAAAAGGCCCACGAATTCTAAACACCATAAAATCCAATCGCATAGAATAAGGCCTAAATAATATATACACAATAAAAGGACAACACAAATAAAATTAAAAGCAAGGAGTCAGCAACTCCAAAAGCTGAAATATGAAAGAGGAAAATAGAAAGCAGGGAGGGGCGAAGAAGAAAGGGGAAGCTCGCAAGGGAGAGAGAGAGAGAGAGAGATTCTCGGATCCAAGAGATAAAGCATGGGTTTTGCCTCTCCTTCTCAACCATTGGTGGCTAAGGTAAGGATCTCTTCTCTACTTCAACTCTTTCTCTCAAAATTTCTCCGTCTCTCTTTAAAAAAATAGGGACGTGGGAATGAGGTGGAATCATTCTACTTCAAACTTGATTTTGACAAAGGATATTGATTTTCTCTCCAAGGTGGTGTCTCGGTTTGGGTTCAAATATATATATATATATATATATATAGGTTGGATATACTTTGTGTGTGGGTGTGAGTACTGAAAAATGGAAGAATGGAAAAATAAATGTTGGTGGTGTACTTGTGGATGAGACTCTTGCAAGTTGTGTCTGTTTGAGCTTGGAGACCCTCTGAGCTATGTGTATATCTCCTTAACCTCTCCATTTCTCTTTTTGTCCCTCTCTGTATATCCTCCTTTGTTGTTCCATTTCGTGCCCTTTGTTTTTTTTTTTTTTTTTNTTGCTTTAGAAATTGATTCCCCTCCTCTGGTTTGTGTCTTCTTTTCATAGCTGAAGAATTGTGCAAGTGGCACTGATGTGATTTTCCTGTTTCCTATTTTCAAGCTGCAAGAGGCATGACTTGCAATGGAGGGTGACTGACGGGTGCCAAACCGTACAAAATTATAATACTAATTGCAACTAACTTGTAGTATAGGACGCAACCAGTGTCGTCTCCTAAGGATTCACCAGAACAACTAATCTACTAAGACTCAAGCATAAACAGAAATAAGGGGTTTTGTGTTGAATGCAGTATACTAAGAATTCAGAAAGCAGTAATAGGATTTAATCAAATAAGAGAAAACGTAATCAACTCAAGCAGGCAACCAAACCCTAATTCATCCTTGTTCACTAAAGATTATCTAAATCTGATTTAATTCTTGGTTAAATGTTACTTGGAACCCCTAATAACAACACTTATAATTCCTACTGATTACTAATCAGGATTCAATTAATCTTGGAACTAAGAATCTAGGCAACTGCTCTATATCACTAAGTCCAGATTAATTTGAGAAACAAATTATCCAAGTTAACCATATAATGAAAACCTTTAAAATATGATTACCAATTTGATTACTGTGATGAATCTAATCAACCGATTTAAATTCATATAAACCATTCAATCAAAGTACCATTCAATCACATGAAGATGGGAAGAAGCAGTAATTCAAATTATATTAAATCAAACCCGGATTGAAGCACAAGAACTTTAGATTAGCAAGTCTGGTTCCTCTTGAATCGATTACAGAAGTACTTAGCCTTCCATGAAAGGCTTAAACACAAAGCAAAGGTATAAACTTGAACTCAGGAACAGGAGACAACAACTTTTGATGATAATGTGGAGATCTATATTTTTCTCAACAACTTAAGAATAAATACTAGCTGACTGCCTCCTCTAGGTTTCCTAATGGTTTTCTAATTACAAAAAAAAACCTAGTTTCCTAAATCTTTAATGGTAAAAACATGATTAAACCTTAGTGACATGTGTGCTGGCCCAAATAGCAGATGTTGGGGCCAATAAACAAGTACTGGTCCAATAGGCAGGCCCAAGGAATGGAATATGTCTATGCTGGGGAGATGCAGAAAATCTGGACTGATTGCATGCGAATTTCAGTTGTCCAGACGCGAGAATCAGCTTCTGGCTCTGCATATAAAATGTATCATTTTCTGTTAGCTTTCCTACAAAACTGGAATCGGATCAATCGGACATCTGCAGCTCAAGATATAGTGAAAAACGTAAGCAGTGCCAGAAATCAATAATTATACAATTGAAATCCAAAAGCACCAACAAGTCCAAATCCACAAAATAAGTCTATGGCTTATGGAAATCAGCAGAAACACACACTAAAAGTCTAAGTATAAGGGAAACAAATAGTGTAAAATAATATTTTATCAAATTCCCCCACACTTAGCTTTTTGCACTCTTGGGCAAAATCACAAGAATCAAATGAGAGGAAGAAAACAGCTCTCCAATCAAATCAAGAATGCAAGGATTAAGGTAAGAAAACAATTCAAACTCAAAGAAACAACAACACTCATGGAACAACATCTCCTGACAGCTAGAGAACACACAACATGACAATTTCATTTAATAGGAAGGAGTCAAAGTAGATAGCCTCTCACAAGATAAATAAATGCTCTCAATTCGCTCAAGTGTCTGAGGTAAGTGTTTCTCTCAAATCATCCTATCAAAATTACACTACCATAAGCTTGTTCATCTTCTCAATCTCCACTACCTATGTCACATGCATAACACAAATCAAAAGGTTATAATGGGGAAAGGTAAATGAATGACAATAAAATGGAAAAATGGCTAAAGCACCCAAGGAATCATAAAGAGCATCTGACGTGGAGAGATTCAAGTACTTTATGCATCTTGACTTTGGGCTTCAACTCATTTTTACTTTTCCCAAAACAACTTTATTCTTTTGCTGCTGGTGTTTTTTTTTTTTTTGAAGCATAACACTTAACAATTTCAGCCATAACCAATCAGCCACAACTTGATGCTTTGTTTTTGTAAGAATTCACTCCCTTTTTAATTCAATGCAATGCTCTTCAATTCCTAAGAGTTGGGTAGGTCATGATTTTACACTTAGGCTTGCAATGAGCTACACATGAAAGAAAGGATCATTAGGCTCAAAAAGGGGTAATCAAAGGATAACATCAATGTTAGCTATTTGGTCAAGTAGCTTCTCAAAGAAAGGAATGTCTTAATCACTTTTATGCATGCATGTGCAAATGTAATCTCAACTAAGAAACAGAACAAGTTCTAGAGTGTCAAATTGATAGATGAAAACACATAAGAAAGAATCATGACATATGACTCAAATCCTCACAGCTACAAGACTACCAAGAATTAACTCATCCAAATCAAATTTGTTGCCATACCACTTAAATTCAAGAAGCAAGATAATTGCTCACTCATGTTGTAGCACTTTAGAATCAAAATTGCTTCAAACTATTCTCTTCACAACTCTTAACTTAATTGGAAAGAACCAAAAAAATCTAAAAATAAAACAGAAAAACAACAATCCTAAAAGAAAACATAAAACAGAATTTCAAATGACTAAAACAGAAATTAGCAAATTAAAAACAGTGAACAGAAAATGTAAAACAGCAACTCTAATAACAGAAAACAACGTACTAAAAACACAGAAAATTTAAAAACACAGAAAACAAAAAACTAAGCATTAAAAAAAAACAAAACACTAAAATTCTAAAACTGAAAAATAAAAAATAGTACAAATAGCAAGTAAAACAGAAACATAAAGCATAAAACAGCACAACAGGCTAATCCCTCCCCCACACTTAAATTTTTGTAGTATTCTCAATGCAAAGCACAAAGCAAACAGTAAAAGTAAGGCACTAAAAATAAAAGAGAAAGGGAAAGAAAACAGCTTGTGGCTTTAAGTCTCATAGAGGGCAGCAGACAAGTGCACCTCCTCTACCACTTGCTCTTGAAAACCCTCATAAAAAGGTTTCAGCCGATGTCTGTTCACTGGGAAAGTCTTGTTGGTTGCCTCATTCTTGATCTCAATTGCATCATAAGGGAAGACATGAGTCACCACAAAAGGACCCATCCATCGAGAATGAAGCTTGCTGAGCATTAACTTGAGACAGGAGTTATAGAGCAGCAATTTCTGACCAATGTGGAACTCTTTTCTCACTAAAATCTTGTCATGGACAACATTGGTCTTTTCTTTGTAGATTCTAGAATTCTCATAAGCCTCCAACCGGATTTTTTCAAGTTCTTGCAAGTGGAGCTTCCTTTGTCATCCGACTTGGGCTAAATCAAAATTACACTGCTTCATAGCCCAATACGCCTTATGCTCTATCTCCACTGGAAGGTGACATGCCTTGCCAAAGACTAGCCTATAAGGTGACATGCCTATAGGGGTCTTGTAAGTAGTCCGATAGGCCCACAATGCATCATCCAGACGCAGGCTCTAGTCTTTTCTATTGGGTTGGACAATCTTCTCTAAAATCTGCTTGATCTCCCTATTGGACACCTCTGCTTGCCCATTGGTCTGTGGATGGTAAGGGGTTGACACCTTGTGCACAACACCATACTTTCTCAACAAAGCAGCAATGTGCCTATTGCAGAAGTGAGAACCTTGGTCACTGATGATGGCTCTTGGAACGCCGAACCTGCAAAAAATGTGAGTCCTGAAAAAATATAAGACAACACGATAATCGTCAGTCCGGGTGGCCTTGGTCTCTACCCATTTAGAAACATAGTCCACAGCTAAAGGAATATACACAAAACCAAAAGAAGTAGGGAAAAGACCCATGAAATCGATGCCCCAAACATCAAATATCTCACAAAACAACAAAGGCTATTGAGGCATCTCATTCCTATGGGAAATATTACATGTCTATTGGCATTGGGCACAATTCTTACAAAAACTGTATGCATCATGAAATAAGGAAGGCCAATAAAGTCCAAAATGAGGCATCTAAAATTTTACGAGCAGTGTTTTGAGGTCCAAAATGACCACCACATGCAGAAGTATGACAGAATTGTAACACAGACTCAGACTCATGTCCAGGCACACACCTCCTAATTACTTGGTCACTACACAGTCTCCACAAGTAGGGGTCATCTCACACATAATGTTTGGCTTCACTTTTAAGCTTATCTACTTGATGCTTCTTAAAATAAGCAGGTAACTCAGAAGTAACTAAGTAGTTTACCAAGTCAGCATGCTAAGGATCTGTACCTTGCAGCTGATAAAGCTGCTCATCCGGAAAGGTCTCTCTGATGGGAAGGCTGTTCAAAGTCAGTGGGATCCGGCTCAGGTGATCTACTATTAAGTTCTCAGCTCCACTCTTGTCTCTGATCTCAAGATCAAATTCTTGCAAGAGCAACATCCATCTAATGAGCCTAGGCTTCGCATCCGGCTTCTTGAGCAAGTACTTTAGAGTTGCATGATCAGAGAAAGCAATTACTTTATAATTAAGCAAATATGAACAAAATTTATTTAAAGCAAACACAATAGCAAGGAGCTCTTTCTCAGTAGTGGTGTAATTTGCATGGGCAGCATTCAAAGTGCGAGAGACATAATAAATCACGTGGGACAGCTTGTCCACTCGCTGTGCAAGGACAACGCCTACTGCAAAGTTTGATGCATCACACATCTGCTCAAAGGGAAACTCCTAGTTAGGTGGCTGTGTGATGGGAGGCGAGGTAAGGCTCTGCTTTAGCTTATCAGAGGCTGCTCTGCACTACCTATCAAATTCGAAATCCACTTCTTTCTGGAGAAGCTTAGACAATGGCAAGGCAATATTGCTGAAGTCCTAGATGAATCGCTTGTAAAACCCTACATGATCAAGAAAGGAACGCACTTCCTGCACACAAGTGGGGTAGGGTAAAGAGGCAATAACATCTATCTTAGCCTTATCTACTTCAATTCCTTTGCTAGAAATTACATGCCCTAAAACTATGTCTTGTTCTACCATGAAGTGACATTTCTCAAAATTAAGAACAAGGTTAGTCTCAATGCATTTATCAAGTACTCTAGCAAGGCTATCTAAACATGCATCAAAAGAGGAGCCATATACAGTAAAGTCATCCATGAATACTTCCATGTAGTGTTCTAAAAAATCAGAAAATATGCTCACCATACATCGCTGGAATGTACCAAGGGCATTACACAAGCCGAAGGGCATCCTCCTATATGCAAATGTACCAAAGGGATAGGTGAAAGTCATCTTTTCCTGATCCTCTGGGGCTATATGAATTTGGAAGTAGCCTGAGAAGCCATCTAGGAAGTAGTAATGGGACTTCCCTGCCAACCTCTCTAGCATCAATGAAGGGCAGAGGGAAGTGATCCTTCCTTGTGGCCTGGTTGAGTCTTCTATAATCAATGCAGACGCGCCAACTGTTCTGCACTCTAGTAGGGATCAGCTCGTTCTTCTCATTGGCTACCACAATTATGCCACTCTTCTTTAAAACCACTTGAACTGGACTTACCCATTTGCTGTCTTAGAAGGGGTAAATAATGTTGGCTGATAACAGCTTGCTCACTTCTTTCTTGAACACATCCAGAATCAATGGGTTAAGTCGCCTTTGGGGCTGCCTCACTGGTTTAGCTTCTTCCTCTAATAAAATCCGATGCATGCAAGTGGAAGGGCTAATGCCAAGAATGTCTGCAAGTGTCCATCCAATGGCTATCTTCCGCCGCTGCTTCAAAATTTGCAACAACTTTTCTTCCTGTTCAGGTTGCAGATTGTTGGCTATGATGACTGGCAGCTTCTCTTCTGCTTCTAGGAAGGCATACTTGAGATGGTTAGGTAACGGTTTCAGCTCAAGAATGGGTAGCTGTTGCATCGAGGGAACTAGTTTGGTTGAAGAAACCAAATCTACTGTGTAAAGCTCAGAAACACCTGCAAGCTTTGCACTTTGCTCCAAAACAGTCTCATCATATCCCATATAGTTAGAAATTTCAAAACATGCAGCACAACTCCCATCACAATCAGTACATCCAGAACAATCTAAAGTGTCAAACAAACCTACTATATCAGGAAATTCGGCTACTAAGTTAGCGTGCACATCATCAAATAGCAAGTCTATGACATCTATTTGAAACAGAAAATGTTCTTCCAGAGGGTGTTTCATGGCATCAAATAGATTAAATTAAATCACAGTATCACCAAATTCCATGGAAAAGGTACCAGCATGCACATCAATGATGGTTTTAGCAGTCTTTAGGAAGGGTCTACCTAAGATCAAAGGGGCATGTCCAGATGCAGACTCATCCTCCATATTCAACACATAAAAATCAGCTAGAAAAATTAAATCATTTACCCTAACTAAGACATCCTCAAGAAGTCCTGCAGAATATGTTGTGCTTCTGTTGGCAAGCTAAATAACCACTCTAGTAGGCTTCAATTCTCCAATCTGCAATGATGAATAAATGGACTTGGGCATCACATTGATTGAAGCACCCAGATCTAACATAGCATTGGCGAACTGCTTGTCTCCAATGGTGCAAGGAATGGTAAATGTTCCTGGATCAATGTACTTGGATGACAAGTTAGGTTGGATCATAGGTGACACGTTTATGCTCATGCTCACTTTCTCATTGCCTTTTAGTCTTCTCTTGTAGGTACACAAATCCTTCAGAAACTTTGCATACTTGGGAATCTGTTTAATTGCTTCCAGGAGGGGGATATTGACTTCCACCTTCCTGAAAGTGTCCATGATCTCTCTGTCTAACCATGCTTAACAATCTTCTTGGATTGTGTAACTCTGTTAGGAAAAGAAAGAGGAATGCTGGAGGTAGAGTTCTCTGCCTGGTTTAGAAGGGAAGAAGGTTGTTATTTTGGGATAGGTTTTTGGGCTGCAGTGTCTGGATCCTTTTCTTGGATAGAATTGGGGACTGTGGAAGGCAGGTTAGGTTTTGGAACACTCACTTCCTTGCCACTACGCAGGGTTATGGCACTCACATTGCCTCTCGGATTGGTGACTGTTTGAGAGGGTAAACTGCCGGAACCTTGGGACTTGAGTTCACTAATGGTGGTTGCAAGTTGACCTATTTGAGTCTCTAGGCTCTGAATATTAGTCTCAATCCTCTGTTGGAATTGGATGTTGTTGCTAGCCAACTGCTTCACTAAATCTTCCAGGCTCGGTTCTAGCTTGTTAGCTTGCTACATAGGCTGCTTCATTAGTGCTTGAAACTGCTGGTTGCTTGAACTTGCATTGTATCTAGGCTGCTGTGGCTGGTACGTTTGTTGCTACTAGTAGGTTTGGCTAAAATTGCCTCCATACCTCAAGTTAGGGTGATCTCTCCAGCCAGGGTTGTATGTAAAAGAGTTGGGGTCATATCTAGGCTGCTAGTAAGGTCTGCCAGTAAAGACACTAACCACTACTTCAGTGTTATCCTGGAAGGTAGGGCATTGATCCGTCGGATGACTGATTAGGGCACAAATTCCACATAGCTTGGCAGGAGCTTAAACCAGTGTGTGGCCCATTGCTAACTATCTAACCAAAGAGGTCAGTTCCTCCAAACGGTTCTCCACCCTCTGTTGATCCACCATCTGCACCTCGTTCACTCCCCTAGTAGGGGTAACCATCCTTGTGCCAAATTGTTGTACATTGGTTGCCATGTTGGATATTAAGTCTCTTGCAGCCGCATGGGTCTTGTCCACCAAGGCACCTCCAGAAGCAGCATCCACATAGCTCCTATCCATAGGAAGAAAACCTTCGTAGAAGCACTGGATGAGTAATTGGTCACTGATTTGGTGATAAGGACAACTCCCACACAGTTTTTCAAATCTCTCCCCAGTATTCATGTAATGTCTCTCCACTATGTTGCCTTATGCCACATATGTCTTTCATGATGGCAGCAACTCTTGAGGCATGGAAGAATTTTTCAAGAAAGCACCTCTTCATGTCATTCCAGCATGTGATGATGGAGGGCTGCAAGTAAAGCCATTCTTTTGCTGCTACATCTAATGAAAAGGGAAAAGCCCTCAGCTTGATGTGCTCTTCTTGAATGGATTGAGGCTTCATGGTAGAACACACTATGTGAAATTCCTTCAAATGCTTGTGAGGATCTTCACCTGCAAGTCCATGAAACTTTGGGAGCAAGTGTATTAATCCAGATTTTAACTCAAAATTAGCATCAGGATACTAAATACACAAAGGCTGGTAATTATCATCAAGGGCAGCCTATTCCTTAAGAGTCTTAGCCCTAACATGCATGTCATTATTAGCCCTATTGGCAGTAGGATTATCCTCAAGATCAATGTTATTATCAGCCATAGTATGCTCTATATGATTAGGAGCTCGACATACCCTAGCAAGTGTGTGCAAAGTTCTCTCTATTTCAGAATCACCTTCAAGTAGTTCAAAATGAGAGGACCGAGTCATACACCATGCAAATAAAGTGACAAAAACACTCTAAAACACATTAAAACAGACAGAAACAGAAAAATAGTGAAGCAGTTAAAGAAAAGGGCAAAAACCAAAACACACCAAATGCACTAGACAAAGGCAAAAAGACACCAAAATAGCACTAGTTGACCCATCTAAACATTTTTAAAAAAATTTCTACCACCATAGCATGAAAGCTTGATGAAAATGAAACTCAAAAATCAAATAAAAAATCTTAAAAAAAATGAAAAAGTGGTCAAAATGATGGAATTTGGCTTAAAAATGAAGACCTCATAGCGTAAAACTATTGATTATCAGGCCATTTTCCTTTAACTGACCAAGTTTCAGGTCAATCGGAGCACAAAAATTTGGCCGGAACAGTACACGCGAAAACTACTAAATCTAATCGAAACAAAAGGAAAACAAGGGAAAATTGGCACCAAAGCACCAGAATTCTGATGAACACACTTTTTATACAATAGTTATTCCTCATACTTAGTCTTTTAAACCTCTTTTGGGCTGAATTGCATAGACTTAGACCTCATTTCATGACTTAGGATCCATTTATGCTTAATTGCAATTTCCAGCAATACTGGGCATTATATGCTGTCTCTGTGTTTCAGGCATATCTTGAGTTCTG
>QAOA01006727.1:94616-305658 GCA_003255065.1 Cercis canadensis
AAAAAAAACCTAGTTTCCTAAATCTTTAATGGTAAAAATGTGATTAAACCCTAGTGACATATGTGCTGGCCCAAATAGCAGATGTTGGGGCCAATAAATAAGTACTGGTCCAATAGGCAGGCCCAAGGAATGAAATAAGTCGATGCTGGGCGGATGCAGAAAGTCTGGACTGCTTGCATGAGAATTTTAGTTATCCAGACGCGAGAATCAGCTTCTGGGCTCCGCATATAAAATGTAGAATTTTCTGTCAGCTTTCCTACAAAACTGGAATCACATCAATCGGACATTTACAGTTCAAGATATAGTGAAAAACATAAGCAGTGCCAGAAATCAATAATTATGCAATTGAAGTCCAAAAGCACCAACAAGTCCAAATCCACAAAATACGTCTATGGGCTATGGAAATCAGCAGAAACACACACTAAAAGTCTAAGTATAAGGGAAACAAATAATGTAAAATAATGTCTTATCAGTGACCGGATTGGTGACTTTGCCAAAAGCTGGATTGCTGCCTTGCGTGTTGCTTCCAATAGCATTTATTTCTTCTTTCCTTTTTATTATTCATTTTTAATAATAATATTTGTTTGTATTTTTGTATTTTATTATTTTTATAAGATATTTGTTCTTGATAGGTTGACTCGGACAAAATTGGGTATTAACAACTCTTTTAAGTGCAAGGTCGCCATCTTTAAATTCCCATGCTTTTACTCGAGAATTGAAATATGTAAAAATTTGTTGTTTTTGTGCGGTAATCCGAATTGAAGCTATCCTTCTCTCTTCTTCCAACAAATCTAGGTTTGCTAACATGTTTGATTAATTATTGTCTACTTTGAAGTGCTCTCTTCTCCAACTTGGCTCCCCAACCTTTACTGAGATCATGACTTCATCTCCACAGGGGAACTTGTACAAGGACTCACCTATTGCTGATTAAGAAGTAGTTTGATAGGCCCAAGGGACATGGCACAATTTGTTAACCTAGTATTTTTTTTAGCTTTGTCCAACCTCTTCTTAAGTCCTTGAAGCAATATTTGAT
This sequence comes from Cercis canadensis, assembly GCA_003255065.1. Lineage (NCBI taxonomy): Eukaryota > Viridiplantae > Streptophyta > Magnoliopsida > Fabales > Fabaceae > Cercis > Cercis canadensis. Next base: position 95,650 of record QAOA01006727.1, read on the forward strand.
TTGCTACTTCTACTAGACCATTGTCATGTGGCTGTTCCACAGAGGTGTATTGGACATGGATTCATAGATTGGCGTATAGGGTTCAGAAGCCTTTATCTGCAAACTGAGTTCCATTATCAAGAACATTGGGTGTGGTCGTTTCTTAGAATGTTAATTAATTCGGAGGCGTGGGTGCATTGAAGCTCTACCACACTCCAATTTAATGTCTATTGACAGTCATCAAATATTGGAAATCGCAACACTATAAAAATACTTGGAAATTTTAAAGCATTCAAATGCTCCTACAGTCTAGTTGAAATACTTCTTGAGGTTCACTACATTCCATGTTGTGGGGACTTCTTTTCTGTCTAGGGTTTTGAGTTTATACGCTCATTTCCCTTGTTGGTGCTAACTTTCCTTCTAATGTTGTCTTGTTGCCAATCACTACTCTTTTGTGTGCAAGTTCGCCTTCTTCAAATTCCCTTGCTCTTACTCGAGAATTGAAATATCTAGCTATTCGTTGTTTTTGTATGGTAATTCGAATTGAAGCCATCCTTCCCTGTTCTTCCAAGAAATCTAGGTTTGCTAACATGTTTGAGCAATTATTGTTTGCTTCGAAGAGCTCTTTTCTCCAACTTGACTCCTCAACCTCTACCGGGATCACTGTTTCATCTCCATTGGTGAAATTGTATAGGGACTCACCTATTGCGGATTGAGAAGAAGTTTGATAGGCCCAAGCAACATGGCACAATTCGTCAACCCGTTATTTTTTTTTAGCTTTGTCCAACCTCTTCTTAAGTCCTTGAAGCAATATTTCATTTACTGGTTCTACTTGACCGTTACAATGTTGCTATTCCACATAGGTGTATTGCACCTGGATTCGTAGATTGGAATATGGGGTTCAGAAGCCTTTGTCTGCAAATTGAGTTCCATTATCGACCATTATCGAGAAGGTTGGGTGTGGTCGTTTCTTAGAATGTTAATTTATGTGGAGGTGTGGGTGCATTAAAGCTCTACCACACTCCTGTTTAATGTCTATAGATAGTCATTTTATTCTGATTTACAGGAGGGCCTTAAGGTTCACCGTTTTACATCCTTTAGACAATCTTATATTTTTTTGTTTAAATGATTCCTAAATCTCATTAACCTTTCTTGTATAATTCTAAAAATACTAAAAAATTATGAAATCTTCAAATGTCATCAAATATTGGAAATTGCAACACTATAAAAATACTTGGAAATTTTAAAGCATTCAAATGCTCCTACAGTCTAGCTAAAATACTTCTTGAGGTTTACCACATTCTATGCCCTGAGGACTTCTTGTCTATCTAGGGTTTTGAGTTTATACACTCATTTCCCTAGTTGGTGCAAACTTTCCTTCTAACGTTGTCTTGTTGCCAATCATTACTCTTTTGAGTGCAAGTTCGCCTTCTTCAAATTCCCTTGCTTTTACCTGAGAATTGAAATATTTAATGATTCATTTTTTTTGTCTAGTAATCCGAATTGAAGCCATCCTTCACTCTTCTTCCAACAAATCTAGGTTTGCTAACATGTTTGAGCAATTATTGTCTGCTTCGAAGAGCTCTCTTCTCCAACTTGGCGTCACAACCTCTACCGGGATCACTGCTTCATCTCCATAGGTGAACTTTATAGGGACTCACCTATTGCTAGTTGAGAAGTAGTCTGATAGGCCCAAGGGACATGGCACAATTCGTCAACCCAGTATTTTTTTTAGCTTTTCCCAACCTCTTCTTAAGTCCTTGAAGCAATATTTCATTTGCTGCTTCTACTTGACCATTGCCATGTGGCTATTCCACAGAGGTGTATTGCACCTAGATTCGTAGATTGGCATATAGGGCTCGGAAGCCTTTGTCTACAAACTGAGTTCCATTATCGACCATTATCGAGAAGGTTGGGTGTGGTCGTTTCTTAGAATGTTAATTTATTCGGAGGTGTGGGTGCATCTCTACCACTCTCTAGTTTAATAACCAAGTTGGTGCTAACTTTCTTTCTAACGTTGTCTTGTTGCCAATCACTACTCTTTTGAGTTCAAGTTCGCCTTCTTCAAATTCCCTTGCTCTTACTCAAGAATTGAAATATCTCGCGATTCGTTGTTTTTGTATGGTAATATGAATTGAAGTCATCCTTCGCTCTTCTTCCAAGAAATCTAAGTTTTCTAACATGTTTGAGCAATTATTTTCTGGTTTGAAGAGCTCTCTTCTCCAACTTGGCTCCCCAACCTCTACCGAGATCACTGCTTCATCTTCATAGGTGGACTTGTACAGGGACTCAACTGTTGCGTAGTCTTATAGGCCTAAGGGACATGGCACAATTTGTCAACCCAATATATATATATTTTTTTATCTTTTCCCAACCTCTTCTTAAGTCCTTGAAGCAATATTTGATTTGCTGCTTCTACTTGACCATTGGCATGTGGTTGTTCCAAAAAGGTGTATTGCACCTGGATTCGTAGATTAGCGCATAGGGTACGGAAGCCTTTGTCTGCAAACTGAGTTCCATTATTGAAAATGTTGGGTGTGGCAATTTCTTAGTATGTTAATTTATTCAAAGGCGTGGGTGCATTGAAGATCTACCACACTTCAGTTTAATGTCTATAGACAGTCATTTTATTCTGATTTACGGGAAGGTCTTTAAGCTTTGCCATTTTATATCCTTTAGATAATCGTATATTTTTTTGTTTGAATGCTTCCTCATTCTCATTAACATTTCTTGTATAATTCTAAAAATACTAAAAAATTATGAAATCTTCAAATGTCGTCAAATACTAGAAATTGTAACACAATCAAAATACTTTGAAATTTTAAAACATTCATATGCTCCTATAGTTTAGCAGAAATACTTCTTGAGGTTCACTACATTACATGCTCTGGGGACATCTTTTCTTTGTAGGGTTTTGAGTTTATATGCTCATTTCCCCAGTTGGTTCTAAATTTCCTTCTAACGTTGTCTTGTTGCCAATCACTACACTTTAGAGTGCAAGTTTGCCTTCTTCAAATTCTCTTGCTCTTACATGAGAATTGAAATATCTAGCAATTCGTTGTTTTTGTCTGGTAATCCAAATTAAAGCCATCCTTCACTCTTCTTCCAAGAAATCTAGGTTTGCTAACATGTTTGAGCAATTATTGTTCGCTTCAAAGAGCTCTCTTAACCAACTTGGCCCTGCAACCTCTACCGGGATCACTGCTTCATCTCCCCAGAGGTGTATTGCACCTGGATTCACAATGTGGCACATAGGGTTCGGAAGCCTTTGTCTACAAATAGAGTTCCATTCTCGACCATTATCGAGAAGGATGGGTGTGGTCGTTTCTTAGAATGTTAATTTATTCGGAGGCATGGGTGCATTGATGCTCTACCACACTCATGTTTAATGTCTACAGACAATCATTTTATTTTGATTTATGGGGGAACTTTAAGCTTTGTCGTTTTATATCCTTTAGACAATTGTATATTTTTTTGTTTGAATGATTCTACATTTTCATTAACCTTTCTTCTATAATTCTAAAAATACTAAAAAATTATGAAATCTTCAAATGTCATCAACTATTGGAAATCGCAACACAATCAAAATACTTGGAAATTTTAAAACATTCAAATGCTCCTACAGTCAAGCTGAAATACTTCTTGAGGTTCATTACATTACATGCTCTGGGACATCTTTTCTTTGTAGGGTTTTGATTTTATATGCTCATTTCCCCAGTTGGTTCTAACTTTCCTTCTAACGCTGTCTTGTTGCCAATCACTACTCTTTTGAGTGTAAGTTCACCCTCTTCAAATTCTCTTGCTCTTACTTGAGAATTGAAATATCTAGTGATTCGTTGCTTTTGTATGGTAATCCAAATTGAAGCCATCCTTCGCTCTTCTTCCAAGAAATCTAGGTTTGCTAACATGTTTGAGCAATTATTGTCTACTTCAAAGAGCTTTCTTCTCCAACTTGGCTTCTCAACCTCTACCGGGATCATTGCTTCATCCTTCGCTCTTCTTCGAAGAAATCTAGGTTTGCTAACATGTTTGAGCAATTATTGTCTACTTCAAAGAGCTTTCTTCTCCAACTTGGCTTCTCAACCTCTACCGGGATCATTGCTTCATCTCCATAGGTGAACTTGTACAGGGACTCACCTGTTGCAGATTGAGAAGTAGTTTGACAGGCCCAAGGGACTTGGCACAATTCATCAACCCAGTCTTTTTTTTTTTTTTAATCTTTTTCCAACCTCTTCTTAAGTTCTTGAAGCAATATTTGATTTGCTCCTTCTACTTTACCGTTAGCATGTGGCTATTCCAATTAGGTGTATTGCTCCTGGATTCATAGATTGGCACATAGGTTACGGAAGCCTTTGTCTGCAAACTGAGTTCCATTATCGACCATTATCGAAAAGGTTGGGTGTGGCCATTTCTTAGAACGTTAATTTATTTAGAGACGTGGGTGCATTGAAGCTCTACCACACTCCACTTTAATGTCTATAGATAGTCATTTTATTCTGATTTACGGGAGGGCCTTTAAGCTTTCCCATTTTATATCCTTTAGACAATCGTATGTTTTTTTGTTTAAATGATTCCTCAATCTCATTAACCTTTCTTGTATAATTCTAAAAGTACTAAAAAATTATGAAATCTTCAAATGTCATCAAATACTGGAAATCGCAACACAATCAAACTACTTGGAAATTTTAAAACATTCAAATGCTCCTACAGTCTAGCTGAAATACTTCTTGAGGTTCACTACATTACATGCTCTGGGGACATCTTTTCTTTGTAGGGTTTTTAGTTTATATGCTCATTTCCCCAGTTTGTTCTAACTTTCCTTTTAACGCTCTTGTTGCCAATCACTACTCTTTTGAGTGCAAGTTCGCCCTCTTCAAATTCTCTTGCACTTACTTGAGAATTGAAATATCTAGTGATTCGTTGCTTTTGTATGGTAATCCAAATTGAAGTCATCCTTCGCTCTTCTTCCAAGAAATCTAGGTTTGCTAACATGTTTGAGCAATTATTGTCTACTTCAAAGAGCTTTCTTCTCCAACTTGGCTTCTCAACCTCTACCGGGATCATTGCTTCATCTCCATAGGTGAACTTGTACAGGGACTCACCTGTTGCAGATTGAGAAGTAGTTTGACAGGCCCAAGGGACTTGGCACAATTCATCAACCCAGTCTTTTTTTTTTTTTTAATCTTTTTCCAACCTCTTCTTAAGTTCTTGAAGCAATATTTGATTTGCTCCTTCTACTTTACCGTTAGCATGTGGCTATTCCAATTAGGTGTATTGCTCCTGGATTCATAGATTGGCACATAGGTTACGGAAGCCTTTGTCTGCAAACTGAGTTCCATTATCGACCATTATCGAAAAGGTTGGGTGTGGCCATTTCTTAGAACGTTAATTTATTTAGAGACGTGGGTGCATTGAAGCTCTACCACACTCCACTTTAATGTCTATAGATAGTCATTTTATTCTGATTTACGGGAGGGCCTTTAAGCTTTCCCATTTTATATCCTTTAGACAATCGTATGTTTTTTTGTTTAAATGATTCCTCAATCTCATTAACCTTTCTTGTATAATTCTAAAATTACTAAAAAATTATGAAATCTTCAAATGTCATCAAATACTGGAAATCGCAACACAATCAAAATACTTGGAAATTTTAAAACATTCAAATGCTCCTACAGTCTAGCTGAAATACTTCTTGAGGTTCACTACATTACATGCTCTGGGGACATCTTTTCTTTGTAGGGTTTTTAGTTTATATGCTCATTTCCCCAGTTTGTTCTAACTTTCCTTCTAACGCTCTTGTTGCCAATCACTACTCTTTTGAGTGCAAGTTCGCCCTCTTCAAATTCTCTTGCACTTACTTGAGAATTGAAATATCTAGTGATTCGTTGTTTTTGTATGGTAATCCGAATTGAAGTCATCCTTCATTCTTCTTCCAAGAAATCTAGGTTTGCTAACATGTTTGAGCAATTATTGTCTACTTCGAAGAGCTTTCTTCTCCAACTTGGCTTCTCAACCTCTACCGAGATCACTGCTTCATCTCCATAGGTGAACTTGTATAGGGACTCACCTATTGCGGATTGAGAAGTAGTTTGACAGGCCAAAGGGACTTGGCACAATTCGTCAACCCAGTTTTTTTTTTTTTTTTAATCTTTCTTCAACCTCTTCTTAAGTCCTTGAAGCAATATTTGATTTGCTGCTTCTACTTTACAGTTGGCATGTGGCTATTCCAATTAGGTGTATTGCTTCTGGATTCGTAGATTGGCGCATAGGTTACGGAAGCCTTTGTCTACAAACTGAGTTCCATTATCGACCATTATCGAAAAGGTTGGGTGTGGCCATTTCTTAGAACGTTAATTTATTCAGAGGCGTGGGTGCCTTGAAACTCTACCATACTCCACTTTAATGTCTACAGACAATCATTTTATTCCGATTTACGGGAGGGCCTTTAAGCTTTCCCATTTTATATCCTTTAGACAAACGATGTTTTTTTGTTTAGTCGATTCCTCAATCTCATTAACCTTTCTTGTATAATTCTAAAAGTACTAAAAAATTATGAAATCTTCAAATGTCATCAAATACTGGAAATTGCAACACAATCAAAATACGTAGAAATTTTAAAGCATTCAAATGCTCCTACAGTGTAGCAGAAATACTTCTTGAGGTTCACTACTTTCCAGGCTCTGGGGACTTCTTTTTTGTCTAGGGTTTTGAGTTTATACTCTCATTTCCCTAGTTGGTGCAAACTTTCCTTCTAATGCTGTCCTGTTGCCAATCACTACTCTTTCAAGTGCAAGTTCGCCTTTTTCAAATTCCCTTGCTCTTACTTGAGAATTGAAAAGTCTAGCGATTCGTTGTTTTTGTCTTGTAATCCCAATTGAAGCCACCATTCGCTCTTCTTCCACTAAATCTAGGTTTTCTAACATGTGTGAGCAATTATTGTCTGCTTTGAAGAGCTTTCTTCTCCAACTTGGCCCTGCAACCTCTACCAAGATCACTGCTTCATCTCCATATGTGAACTTGTACAGGGACTCACCTATTACGGATTGAGAAGTAGTCTGATAGGCCCAAAGGACATGGCATAATTCGTCAACCCAATATTTTTTTAGCTTTGTCCAACCTCTTCTTAAGTCCTTGAAGCAATATCTCATTTGCTGCTTCTACTTGACCGTTGCCATGTGGTTGTTCCACAGAGCTGTATTGCACCTAGATTCGTAGATTGGCATATGTTCAGAAGCCTTTGTCTAAAAATTGAGTTCCATTATCGACCAATATTGAGAAGGTTGGATGTGGTCGTTTCTTAGAATATTAATTTATTTGGAGGTGTGGGTGCATTGAAGCTCTACCACACGCCAGTTTAATGTCTATAAATAGTCATTTTATTCCGATTTACCAGAGGGTCTTTAACCTTTGCCATTTTATATCCATTAGACAATCGTATATTTTTTTGTTTAAATGATTCCTCAATGTCATTAACCTTTCTTGTATAATTCTAAAAATTATAAAAAATTATGAAATCTTCAAATGTCATCAAATACTGGAAATCGCAGTACAATCAAAATACTTCGAAATTTTAAAGCATTCTAATGATCCAACAATCTAGTTGAAATACTTCTTAAGGTTCACCACATTCCATGCTCTTGGGACTTCTTTTTTGTCTAGGGTTTTGACTTTATATGCTCATTTCCCTAGTTGGTGCTAACTTTCCTTCTAACGATGTCCTGTTGCCAATCATTACATTTTTGCGTGCAAGTTTGCCTTCTTCAAATTCCCTTGCTCTTACTTGAGAATTGAAATATCTAGTGATTGGTTTTTTTTTTTCCTGGTAATCCAAATTGAAGCCGTCCTTCGCTCTTCTTCCAACAAATCTAAGTTTGCTAACAAGTTTGAGCAATTATTGTCTGCTTCGAAGAGCTCTCTTCTCCAACTTGGCCCCGCAACCTCTACCAAGGTCACTGCTTCATCTCCAAAGATGAACTTGTACAAGGACTCACCTATTGTCGATTGAGAAGTAGTCTGATAGGCCCAAAGGACATGGCACAATTTGTCAACCTAGTATTCTTTTAGCTTTGTCCAACCTCTTCTTAATTCCTTGAAGCAATATTTGATTTGCTGCTTCTGCTTAACCGTTCCCATGTGGCTGTTCCATAGTAGTGTATTGCACCTGGATTCGTAGATTGGCATATAGGGTTTGGAAGCCTTTGTTTGCAAATTGAGTTCCATTATCGAGAAGGTAGGGTGTGGTCATTTCTTAGAACGTTAATTTATTCGGATGAATGGGTGCATTGAAGCTCTACCACGCTCCAATTTAATGTCTATAGATAGTCATTTTATTCTGATTTAAGGGAGGGCCTTTAAGCTTTGCCATTTTATATTCTTTAGAAAATCGTATATCTTTTTGTTTGAATGATTCCTCAATCTCATTAACCTTTCTCGTATAATTCTAAAAATACTAAAAAATTATGAAATCTTCAAATGTTATCAAGTACTGGAAATCGCAACACAACAAAAATACTTTGAAATTTTAAAACATTCAAATGCTCCTACAGTCTAGCTGAAATACTTCTTAGGCTCACTATATTCCATGCTCTGGGACTTCTTTTCTGTCTAGGGTTTTGATTTTATATGCTCATTTCCCTTGTTGGTGCTAACTTTCCTTCTAACGCTGTCTTGTTGCCAATCACTACTCTTTTGAGTGCAAGTTCGCCTTCTTCAAATTCCCTTGCTCTTACTTGGGAATTGAAATATCTAGCAATTTCTTCTTTTTGAATGGTAATCCGTATTGAAGCCATCCTTCGCTATTCTTCCAAGAAATCTAGGTTTGCTAACAAATTTGAGCAGTTATTGTCTGCTTCTAAGAGCTCTCTTCTCCAACTTGGCTCCCTAACCTTTACCGGCATCACTGCTTCATCTCCATAGGTGAACTTGTACAGGGACTCACCTGTTGTAGATTGAGAAGTAGTCTGATATGCCCAAAAGATATGGCACAATTCGTCAATCCAGTATTTTTTTTTTATCCTTGTCCAACCTCATCTTAATTCATTGACGCAATATTTCTTTTGCTACTTCTACTTGACAATTGTCGTGTGGTTGTTCCACAGAGGTGTATTGCACTTGGATTCGTAGATTGGCATATAGGGTTTGGAAGGCTTTGTCTACTAATTGAGTTCCATTATTGAGAAGGTTGGGTGTGGTCGTTTCTTAGAATGTTAATTTATTTGTAGGCGTGGGTGCATTGAAGCTCTACCAAACTCCAGTTTAATGTCTATAGATAGTCATTTTATTCCGATTCACAGGAAGGCCTTTAAGCTTTGCCGTTTTGTATCCTTTAGACAATCGTCTATTTATTTGTTTGAATGATTCCTCAACCTCATTAACCTTTCTTGTATAATTCTAAAAATACTGAAAAAATATGAAATCTTCAAATGTTATCAAATACTAGAAATCGCAACACAATGAAAATACTTTGAAATTTTAAAACCTTCAAATGCTCCTACAGTCTAGCTGAAATACTACTTGAGGTTCAGTACATTCCAAGCTCTGGGGACATCTTTTCTGTCTAGGGTTTTGAGTTTATATGCTCATTTCGCTAGTTGGTGCTAACTTTCCTTCTAACGTTGTCTTGTTGCCAATCACTACTCTTTTAAGTGCAAGTTCGCCTTCTTCAAATTCCCTTGCTCTTACTCGAGAATTGAAATATCTTGCGATTCATTGTTTTTGTATGGTAATCCGAATTGAAGCCATCCTTCGTTGTTCTTCCAAGAAATCTAAGTTTTCTAACATGTTTGCGCAATTATTTTCTGCCTTGAATAGCTCTATTCTCCAACTTGGCTCCCCAACCTTTACCGGGATCACTGCTTCATCTCCATAGGTGAACTTGTACAGGGACTCACTTGTTGCGGATTGAGAAGTAGTTTGATAGGCCCAAGGGACATGGCGCAATTCGTCTACCCAATATTTTTTTTTCTTTTTTTATCTTTGTCCAACCTCTTCTTAAGTCCTTGAAGCAATATTCAATTTGTTGTTTCTACTTTACCGTTGGCATGTGGCTGTTCCACAGAGGTGTATTGCACCTGGATTAGTAGAGTGGTGCATACAGTATGGAAGCCTTTGTCTGCAAACTGAGTTCCATTATCGACCATTATCGAGAAGGTTGGGTGTTGCCATTTCTTAGAATGTTAATTTATTCAGAGGCATGGGTGCATTGAAGCTCTACCACACTCCAGTTTAATGTTTATAGACAGTCATTTTATTCTGATTTACTGGAGGGGCTTTAATCTTTGCCGTTTTATATCCATTAGACAATCGTATATTTTTTTTGTTTAAATGATTCCTCAATCTCATTAACCTTTCTTGTATAATTCTAAAAATACTAAAAAATTATGAAATCTTCAAATTTCTTCAAATACTGGAAATCACAACACAGTCAAAATACTTGGAAAATTTAAAGCATTCTAATGCTCCAACAGTCTAGCTGAAATACTTCTTGAGGTTCACTACATTCCATGCTCTAGGGACTTCTTTTCTGTCTTGGGTTTTGAGTTTATACGCTCATTTCCCTAGTTGGTGCAAACTTTCCTTCTAACGCTATCCTGTTGCCAATCACTACTCTTTTGAGTGCAAGTTTGCCTTCTTCAAATTCCCTTACTCTTACATGAGAATTGAAATATCTATCGATTCATTGTTTTTGTCTGGTAATCTGAATTGAAGCCATCCTTCGCTCTTCTTCTAGGTTTACTAACATGTTTGAGCAATTATTGTCCACTTCGAAGAGCTTTCTTCTCCAACTTGGCCCCACCACCTCTACCGGGATCACTGCTTCATCTCCAAAGATGAACTTGTACAGGGACTCACCTATTGTGGATTGAGAAGTAGTTTGATAGGCCCAAGGGACGTGGCACAATTTGTCAACCCAATATTTTTTTAGCTTTGTCCAACCTCTTCTTAATTCCTTGAAGAAATATTTGATTTGCTACTTCTGCTTGACCGTTGCCATGTGGTTGTTCCACAATAGTGTATTGCACTTGGATTCGTAGATTGGCATATAGGGTTCAGAAAACTTTGTCTACAAACTGAGTTCCATGATCGACCATTATCGAGAAGGTTGGGTGTGGTCGTTTCTTAGAATGTTAATTTATTCAGAGGCGTAGGTGCATTGAAGCTTTACCACACTCCAGTTTAATATCTATAGATAGTCATTTTATTCCAATTTACGGGAGGGGCTTTAAGCTTTTCCGTTTTATGTCCTTTAGAGAATCATATATTTTTTTGTTTGAATGATTCCTTAATCTCATTAACCTTTCTCGTATAATTCTAAAAATACTAAAAAAATTATGAAATCTTCAAATGTCATCAAATACTAGAAATCGCAACACAATAAAAATACTTTAAAATTTTAAAACATTCAAATGCTCCTACAGTGTAGCTAAAATACTTCTTGAGGTTCACTACATTCCATGCTCTGGGACTTCTTTTCTGTCTAGGGTTTTGAGTTTATGCACTCATTTCCCTTGTTGGTGCTAACTTTCCTTCTAACGCTGTCTTGTTGCCNAAATCTTCAAATGTCATCAAATACTGGAAATCGCAACACAATAAAAATACTTTAAAAGTTTAAAACATTCAAATGCTCCTACAGTGTAGCTAAAATACTTCTTGAGGTTCACTACATTCCATGCTCTGGGACTTCTTTTCTGTCTAGGGTTTTGAGTTTATGCACTCATTTCCCTTGTTGGTGCTAACTTTCCTTCTAACGCTGTCTTGTTGCCAATCACTACTCATTTGAGTGCAAGTTCGCCTTTTTCAAATTCGCTTGCTCTTACTCGGGAATTGAAATATCTATCAATTTGTTGTTTTTGTATGGTAATCCGTATTGAAGCCATAATTCGCTGTTCTTCTAAGAAATCTAGGATTGCTAATATGTTTGAGCAATTATTGTTTGCTTCGAAGAGCTCTCTTCTCCAACTTGGCTCCCCAACCTCTACTGGGATCACTGCTTCATCTCCATAGGTGAACTTGTTCAAGGATTCACCTGTTGCAGATTGAGAAGTAGTCTGATAGGCCTAAGGGACATGGCACATTTCGTAAACCCAGTAGTTTTTTTAGCTTTGTACAATCTCTTCTAAAGTTCTTGAAGCAATATTTTATTTGCTGCTTCTACTTGACTGTTGGCATATGGCTATTCCAACGAGGTGTAATGCACCAGGATTCATAGATTGGCACATACAGTTCAGAAGCCTTGGTCTGCAAAGGGAGTTCCATTATTGACCATTATCGAGAAGGTTGGGTGTGGTCGTTTCTTAGAATGTTAGTTTATTCAGAGGCGTGGGTACATTGAAGCTCTACCACAGTCCAGTTTAATGTCTATAGACAATCATTTTCTTCTGATTTACGGGGGTGCCTTTAAGCTTTGCCATGTGATATCCTTTCAACAATTTTATATGTTTTTGTTTGAATGATTCCTCATTCTCTTTAACCTTTATTGTATAATTCTTAAAATACTAAAAAATTATGAAATCTTCAAATGTCATCAATCGCAACACAATCAAAATACTTGGAAATTTTAAAACATTCAGATGCTCCTACAGTCTAGCTGAAATACTTCTTAAGGTTCACTACATTCCATGCTCTGGGGACTTCTTTTCTGTTTAGGGTTTTGAGTTTATACGCTCATTTCCTTAGTTGGTGCTAACTTTCCTTCTAACGTTGTCTTGTTGCCAATCACTACTCTTCAATTTCCCTTGCTCTTACTCGAGAATTGAAATGTCTAGCAATTTGTTGTTTTTGTACGGTAATCCAAATAGAAGCCATCCTTCGCTTTTCTTCCAACAAATCTACGTTTGCCAACATGTTTGAGCACTTATTGTTTGCTTCGAAGTGCTCTCTACTCCAACTTGGCTCCCCAACCTCTACTAGGATCACTGCTTTTTCTCCATAGGTGAACTTGTACAAGGACTCACCTGTTACGGATTGAGGCGTAATCTAATAGGCCCAAGGGACATGGCACAATTTGTCAACCCAATATTTTTTTTTATCCTTGTCCAACCTCTTCTTAAGTCCTTGAAGCAATATTTGATTTGCTGCCTCTACTTGATCGTTGGCATGTGGTTTTTCTATAGAGGTGTAATGCACCTTGATTTGTAGATTGGCGCATAGGGTTTGGAAGCCTTTGTCTTCAAACTGAGTTCCATTATCGAAGTTGGGTGTGGTCATTTCTTAGAATGATAATTTATTCAGAGGCGTGGGTACATTAAAGCTCTACCACACTCCAATTTAATGTCTATAGGCAGTCATTTTATTCCGATTTACGGGGGGAGGGGGGCTTTAAGCTTTGCCATTTTTTATCCTTTTAACAATTGTATATTTTTATGATTCCTCAATCTCATTAACCTTTCTTGTATAATTCTTAAAATACTAAAAAATTATGAAATCTTCAAATGTCATCAAATACTAGAAATTGCAACACAATCAAAATACTTGGAAATTTTAAAGCATTCAAGTACTCCTACAGTCTAGCTGAAATACTTTTTGAGGTTCACTACATTCCATACTCTAGGGACTTCTTTTCTGTCTAGGGTTTTGAGTTTATACTCTCATTTCCGTAGTTGGTTCTAATTTTCCTTCTAACACTGTCTTGTTACCAATCATTACTCTTTTAAGTGCAAGTTTGCCTTCTTCAAATTCCCTTGCTCTACCTCGAGAATTGAAATATTTAGCGATTCGTTGTTTTTGTGTGGTAATCCAAATTGAAGCTTTCCTTTTCTCTTCTTCCAACAAATCTAGGTTTGCTAACATGTTTGAGCAATTATTTTCTGCTTCGAAGTGCTCTCTTCTCCAACTTGGCTCCCCAACCTTTACCGGGATCACTGCTTCTTCTCCATAGGTGAGCTTGTATAAGGACTCACCTATTGCAGATTGAGAAGTAGTCTGATAGTCCCAGGGGACATGGCACAATTCGTCAACCCAATATTTTTTAACTATGTCTGACCTCTTCTTAACTCCTTGAAGCAATATTTGATTTGCTGCTTCTACTTGACTGTTGCTATGTGGATGTTCCACAGAGGTGTAATGCACCTGGATTCGTAGATTGGCGCATAAGGTTCAGAAGCCTTAGTTTGCAAACTGAGTTCCATTATCGAGAAGGTTGGGCATGGTTGTTTCTTAGAACGGTAATTTATTCGGAGGCGTGGGTGCACTGAAACTCTACCACACTCCAGTTTAATGTCTATAGACAGTCATATTCGGATTTACGGGGGCCTCTAAGCTTTGTCGTTTTATATCCTTTAGAAAATTGTATATTTTTTTGTTTGAATTATTCCTCAATCTCATTAACCTTTCTTGTACAATTCTAAAAATACTCAAAAATTATGAAATATTCAAATGTCCTCAAATACTGGAAATCGTAACACAATCAAAATACCTGGAAATTTTAAAACATTCAAATACTCATAGTCTAGTTGAAATACTTCTTGAGGTTCACTACATTCCATGCTTAGGAGACTTATTTTCTGTCTAGGTTTTTGAGTTTATATGCTCATTTACCAAGTTAGTGCTAACTTTCCTTCTAACATTGTCTTGTTGCCAATAGTTACTCTTTTGAGTGCAACTTCACCTTCTTCAAATTCCCTTGCTCTTACTTGAGAATTGAAATATTTAGCAATTCGTTGTTTTTGTGCGGTAATCCGAATTGAAGCTATCCTTTGCTTTTCTTCTCGTAAATCTAGGGTTGCTAACATGTTTGAGCAATTATTGTCTGCTTTGAAGTGCTCACTTCTCAAACTTGGCTCCCCAACCTTTACCGCGATCACTACTTCTTCTCTGTAGGTGAGCTTGTTCGGGGACTCACCTATTGCAGATTGAGAAGTAGTCTGATAGGCCCAAGAGACCTGGCACAATTTGTCAACCCAATATTTTTTAGCTTTGTCCAACCTTTTCTTAAGTCCTTGAAGCAATATTTGATTTGCTGCTTCTACTTGACTGTTGGCATGTGGATGTTCCACAGAGGTGTAATGCACCTGGATTCGTAGATTGGCAGATAGGGTTCGAAAACCCTTATCTACAAATTGAGTTCCTTTATTGACCATTATTGAGAACAATATACTGAAACTGAAAGAGATATATGTTAAAATTCATAGAATTCTTATGAAAAGCGTGATGTTCATATATGTTTAGGCTTCAGTTTTAAACATGCAATCAATTGCTTGCCCTAAAATATTTTCAGCCTACTTAGTAGTGATGTTTGCTAATGATACTGCTTTGACCCATTTAGTAAAATACTCTATACCGACTATTAGGAACTTCCTTTGTCCTGTTTCAGATAAGTATCATTGGCATTTATCACATTTTTTAACAAAGTTATTTGAATCTATACGCAAGATCAGCCAGTAGTATCCTGCACAGAGGATTTTTTTTTTTGTGAGTGATCACGCTCCTATGTGATTGCTCCAAATTCCTTCATGTACTTCCCTCATCACATATTTCACTTCTTCTTCATATAAACATTTTAACATGGGCATGGAGAACCCTTTATTATACAATCGCCTAACTTCTAGGTAGTACTTGCTTGCCATTCTTGTCTATTTCTTTGCCTTATTCTTATTTTGGGTAACTTGCTTGAGTTGAGGTATTTAAGTATGGGCATCATCCACGATCCTTCTACCCTATTAAACATCATTATCTTCTCCTCAATGCTAGGTGTTGCCCTTGTTTCTTGGATTACCATCTTGTTGTTTCTGACTTTCCTACAACTGGCCAATTTGGAGAGTAGGTTTGCCCTTACATTATTTTCTCTTAGAATGTGCTCCACCTGAAAGTGGCTGAACTGAGCAATCAAATTTTTGACTAAATTTAAGTATATGATCATCATTTTGTCTCTGGCATGATATTCTCCTTCGACTTGACTTATGATTAATTGCGAATCACTTAAAACTCGTATCCTATCTATCCCCATTTCCTTTGCCAACTGTAGTTTGGCTATTAGTGCTTCATAAAGCCAAACTTTAGTACTTGTTCCACCTTGATGCCCTGAGGACCTTCCAGTATTATTCCTGCTATTGTGCGAAAAGTAAATGCAAGTGCATGTTATCGTTAACAAGTAATAAAGAGTAAGTGAGCTATCATCCCACAAGAATTGATTGCTATTAAGTACCAAACTTGAGTTAATCCTAATTTTATCTAAATGACCGATAATTAAGATAAGTGAGAAATAAAATGAAAGCAAGTAAAAATCAAGATTAAACTATAGAAATAAAGCCTAGGGTTTCCGATTTTACCATAACTAATCTGAATTGACTTCCTTATCTCATTAATCTAGAATTATCTTTTTAGTTAATAGTCAAGATTCCCCAATCTTTCACTAGCCTCTCCCAAGGTCTAATGAAAACATTCCTAATTGCTAATCATCTATATTCCTATGTGAATTAAAACAACTAGAAATTCATTAAGTTCTATGGATCTCATGTAGTGACTACACATACCATAGAGGTATATTGCTATCTCACGTGTAATCTATGGCATTCATCCGCTAGACACATAAATCTCCTCTTGGTCTCTTTATGAACCCAACATCTAATTAGTGATAAGTTAATTAGAAGCATTAAGCACATATATGAACACTCAATCAGAGAAAAGAATTCATAGATTAATTCAATAGAAGAAATTTAAAACATCATAGCTAGGCTACACTGTAGCCCTAGAAAAGGAATTTAGTTCATACTTAAAGCAATAAACATCCTAGCTGATGAGAATCATGGGAGTACTCAAATGGACCCAAGTGAGACATGGAAAGAAAAGAAGATGCAAGCGGCTTTTGGAGGGTTGTTTGAGAAGTTTGGAGCTCAAGGATCAAGCCTAGAAGCAAGGAATTAAGAAACGAAGGTTGTGTGCTTGATTCGGGAGTTAGAAGATTGAACCTGTGAAAATGGGCAAAGCCGGAGCGCCCTTAGGCAGGGGCTAGTCGCCCCAGTGCTTGGACCATTTTCCTCTCCCTGCGTTTTTTCTCTTTTCCCCTAAATGGGCTCCGAATTTAGGATTTTTAGGCCCATTTTTATCCTAATTAAAACATACATTATTTTCCTCTTTTAGTATTGGACTTGTATTAGGATTTTGGGTTTTGGAGTTGGGCTAGGCCTTTTTGCCCATTTGGGGTAATTAGGTTAGTTTACTTTAAAGGGAGACCATGCCCCTTATGATGGTCAGATTTGATATTATTCAAAAATTGAAGTTGAGAGGTTTCTCCTTCCTGGTTCTCTTGAGAATTCTTAGAACTTATCTAGAATCCTAGGTTCTTGTGGCATTCTCCTTGGCTTATTACTCTCCTCATCCCCATCTAGAATGTGTCATCATTTTTTCTATACCTTTGGTTCTCACCTCCATGAGTGATGGGCCAAGATTCTTTAATTTGTGTTTTCTAAAATCTCGAACTTGATTGGACGATTCTAGGGTGATTGAATCTATACCATTCGGGACAAACCCTAGAGGTTCACATCATTTGGTTTTAGAGCTCGTGATTCTAATCGAAGTTCGATTATCCATTTTCATTTTTGAAATTTTTTAATTTTTGTTTTCCTATTTTTCTTGTTATTCTAGTGTTGTTCTTCATAGTTTCTTCTTGTTCTTGCTTTTGATTTGCTGAAAAAAATTTATGGGCAACTTTTCCATTAATTTCCTTTGTGTCTTGATAACTGCCCTTAAGGTGGTGTTTAGGTGTTTTTCATTTCCAATTTTTGTGATTTTTTCATGCTAAATGCAATTTTTGGGCTATTGAGCTTCCTAAATCATCAATTGAACTTGTATGGAGCATGATTAAAATCATAGTACAAAAAAAAATTATAGGCAAGTATGAACACTCAAAGTGTTCTTGAGAAAATTACCAAGAAATTCGTATACAAAAAAATTTATGGATTAGTGCAAAAATAGTGAAATCAAGTGCCCTTTAAGTTGTTTCATGCTTCATAACATAGTCTTGAGTTGAGATAGTTTCAATTTTGCTCAAATTGTGTTTGAATTTGTTGGATTAACTTGAATTTGTGAAAATTCTGTTGCCTATTGCTTTAATTCTCAAGTGCTTTGTAAGTCAAATTTCTTCTTGTTTGTGAATCCTAATTCGGTATTGAATTCCTTTGTTTATTCATTTTTTTCAATTTCCTTGCTATTGTTCTGTTGTTCTGTTTTTGTGCTTGAATTGATATTGTGTATCCTTGAATACCTTTGTGTTGTGCCACACTTTCCTTTCTAGTGGTGATTGATTTGCTTTGAAGTTTGTCACAAGAGGCTATGCTCTTGGTTTGTCCAATTAGTTCAATAAAGAACTAAAGAAAGAAAATTAAGAGTGGAAAAAGGCAAGAGTGTGAGATCATTAGAGAGTAAGAGCAACTAGTGAGTCAAACATGAGTGTGAGTGACAACATTAAGTGCAAACACATGAGGGAGTGTGTGAGGTTTTCTTTTGTTAACATCTTTTTAGGTTTTACAGCCATGGATAGAGGAAGTGAAGTGGGAGACCAAGCATTCATGCTTCGTGCCATGCGACAACAATTTGATCGCATGAACATAAGGTTTGATGAGATGCATGACATTAGGGGTGTAAGCCAAACTAGCCAAATTGAACCGAACCGAAGGGAAATTGAACCATATAGAAGGGGACGGTCTGGTACTCGATTACTGTAGCTGAAAAACCGAGGGGGTCTGTTTGGTTCTCGGTTTCAGTGAAAAAAAAANTTTTAGGTTTTACAGCCATGGATAGAGGAAGTGAAGTGGGAGACCAAGCATTCATGCTTTGTGCCATGCGACAACAATTTGATCGCATGAACATAAGGTTTGATGAGATGCATGACATTAGGGGTGTAAGCCAAACTAGCCAAACCGAACCGAACCGAAGGGAAATTGAACCATATAGAAGGGGACGGTCTGGTACTCGATTACTATAGCTGAAAAACCGAGGGGGTCTGTTTGGTTCTCGGTTTCAGTGAAAAAAAAACCGAGGCTAAAACTAACCAAACTGACTCCTTAATATATATATATATATATATATATATATATGTATATATATATATATATATGTATTTTTATATATAAAATTATACTTCTTCAAAACTACGCTGTTTTGATTGGGAGTTAATAAAAAATTTCCTACACCCTAATTTTCTTCTGCAATCCCAATCTACTCTCCCTGTGAACTCTTCCATCATTCCACCACATATAGACAACACAAGGATAAGCTCAACAGAGAGCAAAAGAGAAGAAAAATAAGAAAGAGGAGAATAGAGGAGAGGATTCGAGAAGAGAGTGAGCTTAGAGAGAAGAGAGGGAAGCAAGAGAGAAAAAGAAGGAGACCGAGATAGCCTCCAAGGACAAGACAAGTTGCTTCAAAAGAGTTCGCTTCTTTACCCACACTGCTGAGCAACTTTGACCTTTATATGTTTCAGCTGGTTCTGATGTTCCTTCTCCTCGTTCAAGCTCATATTTCTCAATGTCTGTTATCCTTTGCTATCTTTTTCTTTTTTTTCCTTCTTTGTGTGTGTGTGTTTTGATTTGAAGACTGAGTTTTTCAATTTGAAACCTAACTTTTTTATTCATCTATGCTACATGAGGGAGGGGCAAAGCTGATTTTGGTTGTTTATTTTTTATTTGTTTATAATTTAATTAATTTTTTTGGGAAGTTGGAGAAGAAGTTTTAGTCATTTGTGCTCCAGTCCCTTATAATATTAAGGGTGAAAACCAAGAATTTTAAAGTAGTTCACATGGACTTGTCTCATAGAGGCTTTTACCTAGGTTCTGTCATTCTTGGAAGGTGGTGCTAGGTGGGATTTTAGGCTTTTAACTGTTGTGTGAGATGAGCATAGAGTTCAAGGACAAATGAATGAAGTGTTACTTTCTTTTTTACTTTCCTTCTTTTTTTTTTAAAAGAAAAAACCTTTTTGCCTAAAGGACGAAATGGTGTTATGCCAAATGAAATGCAAGTCAATATAGAAGAAGAAAATAAGAGCATTAAAGACAAATGAAAAATTGACTAACCGAACCGAACCAAACTGAGTTTGGCTGGTTCGGTTTGGTTTGGTTTGGTTTTACTCTCAAAATTTAGAAACCGAACCGAACCAATATGGTTTGGTCAGTTTGGGGTGTAAACCAGACTAAATTGGATCGATTACACCCTTACATGACTTGATGGAGGAGGAAGGAGGGCAATACTTGCTCATGTGGATCGTGACCTAAGTGGCATAAAAATGAAGATCTCATCTTTTCAAGACTTCCACACTAGGTGCCAAGTCAACGGGAAGGTATGTAGCATGATTATTGATAGAGGTAGTTGTCTCAATATTGCTAGCACTACCTTAGTTGATAAGCTGAATTTGCCTACCTTAAAGCATCCTAGACCCTATAAATTGCAATGGCTAAATGAATGTGGGGAGATTAAGGTAACTAAGAAAGTATTAGTTTCATTTGCTATTAGTAGATATAAGGATGAAATTCTTTGTGATGTTGTACCAATGCATGAGAGACATATACTTTTAGGAAGGCATTGGCAATTTGGTAGGCGTGTGACCCATGATGGGTACACAAATAAATACTCTTTTACTTTGAACAAACAACCTATTACTCTTATAACTTTGATTCCTAAGCAATTACTTGATGATCAAGAGCAACTTCAAAAGAGGAGTGAAACAAGAAAAGAGGATGAGAGCTCAAAAGACAAAATGTTTAAGAGCTTGAAGGAAGAGAGTGCAAAAGAGGTCGAGAGCCCAAGTGAAGTGAACTTGAGTGCAACAGAGGCCAAGAGCCCAAGTGAAGTGAACATGTGTGCAAAAGAGGCCGATAGCCCAAGAGGAGAGAAAAAGAATGAGAAAGGCGAGGAAAAAGAGATCCTTGAACGAAAAGAGGAACAACAATTGAGTGTATATGGAAAAGAAAGTGAGCTTATTTCTCTTAGCACTAACAAACTTGATCTTTCTTTGCCTAGTGTTGTTATACCTCTTTTTCAGGACATTAGAGATGCTTCCCAATAGCAAATTAATTTCATTGGAGTCGTATTGAAGCAAGAAGGACAACCTCTTGCATGCTTCATTAAGAAGCTAAGTGGAGCTACCCTGAATGACCCTACATACTACAAGAAAATGTATTCTTTGATCAGGGAATTGGAGACGTGGCAACACTACCTTCTTCCCAAGGAGTTTGTGAGAGTGGTCTTCGAACTGGGAGCTTGGGTGTAGGAGGTGGCGAGAATCAATAACAATGCTCACAAGTTGGAGCTACCTAGTGAATATGATTTAAATGCCAATTATAATGTAACTAATTGTTCTCCCATTGATGTAGGTGAAGATTCGAGGATGAATCTTTTCGAAGAAAGGGGGAATAATGAGAATCATAGAAGCACTCAAAAGGACCCAAGTGAGCCAGTCAAGCAAAGAAGATGCAAGCGGCTTTTGGAGGGTTGTGTGAGAAGTTTGTGGCCCAAGGATCAAGCCTAGATGCAAGGAATGAAGAAAGAAAGGTTGTGTGCTTGATTTAGTAGTTAGAAGACTCAAACGGTGAAAATTGGCAGAGTCGGAGCACCCCAGCACCTAACATAGGGTGCCCTAGGGCTTGGACCATTTTCCTCTCCGCACATTTTTTCTCTTTTCGCCTAAATGGGCTCCAAATTTAGGACTTTTAGGCGCATTTTTATTCTAATTAAAATTTATATTATTTTCCTCTCTTAGCATTTGATTGTATTAGGGTTTTGGGTTTTGGACTTGGGCTTGGGCTAGGCCTTTTTACCCATTTAGGTTAATTAGGTTAGTTTACTTTAAAGGGAGACCATACCCTTTGTGATGGTCAGATTTGATATTATTTAGAAATTAAAGTTGAGAGGCTTCTCCTTCTTGGTTCTCTTGAGAACTCTTAGAACTTATCAAGAACCCTAGGTTCTTGTGACGTTCTCCCCAGCTTATCACTCTCCCCCTCATCCCCATCTAGAGTGTGGCACCTTTTTTTTTATATACCTTTGGTTCTCACCTCTATAGGTGATGGGTCAGGTTCTTTAATTTGTGTTTTTTGAAATCTTGAACTTGATTGGCGATTCTTGGGCAATTGAATCTTTACTATTTGGGACAAACCCTAAAGCTTCGCATCACTAGCAATAAATCTAAACATAAGTAAAGAAAAGATGAAGAAGAATAACTAGTATGGAATATGAATCTGTTGCCATCTCCTCCTTCGCACCTTGCTCTTCTCTCCTTCAATTCTCTACTTGTGGAAACTAATTAGGAACTCTAATCTAGTCCTAAAAACTCTTATTTATAGTTTTTAAGAATTCTAATTACATTAGGAAATGTTTTGGGGTTCAAAACCTACAAGAAGTAGGAAAATTGGACAAAATCACGTACAAGGCAGATTCTGGGCATCTAGGCCCAGAGCCTAGGCCTCCAACTCACTGAAATCTGTATGGGATAGTTGCACACTGATGAGAATCAAAGCAAGACTACCCTAAGCAACCCTTTGTATATTTGTGGAGGTCCGGTCACCCGAGCTTGAGCCAAGAGGATGTAAGAGAGCTTGAATGGCTTCATAGCAGAGGTGTGGACCCAAAACACAAGCCAATAAGCAAGGAATGAGGAACGGAGGATGGTGTGCTCAACTGAGGCATTGGAAGGGTTTTATGGTGAAGAAGGGCAGCAAGGATGTGCCCCAACGCCCTCGAAATGGCACCCCAGCGCCCTTAGGCAAAACATAAGTGCCCCAGCGCCTAGGCCCTTTTTCCTCAGTGTGCATTTTGGTTCTATTTTTTTTTTCTCTGTTCAATTTTCATTTTTGTTGCACTACACACATCATACACAAAATATATATTTGTTACAATTTGCCTATCTTTTACATGGATAGAGACTAATATATATATATTCAAACCGAAGCACCAGAGAAAGAGAGAATCCTTTTCTCTTTGCCAACAAATTTGATTCTGAGTCCAAGTAATTCCACCAAGTCCACCATTAACCCCCTTTAGAGAGAGAAATTTTTGTTTTTGAGAAAGAGAGAATTAGAGAGAGAACGAGAGATTCAGGGAGATTAAAGAGAATTAAATTTCCAAAAAGCTGAGGTAGAAAGTAAAATTTCTTACCTTAATCACTTTTGTTGTGAAATAAAGCCAATATCCATGGCTATCCTGGAATAAGGGTGGCATTTCCAGTGCTCAGTTCAGTGAAGATGAAGGGATGGGTTCTGCCTTTTACTCTTGCTTTTTAGTTTCTATGCCTCNGATAGAGACTAATATATATATATTCAAACCGAAGCAACAGAGAAAGAGAGAATCCTTTTCTCTTTGCCAACAAATTTGATTCTGAGTCCAAGTAATTCCACCAAGTCCACCATTAACCCCCTTTAGAGAGAGAAATTTTTGTTTTTGAGAAAGAGAGAATTAGAGAGAGAACGAGAGATTCAAGGAGATTAAAGAGAATTAAATTTCCAAAAAGCTGAGGTAGAAAGTAAAATTTCTTACCTTAATCACTTTTGTTGTGAAATAAAGCCAATATCCATGGCTATCCTGGAATAAGGGTGGCATTTCCAGTGCTCAGTTCAGTGAAGATGAAGGGATGGGTTCTGCCTTTTACTCTTGCTTTTTAGTTTCTATGCCTCTTTATTCTTTTTGTCTTTTACTTGCTTTCTCTATATTAGCACTATTCCCGTAGCCTTCTCTTACTTGCCTATCACATTTTCTTTTTCTTTTTTACTTTTGCATTGATTTGAGTTTTGACTAAAGCCTATTTGATATTGGGCTGATTTGTCTTTTCTCCTTAATTTATTTCTTTTGCTTACTAAATAGTGGTGTTGGTCCATTAGTGCCCATTTCCTCTATTTGGGTTCTGACCTTAGCATGTAATTGCTTCACATATTCTGCTCTCTTTTTCCCATCCAAACTAACCCCTTTATGCAATGGTAGATCCAACAAATCAAGTGGAGTTAAAGGATTAAAACCATAGGCAATTTCAAAAGGAGACATCCTAGTGGTATAATGCACTGCCCTATTGTATGAAAACTCCACATGTGGAAGACAATCTTCCCAAGCCCTTAAATTTTTATGAATGATGGTTCTCAACAAGGTGGACAATGTTCGATTGGTTACTTCCGTTTGCCCATCCGTTTGTGGGTGGCAAGTGGTGGAATACAACAATTTAGTGCCCAGTTTAGTCCATAGAGTTCTCCAAAAATGACTAAAGAATTTAGTGTCTCTATCAGAAACTATACTCCTTGGCATGCCATGTAACCTTACCAAATTTTGGAAGAACAAATTAGCAATGTAAGTGGCATCATTAGTCTTTTTACATACAACAAAATGAGCCATTTTGAAAAATCTATCAACTATCACAAAAATAGAACCATGCCCATGCTTGGTTCTTGGCAACCCTAGAATAAAATCTATGGAAAGGTCTATCCAAGGTGCCTCGGGTACAGGCAGGGAAGTATAAAGCCCATGAGGTTTTGTGGAAGATTTAGCATGTTTACATGTTATGCACCTAGCACAAATAGCTTCTACTTCCTTTTTCATGCGTGGCCAAAAAAATGGCCTAAACCGTAAAAAGAACACAAACACACACACAAGTAGGGTGAATAAGGGGAAGTTAAAAGTCAATTTTACTACTAATAATATTGATTCAAAACTAGAGTGATCCCCGGCAACAACACCAAAATTTGATGAGCTGCTGAGGCTCTTCAAATTAGTGAATTTATAGGTCGGTTTACCAAAGCTACTTGTAGCATAAGACAACACCAAGTCGAACCAAAGGATTACTCTAAGTAGTGAATCATATTAAGAAACATATAAACAGGGGGGTTTGTTTTGTTCAAGTGATTAATATAAATTAATTATAAGTGGTAAACCTTAAGGAAAATAACCAATCCAAATCTAACTGATTCTGATTTTAATCCATCCTTGATTTCAGAGAATCCATTCAATTATTAACCTAGTTCTTGGCCTTTAAAACACATCAAGAAGCCTCTNACACATCAAGAATCCTCTCAGTGCTCTATGGATATCCATTGGTTAAGCAACCAGAATTCGGATTAACTAAGACTAAATGAATTAAGCACTCATTCAAATCTAGTTTAACCTAAGTCCAGAATCCAGCCAAGGGTAAACAATCCATCTAAAAGCTTAGAAACATCATTTAATCCATACAATCCTCTTCAATCACATGCAATTAAGCAATTAACACATGAATATTCAAATCCGAAATCAAGCAATTCAAACAGAATATTTCAGAAGATTGAAAGAACTTGATTAACAACTAAATGAATAACAATCAAAGCATAATCTTAGAATTAATAATCATAATACCTAAAACCTAGATTGATTTGAGTATTTAGCCCTCCATCAACAAGAGGAACAAAGTTTACAGAATATCTAGAGAGAAAACTTAAAGACTAAAAAAACTAGAAAAGCTGTCTAAAATATCCTAATGCCTAATACTAATTTTGGCAGCCTCCTTCTGAACATATAGACCTACAAAAATACATGCACACCCAAATTTCCCTTAGGTCACACTTATTCCCATGGGCCTTAGCTTTCATTGGGCTTTGGTTTGGGCTCAATTGGACTTGTAATGAAGAAGTTAGGCCCATTTAAGTGCCAACAGGTCTAAATTATACAATTTGGTTAACTGGTCTTCATAACAATTGAAGCTCTGCATCTTAGCTTTCCAATGGGACCAGTTGCAAGTCCATACGACACCTACAGCTCAAGTTATAGTCCAAACACTGCATGTGGGTCAGGATCCTGCGACAACATGTCTTCCCTGGCTTCCAGGCTGCATAGGACCAGCTAGACATCCAAATTAGATTTGGAGCTCTGAACCAAAGTTGTAGAGCTTTCTCTTAGCTTTCCTACAAGGTAAGATTCAAAATTATTAGATGTCCAGAACTCAAGTTATACATGAAAAACAGAGAGTGCATGAAATGCCCAGTAATGCTGAAAAATACATTTAGGCCCAATTGGATCCAAACTCATGAAATGTGGCCCAAGCCCACTCAAATAGGTCCAAAAGAGGTTTAAGAAGCTAAATATGAGGGTTAACTACTGTATAAAAAGTGTGTTCATCAATTTCCCCACACTTAGCTTTTGCACGTCTCAGGCAGAATAGAATTCCAAAACTAAGAAACGAGGAAAAATAAACAAACTAACTCAAAATTTCCAATGATATTCAAGAATTGCATAAGTTCAAAAACAAGAAGAGCGCTTAAAAATTGAAGGAAGTCACAACATTCATGAAATAAAATTTCTTCACATCCAAAATCAACAATTAAGGTAACTTCAATTGAAAAATATGAGTCAAGAATGATAGATTCTCACAAGATATAATCTTAATCTCTCAAGTGTTTAAAAGTAGGTATTTCACTCAATGAAACTCATGAAGAAATGCACTACCATAGGCTTGCTTATCTTCTACTTTTCCACTACTCAAACAAATGCATACATAAATCAAGAGGACTTAATTCAAAGTTGTAATAGGGCCAAGGTAAAGGGTAGGAATAATATAGATATGACAAGATAAGTACCCTAAGAGAATAAAAGAGCATTGAGGAGGAATTCAATTAACAAGCATGAAATTTTTCCCAATTTCTAAACATGTAAAGCATACTCTCTTTTCTTTTCACATATTCCTTCATTTTCCTTTTCCTTTACTTTTTCACAATTCTGATTTTTTTTTTTTTATTGAACCAATTGGCTCTCTTTTTTCTTTCTTTCTTTGCACATTGCACAATAATTTTCACTACCTCTACACTTGCATTATTAATTACCCACAAGCATAAGAGCTCCTCCAAGATAATGAACCAATGCTCTCCCATTCCCTAAGGTAAGGTAACAACATGGTTTTTCATATAAGCACATAATGAGCTAAGACCAAAGATAGGCAAATAGGCTCAAGGGGGTAATCAAAGGAAAATAATAAAAGGTTGGCTATTTGGCAAAGTAGCTAAATCAAGAAAGAATGCCTCAATCATGTTCATGTATGCAAGTGAAAATGCAGCTTAAAAAAGAATCAAAGCTAGTTCTAGAGTGATCAAAATCCATGAGTGAAAATCACACTAGAAAGAAAAGAATGGCACAAATGCTAAATCCATCCATTAAAAGGCTCAAAATCTCACAAGGCATGCATCTATCAAACTTTAATCACTAATCCAACATCCAAAACCAAGCATGTGAAATTAAGGATGGAAAACAAGTTATTCAATCATGCTATGAACCTTGAAATGTAATTACTTCAAACTTACAACTTTACAAATTTCACATCCTAAAGCATCATTGGAAGGTAATTAAAACAGAAAATTGACAATAAAAACAGAAAAGACAGCAAGAACAACAAACAAAAAAAATAGAAAATAGCAAAGTGACACAAAACAGAAAATTAACAGAAATAGTAACGTAAACAGAAAATTAATTAACTAAACAGCAAAACAATAAAGTAACTAAACTATACAGAAATCCCTCCCCTACACTTAAATTTTGCATTGCCCTCAATGTAAAAGCTTCAAAAAGTAGCAACAGTTCTCAATTAACATCAATCACATAAGGACAAGTAAAATAAAAAAGAGAGAAGAAACATCCTTATCAGGGGAGGTAGATGGCATCTTGCAAGTGGACATTTCCTTGCACTTCTGATCAAACAGAAACTCCACATCTTTCTACAGAAGGCTGGACAGCGGGATGACTATCTTGCTAAAGTCTCTGATAAAGTGCCGGTAGAAACCTGCCTGTCCAAGAAATGACCAATCTTCCCGCACGCATGTGGGGTAAGAGAAAACAGTAATGACATCAAGAACAAAAAATTAAAAATAAAATGAACAATAGAAAACAGTAACAAAAACAAAAAGAGAATTAAAAACAAGACTAGAAAATAGAAAATTCAAAGCAAAAATAGAAAACAGGAAACAGGAACAGAAACAGAAACAGACTAAAGCAAAACATAATAGAAAATAGAATACAATTACAGTAATATAATCAGAAATTGGACTCTCCTGAAGCTCAAGGTATCATCTTCCGGTTATTTGCAGCAAACACAACTAGATACCGGGGTCAAAGACCAATCTCACGAAGTCTTGGGTTGCCCCTGTAGAGTCATCTTCTAAAGCCGCAAAATCAGAACCAGAACCAGAATTGCCATCACTTAAGAATGTAGAAATTTCAGCACAGATAGCACACCTCATATCACCATCACAAACAACATGTGAATGACACTGGACATAATCCTCTATACCCACAAAGTCAGGGAATTCATAACATAGCTCCTCATACACATCCATTAACTCTGCAGGATCATCAAGGACCACAGCCTCTGTGATAGAGTCATCTCATTCTAAAAATGCCACAATCTCAGAACAAGTAGGGCAAGCAAAATCATCACAATTGCAACACATAGAATCAGGATTGCTCAAGAAGGCAGATATCTCAGCACACACAGCACAAGGTACATCACCATCACAATCAGGACAGGAGGGGCACCGAACAGAGTCATCAACACCAACCAAATCAGGAAAGTTAGCACAGAGCTCATCATACCCATCCCCAACTAGATCATCAATCAAATCAATGTGAAAGATAGAGTGCTCATCCATGGGATGCTTCATAGGCTCAAAAATATTGAACTGCACAACAGAGTCTCCAAACTCCATGAATAGAGTTCTTGCATGAACATCGATCTTGGTTCGTGTGATCTTGAGGAATGGTCTCCCCAGAATGAGTGGAGTCTGGCTGGATTGTGACTGTCCCTCCATCTCCAGAATGTAGAAATCTGTAGGAAAGATCAATTCATCAACCTTGACTAACGCATCTTTAATTAATCCAGAAGGATATGCACTGCTCTTATTTGCCAACTGAATCACAACACCAGTAGCTCTCAAGGGTCCAAGTCCAAGAGAACTAAACACAGTCATAGGCATCACATTAATGGAAGCACCGAGGTCTAGCATGGCATGCTCAAACTTGGATTTTCCTATAACACATAGAATTGTGAAAGTTCCTGGATCCTTGCATTTGTGGGGCATAGGCTGAATAAAGGCCGAAACGTTNTTGTCTTTTCTCCTTAATTTATTTCTTTTGCTTACTAAATAGTGGTGTTGGTCCATTAGTGCCCATTTCCTCTATTTGGGTTCTGACCTTAGCATGTAATTGCTTCACATATTCTGCTCTCTTTTTCCCATCCAAACTAACCCCTTTATGCAATGGTAGATCCAACAAATCAAGTGGAGTTAAAGGATTAAAACCATAGGCAATTTCAAAAGGAGACATCCTAGTGGTATAATGCACTGCCCTATTGTATGAAAACTCCACATGTGGAAGACAATCTTCCCAAGCCCTTAAATTTTTATGAATGATGGTTCTCAACAAGGTGGACAATGTTCGATTGGTTACTTCCGTTTGCCCATCCGTTTGTGGGTGGCAAGTGGTGGAATACAACAATTTAGTGCCCAGTTTAGTCCATAGAGTTCTCCAAAAATGACTAAGGAATTTAGTGTCTCTATCAGAAACTATACTCCTTGGCATGCCATGTAACCTTACCACATTTTGGAAGAACAAATTAGCAATGTAAGTGGCATCATTAGTCTTTTTACATACAACAAAATGAGCCATTTTGAAAAATCTATCAACTATCACAAAAATAGAATCATGCCCATGCTTGGTTCTTGGCAACCCTAGAATAAAATCCATGGAAAGGTCTATCCAAGGTGCCTCGGGTACAGGCAGGGAAGTATAAAGCCCATGAGGTTTTGTGGAAGATTTAGCATGTTTACATGTTATGCACCTAGCACAAATAGCTTCTACTTCCTTTTTCATGCGTGGCCAAAAAAATGGCCTAAATCGTAAAAAGAACACAAACACACACACACACAAGTAGGGTGAATCAGGGGGAAGTTAAAAGTCAGTTTTACTACTAATAATATTGATTCAAAACTAGAGTGATCCCCGACAACGACACCAAAATTTGATGAGCTGCCGAGGCTCTTCAAATTAGTGAATTTATAAGTCGGTTTACCAAAGCTACTTGTAGCATAAGGCAACACCAAGTCGAACCAAAGGATTACTCTAAGTAGTGAATCATATTAAGAAACATATAAACAGGGGGGTTTGTTTTGTTCAAGTGATTAATATAAATTAATTATAAGTGGTAAACCTTAAGGAAAATAACCAATCCAAATCTAACTGATTCTGATTTTAATCCATCCTTGATTTCAGAGAATCCATTCAATTATTAACCTAGTTCTTGGCCTTTAAAACACATCAAGAATCCTCTCAGTGCTCTATGGATATCCATTGGTTAAGCAACCAGAATTCGGATTAACTAAGACTAAATGAATTAAGCACTCATTCAAATCTAGTTTAACCTAAGTCCAGAATCCAGCCAAGGGTAAACAATCCATCTAAAAGCTTAGAAACATCATTTAATCCATACAATCCTCTTCAATCACATGCAATTAAGCAATTAACACATGAATATTCAAATCCGAAATCAAGCAATTCAAACAGAATATTTCAGAAGATTGAAAGAACTTGATTAACAACTAAATGAATAACAATCAAAGCATAATCTTAGAATTAATAATCATAATACCTAAAACCTAGATTGATTTGAGTATTTAGCCCTCCATCAACAAGAGGAACAAAGTTTACAGAATATCTAGAGAGAAAACTTAAAGACTAAAAAAACTAGAAAAGCTGTCTAAAATATCCTAATGCCTAATACTAATTTTGGCAGCCTCCTTCTGAACATATAGACCTACAAAAATACATGCACACCCAAATTTCCCTTAGGTCACACTTATTCCCATGGGCCTTAGCTTTCATTGGGCTTTGGTTTGGGTTCAATTGGACTTGTAATGAAGAAGTTAGGCCCATTTAAGTGCCAACAGGTCTAAATTATACAATTTGGTTAACTGGTCTTCATAACAATTGAAGCTCTGCATCTTAGCTTTCCAATGGGACCAGTTGCAAGTCCATACGACACCTACAGCTCAAGTTATAGTCCAAACACTGCATGTGGGTCAGGATCCTGCGACAACATGTCTTCCCTGGCTTCCAGGCTGCATAGGACCAGCTAGACATCCAAATTAGATTTGGAGCTCTGAACCAAAGTTGTAGAGCTTTCTCTTAGCTTTCCTACAAGGTAAGATTCAAAATTATTAGATGTCCAGAACTCAAGTTATACATGAAAAACAGAGAGTGCATGAAATGCCCAGTAATGCTGAAAAATACATTTAGGCCCAATTGGATCCAAACTCATGAAATGTGGCCCAAGCCCACTCAAATAGGTCCAAAAGAGGTTTAAGAAGCTAAATATGAGGGTTAACTACTGTATAAAAAGTGTGTTCATCAATTTCCCCACACTTAGCTTTTGCACGTCTCAGGCAGAATAGAATTCCAAAACTAAGAAACGAGGAAAAATAAACAAACTAACTCAAAATTTCCAATGATATTCAAGAATTGCATAAGTTCAAAAACAAGAAGAGCGCTTAAAAATTGAAGGAAGTCACAACATTCATGAAATAAAATTTCTTCACATCCAAAATCAACAATTAAGGTAACTTCAATTGAAAAATATGAGTCAAGAATGATAGATTCTCACAAGATATACTCTTAATCTCTCAAGTGTTTAAAAGTAGGTATTTCACTCAATGAAACTCATGAAGAAATGCACTACCATAGGCTTGCTTATCTTCTACTTTTCCACTACTCAAACAAATGCATACATAAATCAAGAGGACTTAATTCAAGGTTGTAATAGGGCCAAGGTAAAGGGTAGGAATAATATAGATATGACAAGATAAGTACCCTAAGAGAATAAAAGAGCATTGGGGAGGAATTCAATTAACAAGCATGAAATTTTTCCCAATTTCTAAACATGTAAAGCATACTCTCTTTTCTTTTCACATATTCTTTCCTTTTCCTTTTCCTTTACTTTTTCACAATTCTGATTTTTTTTTTTTTATTGAACCAATTGGCTCTCTTTTTTCTTTCTTTCTTTGCACATTGCACAATAATTTTCACTACCTCTACACTTGCATTATTAATTACCCACAAGCATAAGAGCTCCTCCAAGATAATGAACCAATGCTCTCCCATTCCCTAAGGTAAGGTAACAACATGGTTTTTCATATAAGCACATAATGAGCTAAGACCAAAGATAGGCAAATAGGCTCAAGGGGGTAATCAAAGGAAAATAATAAAAGGTTGGCTATTTGGCAAAGCAGCTAAATCAAGAAAGAATGCCTCAATCATGTTCATGTATGCAAGTGAAAATGCAGCTTAAAAAAGAATCAAAACTAGTTCTAGAGTGATCAAAATCCATGAGTGAAAATCACACTAGAAAGAAAAGAATGGCACAAACGCTAAATCCATCCATTAAAAGGCTCAAAATCTCACAAGGCATGCATCTATCAAACTTTAATCACTAATCCAACATCCAAAACCAAGCATGTGAAATTAAGGATAGAAAACAAGTTATTCAATCATGCTATGAACCTTGAAATGTAATTACTTCAAACTTACAGCTTTACAAATTTCACATCCTAAAGCATCATTGGAAGGTAATTAAAACAGAAAATTGACAACAAAAACAGAAAAGACAGCAAGAACAACAAACAAAAAAAATAGAAAACAGCAAAGTGACACAAAACAGAAAATTAAAACAGAAACAGAAAATTAACAGAAATAGTAACGTAAACAGAAAATTAATCAACTAAACAGCAAAACAATAAAGTAACTAAACTATACAGAAATCTCTCCCCTACACTTAAATTTTGCATTGCCCTCAATGTAAAAGCTTCAAAAAGTAGCAACAGTTCTCAATTAACATCAATCACATAAGGACAAGTAAAATAAAAAAGAGAGAAGAAACATCCTTATCAGGGGAGGTAGATGGCATCTTGCAAGTGGACATTTCCTTGCACTTCTGATCAAACAGAAACTCCACATCTTTCTACAGAAGGCTGGACAGCGGGATGACTATCTTGCTAAAGTCTCTGATAAAGTGCCGGTAGAAACCTGCCTGTCCAAGAAATGACCAATCTTCCCGCACGCATGTGGGGTAAGAGAAAACAGTAATGACATCAAGAACAAAAAATTAAAAATAAAATGAACAATAGAAAACAGTAACAAAAACAAAAAGAGAATTAAAAACAAGACTAGAAAACAGAAAATTCAAAGCAAAAACAGAAAACAGGAAACAGGAACAGAAACAGAAACAGACTAAAGCAAAACATAATAGAAAATAGAATACAATTACAATAATATAATCAGAAATTGGATTCTCCTGAAGCTCAAGGTATCATCTTCCGGTTATTTGCAGCAAACACAACTAGATACCGGGGTCAAAGACCAATCTCACGAAGTCTTGGGTTGCCCCTGTAGAGTCATCTTCTAAAGCCGCAAAATCAGAACCAGAACCAGAATTGCCATCACTTAAGAATGTAGAAATTTCAGCACAGACAGCACAACTCATATCACCATCACAAACAACATGTGAATGACACTGGACATAATCCTCTATACCCACAAAGTCAGGGAATTCATAACATAGCTCCTCATACACATCCATTAACTCTGCAGGATCATCAAGGACCACAGCCTCTGTGATAGAGTCATCTCATTCTAAAAATGCCACAATCTCAGAACAAGTAGGGCAAGCAAAATCATCACAATTGCAACACATAGAATCAGGATTGCTCAAGAAGGCAGATATCTCAGCACACACAGCACAAGGTACATCACCATCACAATCAGGACAGGAGGGGCACCGAACAGAGTCATCAACACCAACCAAATCAGGAAAGTTAGCACAGAGCTCATCATACCCATCCCCAACTAGATCATCAATCAAATCAATGTGAAAGATAGAGTGCTCATCCATGGGATGCTTCATAGGCTCAAAAATATTGAACTGCACAACAGAGTCTCCAAACTCCATGAATAGAGTTCTTGCATGAACATCGATCTTGGTTCGTGTGATCTTGAGGAATGGTCTCCCCAGAATGAGTGGAGTCTGGCTGGATTGTGACTGTCCCTCCATCTCCAGAATGTAGAAATCTGTAGGAAAGATCAATTCATCAACCCTGACTAACACATCTTTAATTAATCCAGAAGGATATGCACTGCTCTTATTTGCCAACTGAATCACAACACCAGTAGCTCTCAAGGGTCCAAGTCCAAGAGAACTAAACACAGTCATAGGCATCACATTAATGGAAGCACCGAGGTCTAGCATGGCATGCTCAAACTTGGATTTTCCTATAACACATAGAATTGTGAAAGCTCCTGGATCCTTGCATTTGTGGGGCATAGGCTGAATAAAGGCCGAAACGTTTGGACTCATGCTAATTCTCTCATTGCCCTTGAGCCGCCTCCTCTGTGTGCATAATTCCTTCAGAAATTTGGCATATTTAGGAAATTTCTTGATAGCATCCAGTAATGGAATGTTGATTTCCACTTTCCTGAAAGTCTCCAAAAGCTCTCTGTCATTTTCAGCCTCATCGGTTTTCTTGGACTGACTGGCTCTCTGTGGAAAGGGAAGAGGCACAGAATATGTAGGCTTCTGCTGTGGCATCTCTGGAGTAGAACTACTAGTGCGCTGGTTGGAACTGCTAGGGTCAACAACAAGTGGAACTGGCACACTTGGTTTGCTCTGAACTAGAGGTGCAGGGTCTGGAATTGACTTGCCACTCCTAAGAGTGATTGCACTCACATTCTTCGCATTGGGATTAGGAATGGTCTGAGAAGGAAGTATGCCAGAACCCTGGGATTGCAATTGACTCACAGTAGATGCCAATTGCCCAATTTGAGTTTCCAAGTTCTGCATGGTGGCATCTGCCCTTTGCTGAAACTGAAGGTTGCTGGTGGTCATCTGCTTCACCAAATCTTCCAATGAAAGCTCAGGTTTGGATGTTGACGGCTGGCTGCATAGGCTGCTGCTGGAATGGTGGCCTAGTTTGTTGAAACTGGCTCTGCCTAGCCGGTTGAAATTGGTTCTGTTGTCCGAATGGTTGCCTATATTGCTACTACTGCTGCTGGGATGGCTGTTGTTGTGGGGCTGCAGCATTGTCATATCAAAAATTTAGATGATCCCTCCAACCAGGGTTATAAGTGTTAGAGTAGGGATCATATCTAGGATGTTGCTGTGGTTGGTATTGGAATCTACCAGGAAAAACACCTGCTGCAACTATAGAGGGATCCTGAAATCCAGAATCACCATCTTGAAGTGTGGGGCATGCATCTGTGGGATGAGATGGACAAGAACATATGCCACACAAGCTTGCAGGTTGAGGTGTAGATACTTGTTGTCCCACTGCCAACTGCCTCACCAAGGAGGTCAATTCATCAAGTCTGTGCTCCATTCTTTATTGGTCAGCCAGTGATACACGAACTTCATTGACTCCCCTAGTGGAAGGAATCATCCTACACCAAACTGCTGGGAATTTTCGGCCATATTGGAAATCAAAGCACAGCTTGGTAAACCTCTCCCAATATTCGTGCAGTGTCGCCCTTGGCAGTTGTCGTATGCCACATATGTCTTTTCGAATTGCAATGGTTCTAGATGCAGGGAAGAACTTTGCCAAGAACAGCTTCTTTATGTCACTCCAATTTCTGACCGAACCTTGTGATAAGTAAAAGAGCCAATCTTTAGCTGCATCAGCAAGGGAGAAAGGGAATGCTCTCAACTTGATATGCTCTTCAGAGATTCCTTGTGACCTCATTATGGAACAAACCACATGGAATTCTTTTAGATGTTTATGAGGATCTTCACCTGCAAGACCATGAAACTTTGGCAGCAAGTGTATCAATCCAGATTTCAATTCGAAAGCAGTATCAATTTCAGGATATTGGATCCCTAAAGGTTGATAAGCAACATCAGAGGTAACAAATTCCTTAAGAGTTCTATCTCTAGCTTGCATGTTATTATTATTATTATTATTTCCAACCCTATTAGCATTATCAGCTCTATTAGTATTATCAACAGGGTCAGCAACAGGAATAACAATAGGAGGTCTATTTTCAGCCATAGTCGGTTTTGTATGATTAGCTACTCTATGTACTCTAGCAAGTGTATGCAAGGTTCTCTCTATTTCAGGGTCTACTTCAAGTAATTCAAAAGGAGAAGACCTAGTCATACACTATGCATATCAATGGCTAAATGCCTAAACACACCACAATACACGAAAACACACAAAAATGATAGAAATTGACTAAAATAGAAACACACCAAAAGCACAAAACAAAGGCAAAAACACACCAAAATAGCACTAGAAAAGGCATCTAAACTTTTTTAAAATTTTTTCTACCACCACAGCATGAAAGTAGGATGAAAATGGAACTCAAAAATCAAAGAAAAATCTTAAAAAATTGAAAAAGTGGTCAAAACAGTGGAATTTGGCTTAAAAACGCACACATCACAACATATCTGTGACTATGAATTGTTAGCCCATTTTCCTTCAACTGACCAAGTTTCAGGTCAATCGGAGCACAAAATTTTGGCCAGAACAATACACGCAGAAATCACTAAATCAAGCCAAAATGAAGGGAAAACAAAGGGGAAATGATCCAAATCACCACAATTCACACAATGACAACCTAAAACATCTAGGGAAACTTCAAAGCAAGGAAAAAATGGCCACTGGCCTCACACAGAATAGAAAAGTTGGCCAAAAAGTAATGGAAAATATGGCCTAAACCGTAAAAAGAACACAAACACACACACAAGCAGGGTGAATCAGGGGGAAGTTAAAAGTCAGTTTTACTACTAATAATATTGATTCAAAGCTAGAGTGATCCCCGACAACGGCGCCAAAATTTGATGAGCTGCCGAGGCTCTTCAAATTAGTGAAATTTATAAGTCGGTTTACCAAAGCTACTTGTAGCATAAGGCAACACCAAGTCGAACCAAAGGATTACTCTAAGAAGTGAATCATATTAAGAAACATATAAACATGAGGGTTTGTTTTGTTCAAGTGATTAATAGAAATTAATTATAAGTGGTAAACCTTAAGGAAAATAATCAATCCAAGTCTAACTGATTCTGATTTTAATCCATCCTTGATTTCAGAGAATCCATTCAATTATTAACCTAGTTCTTGGCCTTTAAAACACATCAAGAAGCCTCTCAGTGCTCTATGGATATCCACTGGTTAACCAACCAGAATTCAAATCAACTAAGACTAAATGAATTAAGCACTCATTCAAATCTAGTTTAACCTAAGTCCAGAATCCAGCCAAGGGTAAACAATCCGTCTAAAAGCTTAGAAATATCATTTAATCCATACAATCCTCTTCAATCACATGCAATTAAGCAATTAACACATGAATATTCAAATCCGAAATTAAGCAATTCAAACAGAATATTTCAGAGGATTGAAAGAACTTGATTAACAACTAAATGAATAACAATCAAAGCATAATCTCAGAATTAATAATCATAATAGCTAAAACTTTGATTGATTTGAGTATTCAGCCCTCCATCAACAAGAGGAACAAAGTTTACAGAATATCTAGAGAGAAAACTTAAAGACTAAGAAAAACTAGAAAAGCTGTCGAAAATATCCTAATGCCTAATACTAATTTCGGCTGCCTCCTTCTGAACATATAGACCTACAAAAATACATGCACACCCAAATTGTCCTTAGTTCACACTTATTCCCATGGGCCTTAGCTTTCATTGGGCTTTGGTTTGGGCTCAATTGGACTTGTGATGAAGAAGTTAGGCCCATTTAAGTGCCAACAGGTCTCTGGAACCATCAGCCAACTTCGACAGGAAATAAGACCATCTAAACTATACAATTTGGTTAATCGGTCTTCATAACAATTTAAGTTCTACATCTTAGCTTTACAATGGGACCATTTTCAAGTCCATACGACACGTACAGCTCACGTTATGGTCCAAACACTGCATGCGGGTCAGGATCCTATGACAGCATGTCTTATCTGGCTTCCAGGTTGCATATGACCAGCTAGACATCCAAATTAGATTTGGAGCTCAGAACCAAAGTTGTAGAGCTTTCTCTTAGCTTTCCTACAAGGTAAGATTCAAAATTATTAGATATACATAACTTAGGTTATGTATGAAAAACAGAGAGTGCATAAAATGCCCAGTAATGCTGAAAAATACATTTAGGCCCAATTGGATCAAAACTCTTGAAATGTGGCCCAAGCCCACTCAAATAGGCCCAAAAGAGGTTTAAGAAGCTAAATATGAGGGTTAACTACTGTATAAAAAGTGTGTTCATCAACCGTTGCTTGACTTTTGGAGTCATTGACATAACCCTGACTATTGAGGAGTATGCCTATATGCTGAATTTTCCATTGACTACCCAAACCAAGGTGTATACTCACAACAAGAATAAGGTTGCTTTAGGAAGGATTGCTAAGTGGCTAGGTGTACTTGTTGACATGGTGAAAAACAAAATGATCCTAAAGGATACTAGCATGAAGGGGTGGCCTATGACTTTCATAATACCCAATCTACAGAATTTTCTTTACAAAAAGGAACGGGGAAAGTTGAGGGATCTAATTGCTTTTTGTATCTACGGGCTCATCTTATTCGCATCCACCAAGAATGTTATTAGCCTCTTAGCCACTGATGTGTTTCAACAAGTTCTTAAGTACAAGATTAATCCAGTACCTGCGATATTGGCCGACACATTCAAAGCTCTTAACTTTTGTCAAAGAAATGGTGAAGGTAAACTCAAATATTGTTTACAACTTTTATTCATTTGGCTCTTCTACCATGTTCAAGGGAAAGATTACCCATGATTGACCAATTTTGGCTTTGGGATGGAGTTCATAAAGAAATTTACTAAATTGAAGATTGTGAAGGAGGATCGGGATTTTTGGTTGAACCGCTATATTGGTTTTGATGAAGGAAATTTTACGTGGCGTTCCCATTGGTCTAAGGGTCATGGCATATTGGTCCATTATGGGGATTTTTCGTATATGTCATTGACAGGTACTCGAGGTTGTGTGGCCTACACACCTACACTAGTCTTGAGATAGTTCGAGCACCTCCAATTCATTCCTTACACTAAAGGGCTTGCTGAGATGGAGTTTGAGTACGATTCTTAAGGGAGTGAAATGACTCGTATAAGATCAAGAAGGCTTGGGAAAGGTTATCATTTCGACAAAAAGACCTGTGTTCCGATACAGATGAGGCAATTATCCTGTATGATACTTGGGTTCGTGAGAAAGCTAGAGAAGTTTTAGTACCATATGCTGCCACTATTCCTCATCCACCTCCTATTAAAGTGTCTACTCGCAATTTTAAGGCTGAATTTGCTATGAAGGAAAAACTCAGAGAAGAGAAATTGAAAGAAAAACTAGATGGAGTAGAAGCTGAAAAGAAGAAGTGGCTTGAAGAACGGGCTCAGCTCACGAAGAGATTAGCACTAGCAGAGAAAGAAAAGAGAAAGTACCAAGATGTAGCCCAAAGTGCCTCATTGAAGAGATTGAACAAATGGAGAGACAAGTCCATGAGATAAGAGAAGTGGTAAAATACAGACTAGAGTATATGGGATGTCTTAAAGCAAAGATTGAAGAGCTAGAGGAAAATCTGAAGGGAGAAAAAAAGGTTCACAAGCAATAAATGTAAAATTGGGAGAATGGTTACGAGAGTATGAAAAAGTTGAAAACCTAAGAGGAAGAGGATAAAGAGTTTCTCTGTAGTCAATGCGAAGATATGGAACACCAAAATATTTGCTTGGGCAATGCTTTTAAAAAGGAAAGAGAGATGGTGACACTTTGGAAGCAACAATATGAAGTTTTGAAAGAGAAAGAAGAAATGGGTAAGGGAGGTGACACTTCGTAGACCGAAGAAATGGGTAAGGGAGGTGACACTTCGGAGACCAAAAAATGGAAAAAGCGGTTCGAGTATTTGATAGAGAATTCCTATGATAAGGCAAAGAGGCTGAGACAAAGGGTTCAAGAGGTCGAGGCTCATACGACTCCTTTTGCATTACCTACCAGAGATTTGGAGAAACTTTTTGAGGAATGCAAGAGTATTTTGAACGACATAGCACAGTTATGAGCTTCTTGATGTATTTGAACTATGATGATTAATGAAATGTGTATTGTTTTCTTTGGACCAATCTCTCTTATGTTAGTTATATGTGATAATTTTTCTCGTAATATCAAAAACATTTATGAATGTTATCATGTTCATGTTTTTCCATAAGGAACCAAAGTTCTTGTCGAAAAACAAGACTTGTATCCCATGCAAGTACTCGTGAAGAAGACGAATTTTAAAATTTGATCGCTTAAAGGACTCGACAAGGCTATATTAACAATCCATATTCTCAAAAGATTGCCAAAATATTTTTGTTATTTTTACTCATTTATTTTTTATGTTTCCTTTTCACTTTTGTCGTACCTCAGAGGATTAAGACATAATTGGTCCTACAAAGAAAGTGCGGTTCAATCAAAAAGGCTCTGTGAAAAAATCAATCGGACTCAGATTTAGGACTGTTACTATCATGGACAGAACTCAAGAACCAGAGATTTAGGAGTTGAGTTGGATGAGATGAAGGAACAGATGAATAAGATAAGGAGTTTACTCGTCGAGAGTTTGAAGCTGAAAGAGGCAGTTGAAGGCCCGAGTGACCCCAACTTTCTCCTCATATCTTAAGTAGCACAACTGTTGACTTTACCTTCGCACGAGCAAAGTGTCACCACGGATCAATTCAATCTCATTTGGGGCATGCCCCCTCATCTAATGTCGACCACAACAATGGTCGCCCAGGGATTGGACCCTAATTCCACCATCCCACCTACTACTCAATCACCTGAGTTTTGATTCACCGCCACCTTACCTAAAACAAATCCTACCACAAAGACTACTTCCAATCCAAGTGGACACAAGGGAAATGTGTACACTTACACTTCACCAATCACCCATTCTATTTTTAATGTGCCTACCTAGAATCCACCCATGACCATACATGTTGAGAAAGAATCTGAGGAGTGCGAAAAACAAAAACAAAAAGAGAAATTGTCGACTTTGGAGGAGAGGATTAGAGCTATGGAGGGAACTAGTTCTTTTGGGGCTGTGGGAGTCAAGCAATTATGCCTTACTCCAGGAGTGTCAATTCCTAGAGATCTTAAGCTTCCTGAGTTTCAGAAATATGATAGGACTGGTAATCCGAAGTTTCATCTGGTCTCTTACATTACAGAGATGGCCGCTATAGAGGAAGACAAGATGGTGTTGATTCATTTCTTCCTAAAAAGTCTCACTGGTGCTGCTTATAAATGGTTTATGAACTTAGACCGTGCCAGGATAAGGAGTTGGGCGGATTTAGTAAATGCCTTCCTAAAACAGTATAAGTTCAACTACGATACTGCCCCTACAAGAGAGCAATTGAAGAACATGCAGAAGAGAGATGAATCTTTTAGGGAGTATGCCCAGAAATGGAGGACTTTGGCTTCGGAAGTTCAACCTCCACTCCTTGACTCCGAATTATACTTCATTTTTTTGGATACCTTAAAATCCCTATATTTAGAGTTAATGACAAGTTGTCCCTTCCATAATTTTGCTGATATTATCAAGGATGGAGAAAGAATTGAAGGACTGGTGAAAACTGAAAAGTTGCAAGGATCGAGCATAGAAGGTAGTAGCTTTAGCCAAAAGAGGGTGGGTTTCCAAAAAAAGAAGAAAGGAGAAGTGAATTGGGTACAAATACCGAGAACCTACCANAGCTTCCTGAGTTTCAGAAATATGATGGGACTGGTAATCCGAAGTTTCATCTGGTCTCTTACATTACAGAGATGGCCGCTATAGAGGAAGACAAGATGGTGTTGATTCATTTCTTCCCAAAAAGTCTCACTGGTGCTGCTTATAAATGGTTTATGAACTTAGACCGTGCCAGGATAAGGAGTTGGGCAGATTTAGTAAATGCCTTCCTAAAACAGTATAAGTTCAACTACGATACTGCCCCTACAAGAGAGCAATTGAAGAATATGTAGAAGAGAGATGAATCTTTTAGGGAGTATGC
Source organism: Cercis canadensis (assembly GCA_003255065.1). NCBI lineage: Eukaryota > Viridiplantae > Streptophyta > Magnoliopsida > Fabales > Fabaceae > Cercis > Cercis canadensis. The sequence continues at coordinate 137,604 of QAOA01006727.1, forward strand.
CCAAAAATGGAGGACTTTGGCTTCGGAAGTTCAACCTCCACTCCTTAACTCCGAATTATACTTCATTTTTTTGGATACCTTAAAATCCCTATATTTAGAGTTAATGACAAGTTGTCCCTTCCATAATTTTGCTGATATTATCAAGGATGGAGAAAGAATTGAAGGACTGGTGAAAACTGAAAAGTTGCAAGGATCGAGCATAGAAGGTAGTAGCTTTAGCCAAAAGAGGGTGGGTTTCCAAAAAAAGAAGAAAGGAGAAGTGAATTGGGTACAAATACCGAGAACCTACCAATACCCTCAACCTAAAAGACCGAGCTATACTCTAACCTCTTCATTTCTACCATCATACCCTGTTAATGTCATCCCTCCATCTTATCCCCAATACACACCAAATCACCAATACCCTCAAGCATCTTTCGTTCCCACTTACTAGAACACACCTCCAAGTTTCCCTGCACCAAGACCACCGGTCAGGCCTAACTATCAGGGCTATAGGAACCAATCTCGTCCTTTACAAAGAGATGAACCGTTCCTAAACATTCAAATCACTAGAGCTGAATTATTCAAACAATTGTGTGAAGCTCATGTGATAGCTTCCAAGCCTGTACAACCATTGCACCCACCCTTCCCTCAATGGTATAACCCAAACCTTAAGTGCGACTATCATAGAGGTGTTGTAGGGCATTCTATTGAAGACTGTCTTGGCTTTAAGTTTGTTGTGCTAAATCTGATCAAACAAGGAGTGATCAAGATTGAGGAGATGGGCGGAGGTCCTAATATGAATAATAACCCTTTGCCTAATCATGAAGTGAGACCGAGGATTAACGCCATCGTTGAGGAAGTTCAAAATATCAATTAAGTAAGGACTCCCATGAGAGTAGTATGGGAGAACTTGAGGTCAACTGGATATGATTTGGAAATTCCTTGTAGACCAATAAAAAGGGATGATCAATATGATGTTAATTTTTTCTGTGAACATCACCAAAGTGTAGGCCATGACATAGAAGAATGTTGGGAGTTCAAATGTGAAGTTCAGAAGTTGATGGCTTTAGGAGTTTTGAGATTTGAGAAAAAAAATAACGAGAATCAGAAGGAAGTTAATGTAATTGAGAAATAGCAACAAGTGTTTTAGCCTTTTGTCCTTAAGGTTTTATCAAATCCTTCGGCTAGCCAAACCCAGCCAGATGTGGTTATAAAGGTACCTACCCCTTTCTCTTATGAAAGCAATTATGTCGTTCCCTAGAATTATGGGGTAAAGATAGTGAACACCAAGGAAGAAATTTTGGGGAGTTGCTTAGAAAAGAAAGAGAAAGATGAACCAAGTACAATCACCAATGTGGTAGGGATTAGTGGTTTGATTAGAAGTGGGAGGGTTTACTTACCTAAAGAGGTAGAATGCCAGATATTAGAAAAAGGAAAAGCTGTGAGTGATGATAGAAAGCCAAACTTGACTAAGGAGAATGCCCAAGGGGAAAATAAGGAAGAGGAAGAGTTCTTGAAGATAATGAGGCAAAGCGAATATGATGTAGTGGAACAGCTGAAGAAAACCCTTGCCCGTATCTCATTATTGTCTTTTATCATGAGCTCTGAATGTCATAGGCAAGCTTTACAGAAGTTCTTGCAACAAGCTTATGTGCAGTTGGACATAACAGTGGAGAAGTTCAGAGGGATGGTAAACTTTGTCAAGAGCTTTAGCACAATCTCCTTTTCTGAAGAGGAGTTGATGCCTGGTATGAGTGCTCATAACAAGGCATTTCATATCATGCTCAAATATGAAGGCTATATAGTGGCTAGGGTTCTGATTGATAATGGGTCCACGTTGAATGTGCTACCTTATGCCACCCTCATGCAACTGTCAGTGAATACATCTTGCATACGAGAGAGTAGTATGGTAGTAAGAGCATTCGATGGGACAAAGTGTGAAGTGCTTGGGGATATCTGTCTTCAGTTAGAGATCAGACTAGATAAATTTGATGTTCCTTTCCAAGTGATGGACATAGAGCCTGCATATACTTTGTTACTTGGTAGGCCTTGGATTCATGTTGTGGGAGTGGTGCCATCTACATGGCATCAAAGACTGAAATATGTGAATGGGGAAAAGGTGATAATTGTCAAAGGAGAGGAAGAGATGCTGGTAAGCAAGCTCAGCTCAATACCTTATGTTGAAGCAGCGGAGCAAGCATTGGAATCTTCTTTCCAATCCCTAGAGATAACCCAGCATAATGGTAAAGATTTACCAAAAAAATGAGGTTAATGAGGTTGTGGCAAGGATGATGGAAAGAAGTGGGTTCCAAGAAAGAAAAGGCTTAGGGACCAATTTGCAAGGCATTAGTGCACCCGTTTTTCTTCCACAGAATAAAGGCAGACAAGGGTTAGGATATGAGCCATCCATGGAAGAATTTTTAAAATGACCAAGAAAGCGTCTGGAAACAAGACTTTTTCATCTGTGAGAGACATTCGTTCCATCAACTGATTCACCAATTGCTAATCATAGGCATATGGTGAACACTTTGGATAATTACCATGAGAATAGCTATTTGATTTGGCCCTGCAAAGAAGAAGAAAATTTGAACAACTGGGAGATGGAACAGATGCCAGATGTGGTCCTCTCTGAGTAATATTTGTTTATGCCATATCTATTTCTTTTGACTGATGTCCAAAGTCATTTGAATTTCATCTTTATTATGTATTGGACCATGTTTTATTCAAAAGTTTTAATAAAATAATTTTTCATGGAGTTTTCATTCATTTTGACCTTTTTTTTTTTTTTTTTTTTTTTTTTTTTTTNTTTTTTTTTGCTTTTCTTGTCCTTCTTCTCCATTTTTGATCCGGTAATTCATTTTAATTTTTGTTATGTTCTAATTTATTCTCAAGAGTCTTGCTAATATAGATCTAATGTCTCAAGTTGAAGCTTCTGTGTATCCAATAATTGATTCTCATGTTAAATTTGGTGAAGACGATTACTGCTCTAATGAAGACATAAATACTTTTGATAGATTTGCAAAAATGATTTTGTCATCTGAAAATGTGATACTTCCCCATAGTGAAAAAATTTAGATAATAAATCTGGGTACAGAAGATGGAAAGAGAGAGCTGAAGATTGTTGATAACCCGAAAAAGAAGAAAATGATTAATCTCTTCAAAGAGTATAGTGACATATTAGCTTGGTCTTACCAAGATATGTCAGGCCTTGACCCTGACATTGTCTCCCATAAGATTCCATTGTATTCATATTACAAGCCAGTCAAGCATAAGTTGAGAAGAATGAGGCCTTAAATGTCTAGCAAGATAAAAGAAGAGGTGATTAAGCATATCGATGTTGATTTCTTAGAAGTATCCACTTATCCGGAATGGGTTGCCAACATAGTTTTGATGCCTAAAAAAGATGGTCGGGTAAGAATATGCGTGAATTTTTGGGATCTGAACAAAGCTAGTCTAAAAGATAACTTCCCTCTACCACACATAGATGTGCTTGTTGACAATACAACCAAGAATCACCGGTATTCTTTCATGGATGGGTATTCGAGGTATAATCAGATTCCAATGGCTGATGAAGATAAAGAGAAAACTACGTTTATCACACACTGGGACACATATTGTTATAGGGTAATTCCATTTGGGTTGAAGAATGCGAGAGCTACTTATCAGAGGGCTATGGTTACACTTTTTCATGACATGATGCACAAAGAAATCGAGGTCTATGTAAACGATATAGTGGCTAAGTCAAAAGAAGGGGAAAGCCATGTGAATGTGCTTCGGAAGTTGTTCAAAAGACTAAGGTGGTGTTTGGTATGAGTTAAGTTTTACGATTGCTGGGAAAGTAAGATGGGAAAGTAAGTTACCCATGATTGGTGCATGATTTAAAAAATTATTCCTAGAAAAATTAGATACCTGGGCATGAAGACTTGTACACAAAACTTGAAAATTTTATTCCCACCCTCACAGGTGGGTAAGTTATATTCCGGAGGGAATGGGAAAATTTTGGTATGTAAATTTACTCAATTACCCCCTGACTTGTACACAGTCGTAAGAAGCGTTCCTCATTCACGCTTGAAACCCTTTCATTATGTTTTCCCTCTGTAGCTGCATCTTCTTCCCAACGATCTACGTCTCCCGTCTAGCCGGTAAGAATCTTCTTCTTCTTTTTTGATTCTCCTTCACTTTATGTGCTTTCTAGCTGGTAAGAATTTGCATTTTTGGGTGTTTCTTCTCCTGATCTGTGGGTCGTTGTGGTGAGATCCCTAGTCCCCACCTGAAATTAATATCCTTGGTCAAAAATCAAGAGAACCCATAGAGCCATTTAGAGAAGATGCAGATAGATGCTGGAACCTTCTTTGAAAGTTTGAAACTTCCAACATCTATCAGCTTTTTGGGGTTCTTGGAATTTGTTTGTGTTGCTTCTGTTTATGGTTGGATCCAAGATCTTCTTGGTCCTGTGTTTTTAGTCACTGAAAAGTGAGAGAAGAAAAGGAAAAAATAAGAGTGGGTGTGTGTGTCGGTAGGGGATGAGAAAGGCCCAGTTTTTTTAAACAAAATGAGTCAAATAACACTACCAAAAGTAGATGTGTAAATTGTCAAATTGCACAGATTTAGGCCTTCAATCCCTTGGCTGGTCACCCTTTCTGCAATAACTGCGTATGCTTCTGCATTTGCTTTTGCATGCACTATTGTCTATATGTCATATCTGGGTTGAATGCATCTCTTGGGTCTTGCCTCTAAAACGGAAAAAGCTGCTAGTGGAAAGAAAGGTGTGACCTTGCAACAATTTGAAAATCAAGACTTAACCAAAAATAGTGTTGAGCATGTTACTGAAGTAGAGGTAGAAGTTGAAAATGTTGAANGTATGCTTCTGCATTTGCTTTTGCATGCACTATTGTGTATATGTCATATCTGGGTTAAGTGCATCTCTTGGGTCTTGCCTCTAAAACGGAAAAAGCTGCTAGTGGAAAGAAAGGTGTGACCTTGCAACAATTTGAAAATCAAGACTTAACCAAAAATAGTGTTGAGCATGTTACTGAAGTAGAGGTAGAAGTTGAAAATGTTGAACGGCCAGTTAACCTTTACAAGGTATTTTTTGCTGAGTTATGTCCTGGCTTGCAGCTGGAGATTGCAATTTTTTTTTATAAAATTCCCTTGAAATTGATAGTGGTCATTTATACCTTTTTGTGAGAAAAAAATGATGGCTTATAGGTTAGAAACAGTATTATATTTTATCATTCATTCTTGTTTGGATCCATCCTGCTCCCTGAAAGGGGAAAAGAAATAAAAGAGGTAATTAATTTGTCTACTTGGGGCTGTCGTTGAGTGCCACTAGTTCTTTGTTCCATGCAGAGTCCTTTTTTACAAGGACACATGTAACAAGTATAGCATTCCAAATAGGGGTGATCTTATGCTATCTCCTCAGACTCTGGCAGTGAAATACTCTTTATGCTTTGTATATCCTAATACTATTTGGAAATGTACCTTCTATCTTTCTGGATGATTAATGCAAGACAAGACAGCTGATGGGGTTCCACTTTAACCATTTACCTTCTATTTTATTGGAAAGCATTTGTCTATGAATTTAGCTTGACTTATAATCATCTTGTACCAGTTAGCTTGTTTTTCTTTGCTGTTACCATTTAAGGCTTGAGGGGATCACAGGTAACTTTAGAGCATCAGTGTCCTGATGCAACTGTTGATGAAGGACAAGAACAAGAAAAAGGAAGATATGGAAAGAGAGAAGACAAGAGAGGAAAGGAAAGAGGAAGGACATTAGGGAAAATTTCAAAGATTGAATTAATCATCAAAGCCGAAATTAAGTAGTTCATAGCCTCCTTATATAGTTAATTGCAAATATATTTCAGCACTTCCAGGAGTAGAATACCAGAACCTAATTCTTAGGCAGCCATTAATATTTCCCATTATAATTTATATAGATACCATAATCCTGACTAAACCAAATTCCTAACAAAATAGGAAATCTTCCTTGTTGTAATTACTTGATGACGATAGATAGTAAGATTAGAATTCCTGACCCTGTTGCCCAAGATAATTAGAAACCACTTCGCCTTGATTATTGTATATCATATTGCATTTCTATCGGTTGTAGTTAACATATGTTTCGTACCTCTGATCATCCTGCATATAGTTAGTACGTTTATGTGTGCCTTTTTGGGGTTCTTGGAATCTGTTTGTGTTGCTTCTGTTTATGGTTGGATCCAGGATCCTCTTGGTCCTGCATTGAAAGCCTTTTATGTGCAACAAATTTTAACAGCACATCCCTTATAGGTACATGATGCTGTTAATTAAATTGGCTATGAACTTACTTGCTTTTTGCTACTTTCATATATAGTACAATGGTTTGTGCTTTTTGCTACTTTCATATATAGCACAATGTTTTGCACCATTGTAAGATAACAATGGTTTGATGTGTTTGTGATAGTATCAATGTAGTTATTAAGATGTATCTATGTACATTTTGGAATTGTTTATAATGCTGGAAGTTGTTTGCTGCCATAGATGTTGCAATTTTTTTTTTTTTGGTTCTTGCATCTAGTGCATGTATTTCAGTCAAAAGAAGTACCAAAAGTGTGGACTTAACTGTGTCTCTTTGCCAATTTTATGAAACTTCAAAATATGAGTTGAAGAAAATAATAGAGAAGACCAATAAATTAATTGGAGATATATTGAAGAAGCATTTTAAATAAGGCATAATCTTACAGGTTCATTTTCGTTTATATAAACACATGGCCTCTTTGCCTTGAGTTTCTAAGGAGTGGCAAGATTGATGTAAAACCCCTTATAAGGTTTGGGTTCTCGCAGAAGGAGGTGGAAGAAGCATAGACTTATTTTATTTTGCATTCTAGCATCACAAAAATTTTGTTGCTTTATTTTATCCATTTTGTAAAACTTTAACATAACAGAAATCCTTTTTGTAATTTTCAAAACAAGAATTTTTTTTTTTTTTTATTTCATCGAATATCTGAGAAGGCATAGATAATTGACCCAACTGTGCTTAATATATACCCCACATTTTATTTAATTGACTGCTTTACCAATCTTATTTTGTAGGTTGGAACGAATAGATCAAAAATGCCCTATCACTTGTCTGCGTACAATACAGCCTACGGATAAGTGACAGGTTCCATGATGCTGTGGATGACAAAACCATAATAAGAAGTGAATAAGAATATGTACTATTTGCCAAAGTACTACATATAAATGAACAAGTTTCTTATTTCTTGCATGTATTTCAGTCAAAAGAAGTACCAAAGGTGTGGACCTCATTGTGTCTCTTTGCCAAATTTATGAAACTCCAAAAGATGAGTTGAAGAAAGCAATAGAGAAGACCAATAAATTAATTGGAGATGTATTGAAGAATAAGCCTTGTTTGGCGTCTGAATGTGAAACTGAAAACCTGGAGAATATTGATGAAGGTTCATTTACTGTGTCAATGATTATTTATACATGTACAGTCTAATGCGTATCTGCCTCCAGACTATGCACTTTTGCATGAACAATAAAATCAATTAAGAAGTTTGCAACTCCGAATCTAACGTCATTTTAAATAAGGTATAATTTTACAGGTTCACTTCCATATCCCTTACAAATACAACCTCAACTAGAGGCAACTCATCAACTACAAAATAACCAAACATTGGGGCTATCTAAATTAATCTCATATACATGGACAAATGCATGATCTTGATCCTTGATCCTCCCGCTCATGCACTGTCCCTAAAACACCATTAAAGTGGGAAACCCATGAAATGGCATCCGTATGGTATTGCCTTAGAAGCTTCAACTCTGGTACATCAATCGTAAAACTGTCCCATTCCTTAAGCATTACACCAACATTCTGCAGATCTCCAATATTAATAATAGTGCACCTTTCAGCTGCTACAGATTGACAAATGGTGAAAAAGTCAAACCTTTAAATTCATAGGACCTTCCAATATCTCACCACAATTGGCACGACAATATTGAGCTTGGCTTAATAGATTCTGAAGCACGTCTATCTCTGGAAGTTGAACTTAAAGCTCTACAATCTATTAGAAAGAATAAAATTCATACTATAATCAGTGTGAAACTCATGTAATGCAATCCCACTGATAAAATCTAGAGAGCAGATGAAAGAAACCCAACCATGAGCAATATGACATGGAGGAACAAAAGCAAACAGAAGTCTCCATGGTGAAAGCAGCAACTGCCAAGAAATTCTAGCTATGCAGAGAACGATATTATTCAGTTTTCTTGATTTTGTACTCTCCATCTATTGAAGGAATAACAGACCGGTCACCAGAAATCAAGGAGATATAGTTGGTTGAATCATAACTCATATCCAGGGTAGAAATGAAATGGTATTAAATTTCTAGAGATTATGATTGTTATAAAGTAAATTACTGTTAATAATCAAAAACTAATATATCCCTTTGGTTATAACATTTCTTTATAAAAGTGTCAAACTATGCCAAATTTCATCCATAAAATTTGTAGGATTAAAAAAAAGGAACAATCCGGTATAAGGTTAACAAAATGCAGTATATCCAAATATTAGAAGAGAATAACATATTTCATTGGAAGTTAGCTCATACATGTTCAAGCATGCATATCCGCAGAAGTAAAGAAATTGTATAATTAACTAAATCATAGTAACAGTATGAATATTAATGTTCTGCAACATTAAAGAAATTGTATAAACATCCCTGTCAGATGTTTCAGCAGCATCAGCTGTTCGAGGTACCCTTACGTACATAGGGTCTACAAATGAAACAATTTTTAACACAAGGTTGTTGCAGCATTATATAATTTTGTAATGATAAGCATATTATTTGGAGAGTAAACTGTTGTGATAAATAACATCAATAGTTCACTACATTAAGGTAAGTCATATGAGTACCGTTTTGATTTTTTGAATGAATGGAGAAAATATCAACAATGCCCTTGTCTTCTTCACCATCATGAATTATCTCAGGATAATCCTTGTACTCATGCCTTTCTTCATTACAAGAAGCAGTCTCTTCTGGCACCCATTCCTTTGGCCTCTCACCTCTTGAACTAGAAATATAACACGAAGCATCAGGCTAAAAAGAATAAGGTAGTTTGACCAGAATAAATTCATTGATTACAAAAAGATTAGAGATGTTTTAAAATGTGAATTCTAATAAAAAATAAACAAACAGGAGGGCATGCTGGTGTAATAAAACAAGATTGTCTCCTATGTAATACCCTGACCTTTAATACATTTAATTGTTTTTAAACTTAAAAAACTCCAAGAATGAGTTTAAAAAAAAGGTGGCAACTTGTTAATTGAGGTGCATGCTGGTGTCAGATATTCAAGGCCAAATTAAGGACAAGTACATGCACTTACAGATGTCGGTCATGAAAGATAAAAAGCAATATCTACTGGCCATGAGAATGAGAGACAGTCTCAAAAGTTTTCTCCAACTCAATTTCGCTAAATTTTACATAGGTCACAGCTAGTTTCTATAGGGACTAGGCCCCTCAAGAAGAATGAAGTCTCAAGTTAGATTTTTCACACCACCAAAAATGCTTCAAAGCATATCAATGAACTTTATTGTTGAAAGGATAACATCGCCAGGAAACATGCTTTATATTCATCAAGAAGAAAGAAAGAAAGCAACACATAATCAATATGGTTTTGAACAGAAAGGTGTTCAGATATTACCTCCAAAATTAGTGAATCATGAGAATTTATTTACATTCAATTGCCTTCTAGTTCTCTGGCACATTGATGTGGATCATCATACCTTCTTAACCCATGACGGACAAAACTAATTGCATCCTGGCTTGACATTACATACCAAATGCCATCACACCCAATGATCAAGAACTCATCATCCTCTGTCTATGTTACCTGTTGAATATCAAGCTCAACAGTAAGAGGCGATGCAGAACCAAGCAGGAAATAACTTGGTCTGTGATCATAAGACATCTCAATAGTTGTTCCTCTCCTACAGAGAATAGCTCGACAATCACCAGCATTTGCAACCAGCAAATGCCTTCCAAGTATAATAGCAATCAATGCTCTTGTCCCACAAGAGCTACTAACAGTTTGTTCAACAATCAAAGCTAAAGACAGAAAACACATTTCAAATTCTAATTACGAAATTCAGGTTCTGCAATATCAGCAAATACTAGAGGAGCATTAGATCTTCTACACATTACAAAACAAAAGAAGAAAAATACCAAACCTGTAACATCAGCTTTGAAAATCAACTAAGACAGATTCACAAAAAAAACCCCACCGAGCCAATAGTAACATACACACATAAAAAAGAAGTATAGATTTAAGTCCTAGGAGATAACTAAGGTGGCTTCAGGGAACACCAATTCTTCAAACAAACCAAATCATAACAACCCAAGAAAATTTTGGATAAGAATCTCAATTCAAACAAACAACCAATAAGTAAAAGAAATCAAAGACCAGGAAAAGAGAAATATTGATTCAAAGCGAGATTTTTCAGTAGAAATCAATTCAGACGAGACCCGTACTTCCCTAATATCGGAACAGAAGGTGTGGTGGGCGAAACCTCAACCTTGACGTTGTGTTCTTGTGCTACGCAGAGATGATACTTCACATCCAACGTAGGAATGCTCTGCTGGTAGATAATTTCCGCTTCGGCAACCATATTTTGGCTCATAATCATCTTCAATTGCTGTCTTGTAATCTTCTCTGAGCTTAACTGGCACAAAATGCAAGAACTGAAAATAGGGTTTGAAATCCTGAGATTCAATTCAATCAAAATCAGGGAGAAACTGAGGTTTCTTTGAACAAGAAGAAAAGTGAACAATTTAGGGTTCTTTCCTTCTTCCCTCGGACTCTCGAGCCTACGAACTGTCATGGACAGTGTTTGGGAAGAGCAGCGAAGACTGGAAGCCAGGGTATTTTTGGAAAATTGATAGCATATGCTACTTGAACCAAACATGGGAATACAATTTTATTGGGAATACACTATGATATTCCCAGGAAAGTTAAGTGATAACCAAACATGGGAATATCAACTTTCCCAATAATCTCATTCCTGTGAATCTCATTCCCAGAAAAGTAAGGATTCCTAGGAAAGAGGATAACTGATACCAAACACCACCTAAGAAAATACAAACTAAGATTGAACCAAAGAAATGCACTTTTAGTGTGACTTCTGGTAAATTGTTAAGGTTCATTGTTAGTGAAAAAGGAATTGAAGTAGACCCGGACAAAGTTCAAGCAATTCGAGAGATGTCATCCCTAAGATCAGAAAAAGAAGTTCAAAGTTTCCTAAGGAAGCTTAATTATATAGCCATATTCATTTCAAATCTCACTCACACTTGTGAACCCATCTTCAAACTACTGAGAAAGAATAATCCTGGAGAGTGGAACGAAAGTGTCAGGAAGCTTTTGATAGGATCAAAGAGTATTTGTTTAACCCATTGGTGTTTGTACCTCCGACATCTGGAAAGCCTTTCATTCTATATTTGACCGTGCTTCAAGAATCAATGAAGAGTGTGTTAGGACAACATGATGAAGGGGGAAGCAAAGAAAGGGCTATCTATTACTTAAGCAAAAAGTTCACTAATTACGAGATGAGATATGCCATGGTGAAAAAAAAGTGTTGTGCGTTAGTTTTGGTGGCAGATAGACTCCGGCAATACATGCTATACCATACTACATGGCTTATCTTTCGTATGAATCCAATCAAGTTTATTTTTGAAAAGCCGAATCTCTTCGGAAGGCTAGCTAAGTGGCAAATTGTCCTTTCAGAATATGATGTAGTGTAAATGACAAAGAAGGCTGTTAAAGGAAGTGTAATTGCTGATTACTTAGCTGAAAATCCCATCAACGAGTATCAACCCATGAGATTTGAATTTCCTGATGAAGATGTTCTTGCAATCGAAGGAATGGATGAAAAAGAAGAAGTAAGGTGGAAGATGTACTTCGATGGTGCTGTGAATGTGCACGGGCAAGGAATAGGGGCCGTGATCATGTCACCAGAAGGGAAGCAATTTCTTATAGCCATTAAGCTGGACTTTGATTGCACTAATAACATGACCGAATATGAAGCATGTGTAAGAGGTCTACAAGCAGCTTTAGATCTAAAAGTTGATACCTTGGATGTTTTTGGAGATTATGCTCTCATCATTTATCAGGTGACTGGAGAATTGCAAACCAAGGATTCAAGATTGGTTCCTTATCAGAAATATTTGACTCGGTTAATCAAGAAATTTGAAGACATTACTTTTTCTCACTTATCTCGCGACAAGAACAAATTTGCGGATGCTTTGGCTACACTAGCAGTAATGACTAAGTTTGATTGTGGAGTAATGGTACAACCAATACAAGTGAAGTCAGAGGAAGAATCGATTTATTGCTCCAATGTGGAAGAAGAACCTGATGGTCACCCTTGGTACTATGATATCATGCAATATATCAAGTTCAGAGAATATCTACTTAGGGCTAATGAAAATGATAAGAAGACCATCAAACGTCTAGCATTGGGATTCTTTCTAAGTGGAGAGATCTTGTACAAAAGAAGTCATGACGGAGTGCTTTTACGATGTGTGGATGCTAAGGAGGCTAATCACATTTTGAGTGCTATTCATGAAGAAATATGTGCTACTCATGCAAATGGACATATGATGACTCGAAAAATTCTAAGAGCAGACTATTACTGGACAATAATGGAAAGAGATTGCATCAGTTATATTAGAAAGTGTCACAAGTGTCAAATCTATGCCAATCGCACTAAAGTACCTTCGTCCATGTTGCACAATATGAGAACCCCTTGGCCATTTTTTATGTGGGGAATTGATGTCATTGGTCCAATTAATTCGAAAGCATCCAATGGACACCGTTTCATTCTGGTGGCAATTGACTACTTCACAAAATGGGTAGAGACTGCTTCTTATGCGAAAGTGACTCAAAAGATAGTGGTCAAATTTTTGAAAACAAATATCATTTGTCGATATGGGCAATCAAAGAAAATTATCACTGATAATAGTTTGAATTTGAATGGCGTGGACATACAAAAGTTGTGCAAACAATTCGCAATCAAGCATCATAATTCTTCGCCATATAAGCCTCAGATGAATGGAGCAGTAGAAGCCTCAAACAAAAATATCAAGAAGATAGTGGAAAAGATGGTCGTAACTTACAAAAATTGGCATGAAATGCTTCCCTATGCTTTGCACGCTTACCGCATAGCAGTTCAATCGTCAACTGGGGCAATGCCGTATTCTCTGGTATACAGTATGGAAGCTGTTACTCCCATAGAAGTAAAGATTTCCTCTCTCTGAGTCTTGATGGAAACTGATTTAGAAGAGTCAGAATGGGCACGTGTTAGATATGAGCAGCTGAATATGATTGAGGGGAAAAGATTAGTTACAATTTTTCATAAACAGTTGTATGAACAAAGAATGGCCAGAGCATTTAACAAAAAAGTTCAACTTCGAGAGTTTCAACCGGGAGATCTAGTGTTGAGAAAGGTCTTGCCTCATCAAGAAGATGCACGGGGAAAATGGGCCTCAACTCATCAAGGCCCATACATTGTCAAATAAGCATTCTCCAGAGGAGCTTTGATTCTTACAAATATGGAAGGGCGAGAGTTGGCTAAGCCGATAAATTTTGATGTAGTTAGAAAATATTACTCGTTAAAAAAAAAGTCTGATAGATTGAAAACCTGAAAAGGCAATCTAGGCAAAAGTTAGGGCATTCAAGTTAAATTTATTGAATTGAAAACCTGAAAGGGAAATTTAGATGCGAGTTTGAGCCTGCAAGAATGTTTGTGCGAGAATGAAAAAATTAACCAAAAATAAAAGGGTTGTTTGAGATAAGGGAGGAAACTTAGCATATAAGAAAGTAAGAGTTATGCATTTCAACATCAGAAGGATAAACGTCGTCTCAATCAAGTAGAAGTCTAATCCAAGGCAATATGAGAATCAATAAAGTTGGATATCACAGAGATACAAATGGAAAAAAAATCATTTGTTCTATGGATCTTCTGAATCTTTCATCCTGAACTACGTGGACTTTAATTCCTCTTCGAGGATAAGTAGGCACCTACTTGGTAGGGCAAGTCCAATTTCACTAAGACCCCACACTAGGGCAAATTTTTATTCAGATGGGTATCTCTTTGAGTTTCAACCTTATGATGTTTGTACACTTTCTTTCTTAGTTAAAATAAAAGAGGTTGATTCATTAAATTTATTTCTTTCAGTTATGCATACTCTCTATGATAAATTATTGAGTTATGATTTTGAATAAAATGTGAGTGTATTGTTTATATAACATACTCATTTATTTTTTTAAAGTATGTCACATTGACATGGTTTCCAGATTTCCAAATGATATATTCTAAATCAACCCAAGACCTATTAAAAGTCTTCTTTAATGCTTACAGTTAGAAAAGAGTGTGGTCTCATCATTTGGGGAAATAAGAAGAAATTATCAAACAGAGACATAAATCCAGTTTCTAAATGAGAAAAGACACGCATGAATGATTCGACTTTTAAAAGAGTAAATTTTGATTGAACCACTTTCTTTGCAAATGATCAAAGATGAATCATTTTAATTTCATGGTGTACATTTCTTACACTTTCTAGCCATTAATTTTTTTCACCATTACATTTCATGTCATTAACTTTTCTGCCATTACATTTTACGCCATTAATTTTTCTGTCATTATATTTTGTGCCATTAAATTTTCTGTTATTATATTTTATACCATTAATTTTTCTGTCATTACATTTCATGCCATTAATTTTTCTGTTATTAAATTTTATACCATTGACTTTTCAGTAATTACATTTCACGTCATTAACTTTTGTGCCATTATATTTTGTGCCATTAATTTTCTGCCATCACATTTTGTGTCATTACATTTTATGCTATGAATTTTTCAGTAATTATATTTTATGTCATTACATTTCGTGCCATTACATTTTGTGCCATTATTTTTTATGCCATTGATTTTTCAATAATCACATTTCATGTTATTAATTTTTTTGCCATTATATTTTATGCCACTAATTTCTCAAATAATTACATTTCATGCCATTAATTTTCTCACCATTACATTTTATGTCATTAATTTCTCAGTTGTTATATTTCATGTTATTGACTGTTATGTCGTTACATTTCGTGCGTTAATTTTTTCGCTATTACATTTTGTGCCATTATGTTTTCTTGCTATTACATTTTTCTGTCATTATATTTTCACCATTGTGCTTTACGTCATTTTATTTTCACATTTCAACATTTGCCCTGAGTACTTGACGAAATATAAGTATTTTATCTTTACATGTTCTCTATACAAAAAAATGTGATAAGCGAGAGCTTCACACATTATTCTAATAAGAAACATGTAAAGAAGGGCAAATGGTAAACACCCATTTTCATCCAAATAAAAAATAAAATAAAAATAATAATAAACAATTAGAAGCAAAAATAAAAGAGACGTAGGTTTGGGAGCAAGTGCATGTGCAGTTTAAGTTGGAAACGGAAAGGGAGATGTGAAAAGAAGAAAGAATGTGGAAATATGGGAGAGAGAGACGTGAGTGCATGGGTGAGGTGAAGTAAGAGTCGTGAGTGCAATATAAAGAAGAGAGAACAACAATAGAAAAAAAGGGGCACAGAGAAAGAAAGCAGAAGGAGCAGCAAAGAGAGCAATAGAATAGAACCGAAACAAAGGTAGAAGGAAGGAAGAAGCAGAGAATATAGAGATAGGGATAGATAGACCAGCAAGAGCAAGACAAAGACCAACAGGTAGAGAATAGAAAGCAGAGAGCATAGAGAGAACCGAAACAGAGAGAACAAGAAGTAGAAAAGTAGCACACAGAGGAGAAAATTCTAAAATTTTCACTAGTTCAGGTACCCATTCTATTTTTTTTCTCTGTTGAATTTTCATTTTTGTTGCACTACACACATCATACACATAGTATATATTTGTTACAATTTGCCTAATTTTTACACAGATAGAGACTAAAATATATATATATATATATATATATATATATATATATATATTCAAACTGAAGCACTAGAGAAAGAGAGAATCCTTTTCTCTTTGTCAACAAATTTGATTCTGAGTCCAAGTAATTCTACCAAGTCCACCATTAACCCCCTTTAGAGAGAGAAATTTTTTTTTTTCGAAAGAAAGAGAAAATTAGAGAGAGAACTAGAGATTCAGGGACATTAAAGAGAATTAAATTTTCAGAAAGCTAGGGTAGAAAGTAAAATTTCTTACCTTAATCACTTTTGTTGTGAAATAAAGCCAATATCCATGGTTGTCCTGGAATAAGGGTGGCATTTCCAATGCTCAATTCGGTGAAGATGAAGGGATGGGTTCTGCCTTTTACTCTTGCTTTTTAGTTTCTATGCCTCTTTATTCTTTTTGTCTCTTACTTGCTTTCTCTAGATTAGCACTATTCCTGTAGCCTTCTCTTGCCTATCACCTTTTCTTTTTTTACTTTTGCATTGATTTGAGTTTTGACTAAAGCCTATTTGATATTGGGCTGATTTGTCTTTTCTCCTTAATTTATTTCTTTTGCTTACTAAATAGTGGTGTTGGTCCATTAGTGCCCATTTCCTCTTTCACATCACTTGCTATTATTTGGGCCTTTATTGTTAAGAGCATATGGTGCTTTGTTTGCTGTTGGGCAAGGGCCAAAATGGGCCATTTGCTTATATGGCATCAGTCTTTTCCTTTTTTAGTTGCTGATTTCCTTTGTAACTATTGGGCTAGGGCCGAAATAGGCCCTTTAGTGTATTAACTTCAGCTTTCTTTTTATAGGTCTAGGCTAATTGGGTTAAAATCTTGTTTGGTCATATTTTTTTATAGCTGATTGGGTCTGGTCCGAAATGGACCAGCCCACCAGGTGCTCTAGTTTTTATTTTCTTCTAGGCCTAATGGTTTTGGGCCACACATTTTTATTTTTATTTTTTTTGCATACTTTTTATTTCTTTTATTATTCATTTGGTTTTGGTTTGGGCTCAGTCCAAGTAGGCCAGGTTAGTGTACATTTTTTTTTTATTATTGCTTATTTTGAGTTAGGTTACTTTATTTATTTATTTTATTTATTTAAATAGTTTAATTGAAATTAGGAGTAAAATCATATATAATGCATTTTTACATTTATTTAGTTAAATCTGTGCAAATAGCATCATAGGCATCTTACTTGTCAATGGAGGAATATGAGCAACTGACCCCCATAGGGGTGGCTCTCCTATCTGCCTGAGGTAAGGATAAGCGCCACTTTAAAAACCGAAAAGCGTGGGAACAAAGTTGAAAAATTAGGATGCGATTAGATTCATGATAACATAATTTTAACTTGAAAATTTTGAATCTCTTTTAATTTCAGTTTCGAAAAATAAAAAAATAATTTATCTTTTTGAATCACGCGGACTTTGATTCCTAATTAGGGTACGTGGACATTCGAGGGTGATGAATCAAGTCCTATTTTGAATAATCACTCATTTTTCTTTTGTTTACATTGAGGGATAAAATAAATACAATTTTGGCTATGATTTAATTTGCACAATTAGTTTTAGGTAACCGTCTTTTAGACGGGTGTTGTAGGGTGTCTAACACCTTTCCTATACACAATTAGACTTCTAAACCCTCTATAGTTCGTAGATCTAATTTTGAAAGTAAAAGAAGTTTTCCAATTATTCTCTGATTTTTTAATACAATTGGTGGTGACTCTAGAGTTTTCATTTCAAAAACTAAATCTATTTTTATTTTAGCTATTCACATTTTAGTAACCTCCGGGTACGTTATGACAAAGAAATTTTGATGCTTAATTCCACGCATTGGAGGCAATCCTCTTAGACTATCATTGGGGAAAACGTTCTCAAATTCCTGTAAAAGAGACACAACATCATTAGGCAAAGAATGGTCAAGAGTGTTAGCACTAAGACAAGTCTCCTTGTACAAAAGTACAAACATTGGCTGCTTTGAAAAATAAGTCCTCTTCACCTCACTCCCTTTTGCATAAACACCCAAGTGTTGCTCATATTTTGTCTTAAGGCTTTCTCTTTCTTGGACTCTCTCATTTCTTGTCACTCCACTTAAGTTTCTGGCCTATTTTCTCTACCTCTTTTCCTTTCAATTTCTTAATCTCTTTTGATCCCTCACCCTCTTTCTTTAATCTTTCTTGATCTAGAAAGACTTGCTTTGGTGTTAAAGGAACAAGGGTAATAGGTTGCTTGTTCATGGTAAAAGAATACCTATTCGTATACCCATTGTCATAACGTACTCGGAGGTCGCTATAACGCGAATGACTAAAATAAAAAGAGATTTAGTTTTCGAAATAAAAACTCTGGAGTCGCCACCAATTGTATTAAAAATCGGGAATAATTGAAAAAAAAACCCTTTAATTTTCAAAATTTGGTCTATGAACCAGAGAGGGTTCGAGAGTCTAATTATGTATAGGGAAGGTGTTAGACACTCTATAACACTCGTCTAAAAGACGATTACCTAAAATTAATTGTGCAAATTAAATCATGGCCAAATTGTATTTATTTTATCCCTAAATGTAAACAAAAGAAAAAATGAGTGATTTATTCAAAATAGGAAATCATATTGACACAAAATGTAATAGCAGAAAAATTAATTGTACAAAATGTAATGGCAGAGAAATTAATGGCACAAAAGGAAATGACAGAGAAATTAATTGCATGAAATGTAATGGCTTGAAATATAATGACAAGAAAATTAATGGCATGCAATATAATGGTAGAATGACATAAAATGTAATGACAAAAAAATTAATAGCATACAATATAATGACAGGAAATTTAATGGCACAAAATATAATGACTAGAAAATTAATGATATGAAATGTAATAGCTTGAAATATAACGACAAGAAAATTAATGATACGCAATATAATGACAGAAAAATTAATGGTACAAAATGTAATAGTAGAAAAATTAATAGCACAAAATATAATTACTGAAAAAATCAATGACATAAAATGTAATGCTAGAAAAATTAATGGCACAAAATGTAATGGCAGAAAAGTTAATAACATAAAATGTAATGGCAGAAAATTTAATGGTACAAAAATGTAACGACAGAAAAATTAATGAGACGAAATGTAATGGCAGAAAAGTTAATGACATGAAATTTAATTGTGAGAAAATTAATAGCTGGAAAGTGTAAGAGATGTACCCTATGACATTAAGATGATTCATCTTTGATCTTTTGCAAAGAAAGTTGTTCAATCAAAATTTACTATTTTAAAAGTCGAATCGCTCGTGCGTGTCTTTTCTCATTTAGAAACTGAACTTCTATCTCTGCTGGATAATTTCTCCTTATTTCCCCAAATGTTTAGATCACACTTTTTTCTAACTATAAGCATTGAAGAAGACTTCTAACAGATCTTGAGTTTTGCTTGGATTTAGAAGATATCATTCTGAAATCTAAAAACCATGTCAATGTGACATACTTTAAAGAAATAAATGAATATGCTATATAAACAATTCACTCACATGTTATTCAAAATCATAACTTAATAATTTATCATGGAGAGCATGTATAACTGAAAGAAGTAAATTCAAAGAATTAACCTCTTTTATTTCAAGCAAGAAAGAAAGTGTACAAATATCACAAGATTGAAAACTCAAAGAGATGCTTAACAGAATAAAAATTTGCCCCAGTATGAGATCTTGGTGAAATTGGACTTGTCCTACCAAGTAGGTGCCTACGTATTCTCGAAGAGGAATCAAAGCTCACGTAGTTCGAGATGAAAGATTCAGAAGTCACATAGAACGGACGATTTTGTCCCAGTTGTAGCTCTGTAATTTCCAACTTTATTGATTCTCATATTGCCTTGGATCAAACTTCTACTTGACTGAGACGCTGTTTATTCTTCTGATGTTGAAATGTATAACTCTTGCTTTCTTATATGCTGAGTTTCCTCCCTTATCTCAAACAACCTTTCCTATTCTCTGTTCATTCTTTCATTCTTGCATCAACATTCTTGCAGGCTCAAACTCGCATCTAGATCGCCTTTTCAAGTTTTTAATTCAATAAATTTGATTTGAATGCTCTAACTTTTGCCTAGATTACCTTTTCGAGTTTTCAATCTAGTAGGTTTTTTTTTTTTTTTTTTTTTTTTTTTTTTTTTTTTTTTTTTTTNATTTTCTGACTGCATTAGAATTTATCGGCTTAGCCAGCTCATGTCCTTCCATATCTGTAAGAATCAAAGCACCTCCAGAGAATGCTTGTTTGACAATGTATGGGCCTTGATGAATTGGTGCCCATTTTCCCCGTGCATCTTCTTGATGAGGCAAGACATTTCTCAACACTAAATCTTCTAGTTTAAACTCTTGAAGTCAAACATTTTTATTAAATGTTCTGGCCATCCTTTGTTGATATAGCTGCCTATGATAAATTGCAACTAATCTTTTCTCCTCAATCATATTTAGCTGCTCATATCTAACCCGTGCCCATTCTCATTCTTCTAGATCAGTTTCCACTAAGACTTGGAGAGAGGGGATCTCTACCTCTATAGGAGTAACAACTTCCATACTATATACCAAAGAATACGACATTGCCCCAGTCGACGATCGAACCACTATGCGGTAAGCATACAAGGCATATGGAAGCATTTCATGCCAATCTTTGTAGGTCACGACCATCTTTTCCACTATCTTCTTGATATTTTTGTTTGCGGCTTCTACTGCTTCATTCATCTGAGGTCTATATGGCAAAGAATTATGATGCTTGATTGTGAATTATCTGCATAATTTTTTTATATCCGTACCATTCAAATTTAAACCATTGTTAGTGATGATTTTCTCTAGTTGTCCATATCGACAAATGATATTCATCTTAAAAAATCTGGCCACTATATTCTGAGTCACTTTCGCATAAAAAATAACCTCTACCCATTTTATGAAGTAGTCAATTGCTACTAGAATGAAACGGTGTCCATTGGATGCTTTCAAATTGATTGGACCGATGACATCAATTCCCCACATAGAAAATTGCCACGGGGTTGTCATACTGTGCAACATGGACGATGGTACTTTAGTGTAATCAGCATAAATTTGGCACTTGTGACATTTTCTAACATAACTGATGCAATCTCTTTCCATTGTTGTCTAGTAATAACCCGCTCTTAGAATTTTCCGAGTCATCATATGACTGTTTGCATGAGTAACACATATTCCTTCATGAATAGCACTCAAAATGTGATTAGCCTCCTTAGCATCCACACATTGTAAAAGTGCTCCATCATGACTTCTTTTGTACAAAATCTATCCATTCAGAAAGAATCTTAATGCTAGACGTCTGATAGTCTTCCTATCATTTTCATTAGACCCAACTACATATTCTCTGGATTTGATATATTGCAAGATGTCATAGTACCAAGGGTGACCATCAGGTTCTTCTTCCACATTAGAGTAATAAATCGGTTCGTCCTCTGACTTCACTTGTATTAGTTGCACCATTACTCCACAATCAAGCTTAGTCATTACTGCTAGTGTGGCCAAAGCATCCACAAATTGATTCTTATCGCGAGATAAGTGAGAAAATGTGATGTCTTCAAATTTCTTGATTAACTGAATCAAATATTTTTGATACGGAACCAATTTTGAATCTTTGGTTTGCCATTCTCCAGTCACCTGATAGATGATGAGAGCAGAATCTCCAAAAACATCCAAGGTATCAACTTTTAGATCTAAAGCTACTTGTAGACCTCTTATATATGCTTCATATTCTGCCATGTTATTAGTGCAAGCGAAGTCTAACTTAATGGCTATAGGAAATTGCTTTCCTTCTGGTGACATGATTACGGCCCCTATTCCTTGTCCGTGCACATTCACAACATCATCGAAGTACATCTTCCACCTTACTTCTTCTTTTTCATTTTCTCCTTCGACTATGAGAATATCTTCGTCAGGAAACTCAAATCTCATGGGTTGATAATCATCTACGGGATTTTCAGCTAAGTAATCAGCAATAACACTTCCTTTAATAACCTTCTTTGTCATATACACCACATCATAGTCTGAAAGAACAATTTGCCACTTAGCTAATCTTCCGGAGAGATAAGGCTTTTCAAAAATGAACTTGATGAGATCCATACGAGAGATAAGCCATATAGTATGGTATAGCATGTACTGCCGGAGTCTACCAACCACCCAAACTAATGCACAACACATTTTTTCTACCATGACATATATCGTCTCGTAATCAATGAACTTCTTACTCAAGTAATAGATAGCCCTCTCTTTTCTGCCCCCTTCATCATGTTGTCCTAACACACTCCCCATTGATTCTTGAAGCACGGTCAAATATAGAATGAGAGGTTTTCTAGGTGTTGGAGGTACAAGCACCAATGGGTTAAGCAAATATTCTTTGATTCTATCAAAAGCTTCTTGACACTTTTCGTCCCACTCTCCAGGATTATTCTTCCTCAACAATTTAAAGATGGGTTCACAAGTGTAAGTGGGATTTGAAATGAACCTGGCAATGTAATTAAGCTTCCCTAGGAAACTCTGAACTTCTTTTTCTGATCTTGGGGATGACATCTCTCGAATTGCTGGAACTTTGTTTGGATCTACTTCAATTCCTTTTTCACTAACAATGAACCTTAACAATTTACCAGAAGTCGCACCAAAAGTGTATTTGTTTGGGTTCAATCTCAGCTTGTATTTTCTTAGTCTTTCAAACAGTTTTCGAAGCACATTCACATGACTTTCTCCTTCTTTTGATTTAGCCACCATATCGTCTACATAGACCTCAATTTCTTTGTATATCATGTCATAAAAAAGTGTAACCATGACCCTCTGATAGGTAGCTCCTGCATTCTTCAACCCAAATGACATGACCCTATAACAATAGGTACCTCTTGTGTGATGAATGTAGTCTTCTCTTTATCTTCATCAGCCATTGGAATCTGATTGTACCCCGAATACTCATCCATGAAAGAATACCGGTGAATCTTGGCTATATTGTCAACAAGCACATCTATGTGTGGTAGATGGAAGTCATCTTTTGGACTAGCTTTGTTCAGATCTCGAAAATCCACGCACATTCTTACTCGACCATCTTTTTTAGGCACCAGAACTATGTTGGCAACCCATTCTGGATAAGTTGATACTTCTAAGAAGCCAACCTCAATCTGCTTAATCACCTCTTCTTTTATCTTGCTAGACATTTCAGGCCTCGTTCTTCTTAGTTTTTGCTTAACTGGCTTGCAATCTGGATACAATGGAATTTTATGGGAGACAATGTCAGGGTCAAGGCTCGACATATCTTGGTAAGACCAAGCAAATATGTCACTATACTCTTTGAAAAGACTAATCATTTCCTTCTTTTCCGGGTTATCAACAATTTTCAATTCTCTCTTTTCATCTTTTGTACCCAAGTTTATTATCTGAACTTTTTCATTATGGGGAAGTATCGCTTTCTCATATGACTCAACCATTTTTGCAAATCTATCAGAAATATCTATGTCTTCATCAAAGCAATAATCGTCTTCACCAAATTTAATATGAGAATTAATTATTGGAGATACAGAAGCTTCAACTTGAGACATTAGATCTATGTTAGCAAAACTCCTGAGAATAAATAAGAACATAACAAAAATTACAATGAATAACCGAGTGAAAAATGAATAAGAAGGACAAGAAAAGTAAAAAGAGGTCAGAATGAATGAAAACTCCATGATAAATCATTTCATTAAATTTTTTAAATAAAACGTGGTCCAATACATAATAAAGATGAAATTCAAATGACTTTGGACATCAGTCAAAAGAAATAGTTATGGCATAAACAAATATTACTCAAAGAGGACCACATCTAGCATCGGTTCCATCTCCCAGTTGTTCAACTTTTCTTCTTCTTTACAAGGCCAAATCCAAAAGTTATTCTCATGGCGACCATTCAAAGTGTTCAACATAGGCCTATGATTAGCAACTGGTGAATCAATTGACAGAACGAACGTCTCTTATAGATGAAGAAATCTTGTCTCTTGACACTTTCTTGGCCATTTCAAAAATTCTTCCATAGACGGCTCATATCCCAATCCTTGCCTGCCTTCATTCTGTGGAAGAACAACGGGTGCACTGATGCCTTGCAAATTGGGCCCCAAGCCTTTTCCTTTTTGGAATCCACTCTTTTTCATCACTCTGGCCACAACCTGATTAACCTCCTCCTTTTATGGTAACTCTTTACCATCATGTTGGGTTATCTCTAGGGATTGGAAAGAAGACTTCAGTGCTTGCTCTGCTGCTTCAATGTATGGTAATGAGTTGGGTTTGCTTACCAACATCTCCTCCTCTCCTTTGACAATTATCACCTTTCCCCCATTCACATACTTCAGTCTTTGATGCCATGTAGATGGCACTACTCCCATAGCATGAATCCAAGGCCTGCCAAGTAACATAGTATAGGTGAGCTCTATGTCCATCACTTGGAATGGAACATCAAATTTATCTAGTCCGATCTCTAACTGAAGTGAGATATCTCCAAGCACTTCACGCCTTGTCCCATCAAAGGCCCTTACCACCATACTACTTTCTCGTATGTGGGATGCATTAACCAGCAATTGCATGATGGTG
Organism: Cercis canadensis; assembly: GCA_003255065.1. NCBI lineage: Eukaryota > Viridiplantae > Streptophyta > Magnoliopsida > Fabales > Fabaceae > Cercis > Cercis canadensis. The sequence continues at coordinate 162,163 of QAOA01006727.1, forward strand.
GAATAAGGTAGCACGTTCAATGCGGACTCATTATCAATAAAAACTTTAGCTACTATATAGCCGTCACATTTGAGCGTGATATGGAGTGCCTTGTTGTCAGCACTCATACCAGGCATCAGCTCCTCTTCAGAAAAAGAAATTGTGCTAAAGTTTTTGATAAAATTTATCATCCCTCCAAACTTCTCTACGGTTATGTCTAGCCATACGTAAGCTTGTTGTAAGAACCTCCGCAATGCTTGCCTATGACACTCAGAGCTCATGATAAGAGACAATAATGAAATACGAGCAGGAGTTTTTTTTTCATTTGTTCCACTATATCATATTCACTCTGTCTCATTATCTTCAAAAATTCTTCTTCTTCTCTATTTTCTCCTTGAGCATCATTCTTAGCCAAATCTAGCTCTCTTTCATCAGCCACGGTTTTCCCCTTCTCCTTTCTCTGATGCTCTATCTCTTCAAGCAAGTAACACCTTCCGCTTCTAGTCAAACCACTAGTCCCTACCACATTGGTAATCGTACCTGATTCCTCTTTCTCTTTTTCTTCTATACAACTCCCTAGATTTTCTTCTTTAGTGTTTACTATTTTTACCTTATAAATCCAGGGCACGACTTGATTGTTTTTATAAGAGAACGGTGCAGGCACCTGAACGACTACCTTTGGCCAAGCTTGGTTAGCTGAGAGATTAGGAAAAACTCTAAGGATAAAAGGTTTGGCCCTATGTTGTTGTTCTTCTCCAATCATATTGATCTCTTTCTGATTCTCCTTACTTCTTTTCTCAAATCTCAAGACTCCTAAAGCAATCAGCTTCTGAACTCCACACTTGAATTCCCAACATTCCTCTAAGTCATGGCCTATACTTTGGTGATGTTCACAGAAAGAATTACCATCATATTGACCATCTTTTTTGATTGGTGTAAAAGGATATTCCAAACTGCATCTGACTGACCTTAGTATTTCCCATATTACCCTCATGAGAGTCTTTACCTGAGTGATCTTTCGAACTTCCTCAACCCCTTCAAGTATAACATTAATCCTTGGTCTCGCTCCATGGTTAGGCAAAGGATTATTGTTTACATTAGGCCCTCTCCCAATTTCTTCAATTTTGATCACGCCTTACTTGATCAAATTTAACACAGCACACTTAAAACCCGGGCAGTCCTCAATTGAATGTCCCATAACACCTCGAGGATAATCACACTTGAGGCTTGGGTTATACCATTGAGGGAAAGGTGGCTGAATTGGTTGTACAGGCTTAGGAGCTATCACATTAGCCTCACACAATTGTTTGAACAATTCGGCTCTAGTAATAGGGATGTTTGGGAATGGTTCATCTCTTTGTGAAGGATGTGACTAGTTCCTATAGCTCTAGTAGTTTGGCCTGAATGATGGTCTTGGTGCCGGGAAACTTTGAGGTGTGTTCTGGTAAGTGGGAACGAAGGGAGCTTGAGGATATTGGTGATTTTGTGTGTATTGGGGATAAGATGGAGGAATAGCATTAACAGGGTATGATGGTGGAAATGAAGGGTTTAGAGTATAGCTTGGTCTTTTAGGTTGAGGGTATTGATAGGTTCCCGGTGTTTGTACCCAATTCACTTCTCCTTCTTTCTTTTTTTGTAACCCTGCCCTCTTTTGGCTAAAACTATTACTCTCAGTACTCATTCCTTGCAACTTTTCAACATTCACCAGTCCTTCTATTCTTTCCCCAGCCTTGATAATATCAGCAAAATCATGGAATGGACAACCCACCATCAACTCCAAATATGGGGATTTCAATGTATCCAGAAAAATGGAACATAATTCAGAGTCAAGGAGTGGAGGTTGAACTTCTGAAACCAGGGTCCTCTATTTTTGGGCATACTCCCTAAAAGATTCATCTCTCTTCTGTATGTTCTTCAACTGTTCTCTAGTAGGAGCAGTAAAGGCATCTGCTAAATCTGTCAAACTCCTTATCTTGGCACGGTCTAAGTTCATAAACCAATTATAAGCAGCACCAGTGAGACTTTTTGGGAAGAAATGAATCAACATCATCTCATCTTCCTCTATAGCGGCCATCTCCGTTATGTAAGAGACTAGATAAAACTTCGGATTGCCAGTCCTATCATACTTCTCAAACTCAGGGAGCTTAAGATCTCTAGGAATTAACACTCCCGGAGTAAGGCGTAATTACTTGACTCCTACAGCTCCGAAAGAACTAGTTCCTTCCATAGCTCTAATCATCTCCTCTAAAGTCAACAATTTCTCTTTTTGTTTTTCTTTTTCACACTCCTTAGATTCTTTCTCAACATGTATGGTCATGGGTGGATTCTAGGTGGGTATATTAAAAACAGAATGGGTGATTGGTGGAGTGTAAGTATACACATTTCCCTTGTGTCCACTTGGATTTGAGGCAGTCTTTGTGGTAGGATTCGTTTTAGGTAAAATGGCAGTGAATCGAAACTCAAGTGGTTAAGTAGTAGGAGGGATAGTGGAATTAGGGTCCAATCCCTGGGCGGCCATTGCTGTGGGCGACATTAAATGATGGGGCATGCCCTAAATGGGATTAAATTGAGCTATGGTGACATTTTGCTCATGTGAAGGCAAAGTCAGTAGTGGTGCTACTTAAGATATAGAGATAAAGTTGGGGTGACTCGGGCCTTCAGCCGTCTCTTTCAGCTTTAAACTCTCGACAAGTAAACTTCTTATCTCATTCATCTGTTCTTTCATCCCATCCAACTCAACTCCTAAATCCCTCTCTGGTTCCTAAGTTCTGTCCATGATAGTAACAGTCCTAGATCTGAGTCCGATTGATCTTTTCACAGAGTCTTTTTTATTGAACCGCGCTTTCTTTGCAGGACCAATGATGTTTTAATCCCCTAATGGATGACAAAAATGAAAACAAAACATAAAGAATAAATGAGTAAAAATGAAAATAACAAAAAGATTTCAGCAATCTCTTAAGAAGACGGATTGTTAATATGGCCTGGACGAGTCCTTTAAGAGATCAATTTTAAAATTCATCTTCTTCACGGGTACTTTCGTGGGATACGAGTCTTATCTTTTGGCAGGAACTTTGGTTCCTTACGGAAAAACATGACCATGATAACATTCGCGAATGTTTTTGACATTACGTGAAAATTATCGCATACAGCTAACATGAGAGATTGGTCCGAAGAAAACAAGGTACATTTCATTAATAATTGTAGTTCAAGTACATCAAGAAGCTCATAGTTGTGCTATGTCATTCAAAATACTCTTGCATTCTTCAAAAAGTTTATCCAAATCCCTGATGGGTAATGCAAAAGGAGTTGTGTGAACCTCAACCTCTTGAACCTTTTGTCTCAGCCTCTCTGCCTTATCATAGGAATTCTCCATCAAATACTCAAACCACTTCTTCCATTTTTCGGTCTCCGAAGCATTACCTACTTTACCCATTTCTTCTTTCTCTTTCAAGATTTCATATTGTTGCTTCCAAAGTGTCACCATCTCTCTTTCCTTTTTAAGAGCATTGCCCAAGCGAGTATTTTGGTGTTCCATATCTTCGCATTGACTACGGAAAAACTCTTTATCCTCTTCCTCTTGGGTTTTTAGCTTCTTCATACTCTTGTACCCATTCTCCTAATTTTTCATTTGTTGCTGGTGAACATCTTTTTCTTCCTCCAGATTCTCTTCTAGCTCTTCAATCTTTGCTTTAAGACATCCCATCTACTCTAGTCTGTATTTTGCCACTTCTCTTATCTCATGGACTTGTCTCTCCATTTGTTCAATCTACTTCAATGAGGCACTTTGGGCGACATCTTGGTACTTTCTCTTTTCTTTCTCTACTCTTGCTAATCTTTTCGTGAGTTAAGCCCGTTCTTCAAGCCATTTCTTCTTTTCGGCTTCTACTTCATCTAATTTTCTTTTCATTTTCTCCTCTCTAAGTTTTTCCTTCATAGCAAATTCAACCTCAAAATTGCGAGTAGGCACTTTAGTAGGAGGTGGATGAGAAATAGTAGCAGCATGTGGTACTACGACCTCTCTAGCTTTTTCCCAAACCCAAGTATCTTACAAAGTAATTGTCTCATCAATATCGGAGCATGGGTCTTCTTGTCGGAATGATAATCTTTCCCAAGCCTTCTTGATCTTGTACAAGTCATTTTCACTCCCTTGAGAATCGTACTCGAACTCCATCTCAGCAAGCCCTTTAGTGTAAGGAATGTATTAGAGGTGTTCAAATTGCCTCAAGACTAGAGTTAGTGTGTAAGCTACACAACTTCGAGTACCCATTAGTGGCACATACGAAAAATCCCCACAACGGACCAATATGCCATGACCTTTAGACCAATGGGAACGCCATGTAAAGTTTCCTTCATCAAGATCATTATAGCAGTTCAACCAGAAATCCCAATCTTCTTTCACAATCTTCAATTCAATAAATTTTCTTATGAACTCTATCCCAAAGCCAAAATTGATCAATCGTGGATAATTTTTTCCTTGAACATGGTAGAAGAGCCAAATGAATAAGAGTTGTAAACAACATTTGAGTTTACCCTCACCTTTCCTTCGATAAAAGTTGAGAGCTCCAAATGTGTTGGCTAATATGGCGGGTACTAGATTAATCTTGTGCTCAAGAACTTGTTGAAATACATTAGCGGCGAGACTAACGGCATTTTTGGCCGATGGCAATACGATAAGCTTGTAAATACACAAGGCAATCAAATCCCTCAACTTTTCCCATTCATTTTTGTCAAGGAAATTTTGTAGACTAGGTATTATGAAAGTCATAGGCTACCCCTTGATGAACACACTTTTTATACAGTAGTTAACCCTCATATTTAGCTTCTTAAACCTCTTTTGGGCCTATTTGATTAGGCTTGGGTCTTATTTGATGACTTTGGATCCATTTGTGCCTAATTGCAATTTTCAACAATACTGAGCATTTTATGCTATCTCTGTGTTTCATGCATATCTTGAGTTCTAGATGTTTCAAAATTTCGAGTCTTACCTTGTAGGAAAGCTGAGAGAATTATCTACAACTTTCACTGAGGGCTTCAAAGCCAATTCGGAAGTCCAGAAGGTCATATGTAGCCTAGAAACCAGAGAAGACATGCTGTCATAGGATCCTGACCTACATGCTGTGTTTTGGCTATAACTTGAGATTTAGGTATCATATGGACTTGAAACTGGTCCCATTGGAAAGCTAACAGATAGAGCTTCATTTGTTGTGAAGACTAGTTCACCAGATTTTATATTGTCGATAGTCTTATTTGATGTCGAAGTTGGCTGATGGTTCCAGAAACCTGTTGGCACTTAAATGGGCCTAACTTCCTCATGACAAGTCCAAATGAGCCCAAACCAAAGCCCAATGAAAGCTAAGGCCCATGGGAACAAGTGTGCCCTAAGGGAAATTTGGGTGTGCATGTAATTTTTGAGGTCTATATGTTCAAAAAGGGGCAGCCGAATTTCATATTAGACACTTAGGATATTTTAGACAGCTTTTCAAGTTTCCTTAGTCTTTAAGTTTTCTCTCTAGATATTTTATAAGAACTTAGCTTCTCTTGTTCATGGAGGGCTAAATCATCAAATCAATTCAGGTTTTGGCTATTCTGATTATTGATTATGAGATTATGTGTTGTTGTTATTCATTTAGTTGTTAATCAAGTTCTTTCAATCCTCTGAAATATTCTGTTTGAATTGCTTAAATTCGAATTTGGATTATTCATGTGTTCATTGCTTAATTGCATATGATAAAAGAGGATTGTATGGTTAATTAATGTTTCTAAACTTTTGGATGGATTAATTACCTTGGCTGGATCATGGACTTAGGTAAAACTGGACTTGAATGTTTGCTTAATTCATTTAGTCTTAGTTAATCTGAATTCTGGTTTCTTAACCAGTGGACATCCATAGAGAACTGAGAGGCTTTTTGATGTTTTCTAAGGCCAAGAACAAGATTAATAATTAAATGAATCATTGGAAATCAAGGATGAAATTAAAATCAGAATTAGTTAAGACTTGGATTTGTTGTTTTCCCTAAAGTTTACCACTTACAATTAATTTCTGTTAATCACTAAAACAAACAAAACCCCTCTGTTGATATGTTCTTAAATATGATTTACTACTCAGAATAATCTTTTGGTTCGACCTAGGGCTGCCTTATGTTACAAGTAGCTTTGGTAAACCGACCTTAAACTTTAACTAATTTGAGGAGTCTCGGCAGCTCATCAAATTTTGGCGCCGTTGCCGGGGATTATTCTAGTTTTGATTAATCTTATTAGGAGTGTACTTGACTGCTAACCCTTCATAAATCCCCCTTTGTTGTTTTGTCTTGGTAGTTTTTTGTGAAAACGGGTGATTTTAGGCAAAATTTTCAGAAAATTTAGTACAAAGTTTTTAGCTCAGAATGACCTGAGAATTGGTCAGTTAAAGGAAAACGTTCTGACAAGCAAAACTCACTAATTTAGTGAGCCCTACCCTATTTTGGCCAAATTCCATCGTTTAAATCACTTTTTCAATTTTTTAAAATTTTTTATTTGATTTTTGACTTCCATTTTCATCTAGTTTTCAAGTTGTGGTGGTCTCATAATTTTTAAAAATGTGTAGATACCTTAATTAAAATTATTTTGTTGTGTTTTTGTCATTGTTTTGTGCATTTTGTGTGTTTATCTTTTAGTTCAATTCTGTCAGTTTTTGTGTGATTTTGTGTTTTGTTGTGTGTTTTGTTGTTCTATCACTTTTTTTTTTTGTTCATGGTGCATATTAGGTTCCCCTACTACTAAAAGAGTCAAAGAGGTTGTTGCATCACTTTCTGACCAACAGATGATGAACCATAAACTTGATGAATTGACATCTTTGGTGAGACAATTGACAATGGGACAACAAGCACCTGAACCAGCCATGCAACCAATCCAATTTTGTAGCATATGTGCTTGCACCTCTCCTCCCACCAATGCATGCCCTACACTTCAGGTTGATGTTTATGGATTTCAAGATCCCTTTGTAGCTGCAACCGATGTCTTTCTGAAAAATTATCATACCTACCCCAACAGCCTACATATGATCCATCCTTCAACTTCTATGACTATGGGTGGAGAGATCATACCAATCTGACATATGGCAATGCAGCGCCTCCACAGCAATATTGGCAACCATTCGAGTAGCCTATGCAACAACCAAGTTCAACATACACAGAACATGAACCTTCAATTGAGGACTTGGTGAAGCAATTGGCCACTTATACCATGCAGTTGCAGTAGAGGACAGAGGCCGCCATACAAAACTTAGATATCCAGATTAGACAATTGGCATCCTCAACGAGTCAATTGCAGGCCCAAGGTTCTGAAAAAATTCCTTCACATACAATTCCAGAACGAATTAAAGAATCTATGCCAGAACCAACTGAACCTCAACTTGAAAACAAACCACAGGCAGCAGAGAAAGTAGTCCCTGATTCATTGACCCCAAAATCCGATAGAGCCACTCAGTCCAAGAAGACAGAGGAAGATTTAGTCAAAGAGGTTTACAATAAGTTAGGTACTGATTTTTTTGATTGTGTTGGTTTGATGATTCTGTGCAGGGCCAATTATGTGCTGATTATGATGGTGAATTGTCATGTGCTGTGTGTGCTGAGATCGCTGCATTCTTGAGAGATGAAGATTCTAGTAAATCTGGTTCTACAGATTTTGAAGAAAACTCTCAAGGGACAACCCAAGGCGAACTTGACATGTCTTCTATGGTTAACTCTACACCCTTTCCTACTTTGACATCACCTTATGTTGATTGTGCACTTGATATCGGTAGGAAGAATGTGGGTGTTGCATGACCTGAACAACACCACCATATGCCAAATTTCTTTTTGTTTAGAAAGTTTCTTTTATTTCTTTATATATTTTTGCTTGCATTTTATTCATAAGATTTTCACTTTTGTTTTGTATTTTAAGGGCTTCGTGAGAGTGGTCTTTGACCCTGGTATCTAGCTGTGTTTGCTGCACATAATCGGAAGATGATACCTTGAGCTTCAGGGGAGTACATTTTCTGATTATATTACTGTAATTATATTATGTTTTCTGTTTTTGCTTCTGTTTCTATTCTATTTCTGTTTTTTGTTTTTACTTTGAATTTTCTATTTTCTAGTCTTGTTTTTAATTCTATTTTTGTTTTTTGTTACTGTTTTATGTTTATTTTATTTTCAATTTTCTGTTCTTGATGTCTGCTTTATCTTACCCCATATGCGTGCGGGGAGTTTGATCATTTCTTGAGCTTCAGGTTTCTACCGGCACTTTATCAGAGACTTTAACAAGATAGCATCCCGCTGTCCAGCCTTTCTACAGAAAGATGTGGAGTTTCTGTTTGATCAACAGTGCAAGGAAGTTTTCAACCGCCGCCAACCATTCTGTGAGGGAGCTAAAGAGGATATAGTGGAGGAGGTCCACTTACACGATGCAATCTACCTCCCCTGATAAGGATGTTTCTTCTCTCTCTTTTATTTTACTTGTCCTTATGTGACTGCTTGCTATTAATTGTCATATGTTGCTACTTTTTGAAGTTTTTCCATTAAGGACAATGTAAAATTTAAGTGTGGGGGAGAGATTTCTGTGTAGTTTAGTTGATTACTTTTCTGTTTGTTGTTTAGTTGATTAGTTTTCTGTTTACTTTACTATTTCTGTTAATTTTCTGTTTCTGTTTTAATTTTTTGTTTTGTGTCACTTTGCTGTTTTCTATTTTCTATTTGATGTTCTTGCTGTTTTTTTCTGTTTTTGTTGTCATTTTGTTTTGTTTTAATTACCTTCCAATGATGTTGTAGAATTTGTAAAGCTGTAAGTTTAAAGTAATTACATTTCAAGGTTCATAGCATGATTGAATATTTTGTTTTCCATCCTTAATTTCACATACTTGGTTTTAGATGTTGGATTGGTGATCAAGTTTGATAGATATGCCTTGTGAGTTTTGAGCCTTTTGATGAATGGATTTAGCATTTGTGTCATTCTTTTCCCTTTTTGTGTGATTTTCACTCATGGAATTTGTTCACTCTAGAACTTGCTTGATTATTTTTTAGGCTACATTTTCATTTGCATACATGAACATGATTGAGGCATTCTTTCTTAATTTAGCTACTTTCCCAAATAACCAACCTTGTATTATTTCCCTTTGATTACCCCCATTGAGCCTATTTGTCTATCTTTGATCTTAGCTCATTATGTGCCTATGTGGAAAATCATGTTGTTACCTTACCTTAGGGAATAGGAGAGCATTGGTTCATTGTCTTGGAGGAGCTCTTATGCTTGTGGGTAATTAATAATGCAAGTGTGAGGTTGTGAATTTTAATATGCAAGGTGCAAAGTATTATGTGAAAGGAAAAAAAGAAGAAGAAAGAGCCAATTGGTTCAATAAAAAAAAAAAGAATCAGAATTGTGAAAAAGGAAAGGAAAAGGAAGGAATATGTGAAAAGAAAAAAGAGTATGCTTTACATGTTTGTAAATTAGGAAAAATTTTCTGCTTGTTAATTGAATTCCTCCCCAATGCTCTTTTATTCTCTTAGAGTACTTAGTTTGTCATATCCATATTATTCATACCCTTCACCTTGGCCTTATTACAACTTTGAATAAAGTCCTCTTGATTTGTGTGTGCATTTGTTTGAGTAGTGGAGAAGTAAAAGATAAGCAAGTTTATGGTAGTGCATTTCTTCATGAGTTTGATTGAGTTAAGTACCTAATTTCTAAACACTTGAGGAGTTGAGAGTATATCTTGTGAGGATCTATCATTCTTGACTCATGTTTTTCAATTAAAGTTACCTTAATTGTTGATTTTGGATGTGAAGAAATTTTATTTCATGAATGCTGTGACTTCCTTGAATTTAATTGCTCATCTTACTTGTGGTATGAACTTCTGCATATCTTAAATATCATTGGGAGGTGATTCTTTAGTTTTTTTAAATTTGTTTTTGTTTCCTTGTTCTTTCTTTTCTTAGTTTTGGAATTTTATTTTGCCCGAGACGTGCAAAAGCTAAGTGTGGGGAAATTTGATGAACACACTTTTTATACATTAGTTAACCCTCATATTTAGCTTCTTAAACCTCTTTTGGGCCTATTTGATTGGGCTTGGGCCTTATGTTATGACTTGGATCCATTTGTGCCTAATTGCAATTTTCAACAATATTGAGCATTTTATGCTGTGTTTGTGTTTCATGCATATCTTGAGTTCTGGATATCTAAAAATTTCGAGTCTTACCTTGTAGGAAAGCTGGGAAAATTATCTACAACTTTCATTCAGGGCTCCAAAGCCAATTCGGAAGTCCAGAAGGTCATATGCAGCCTGAAAACCAGAGAAGACATGCTGTCGCAGGATCCTGACCTACATGCAGTGTTTGGGCTATAACTTGAGATTTAGGTGTCATATGGACTTGAAACTGGTTCCATTGGAAATCTAACAGATAGAGCTTCAATTGTTATGAAGACTGGTTCACCAGATTTTATATTGTAGATGGTCTTATTTGATGTCGAAGTTGGCTAATGGTTCTAGAAACCTGTTGGCACTTAAATGGGCCTAACTTACTCATGACAAGTCCAAATGAGCCCAAACCAAAACCCAATGAAAGCTAAGGCCCATGGGAACAAGTGTACCCTAAGGGCAATTTTGGTGTGCATGTAATTTTGGAGGTCTATATGTTCAAAAAGGGGCAGCCGAATTTCATATTAGACACTTAGGATATTTTAGAAAGCTTTTCAAGTTTCCTTAGTCTTTAAGTTTTCTCTCTAGATATTTTGTAAGAACTTGACTTCTCTTGTTCATGGAGGGCTAAATCATCAAATCAATCCAGGTTTTGGCTGTTCTGATTATTGATTATGAGATTATGTGTTGTTGTTATTCATTTAGTTGTTAATCAAGTTCTTTCAATCCTCTGAAATATTCTTTTTGAATTGCTTAAATTCGGATTTGAATTATTCATGTGTTCATTGCTTAATTGCATGTGATTAAAGAGGATTGTATGGTTAATTAATGTTTCTAAACTTTTGGATGAATTAATTACCTTGGCTGGATCATGGACTTAGGTAAAACTGGACTTGAATGTTTGCTTAATTCATTTAGTCTTAGTTAATCCGAATTATGGTTGCTTAACCAGTGGACATCCATAGAAGACTGAGAGGCTTCTTGATGTTTTCTAAGGCCAAGAACAAGATTAATAATTGAATGAATCATTAGAAATCAAGGATGGAATTAAAATCAGAATTAGTTAAGACTTGAATTGGTTGTTTTCCCTAAAGTTTACCACTTACAATTAATTTCTGTTAATCACTAAAACAAACAAAACCCCCCTGTTGATATGTTCTTAAATATGATTTACTACTNGTCTATGCAATTCAGCCCAAAAGAGGTTTAAAAGACTAAGTATGAGGGATAAATATTATATAAAAAGTGTGTTCATCAGTAAACCGACCTTAAACTTTAACTAATTTGAGAAGCATCGGCAGCTCATCACCCCTTCATGCTAGTGTCCCTTAGAATCATTTTATTTTTCACCATATCAACAGGTACACTTAGCCACTCAGCAATCCTTCCTAAAGCAATCTTATTCTTGTTGTGAGTATATACTTTGGTTTGGGTAGTCAATGACAAATTCAGCATATAGGCATACTCTTCAACGGTTGGGGTTGTGTCAATGACTCCAAAAGTTAAGCAACGGTATGAAGGATCCCAGTAATTCAACATGGTAACCAAGGTCATCTCGTGTACATCAACCTTCAGCAAGTCCCAAATCTTTCCATATTTCTGATTGAAAACTGTCTTTTCATCAATGGGGAGTGATTTGAAAAAGTGGTCTACCTCAGTCACATCGTTGACTTCGACATGGACTCGGAGCCTCTTAGACAATGTGTTAGGACGTCCTTTAGGTAAACAATCTCTCTCCTCAATTGGTAATGATGCCATATCCCTTATGAAGGCTCGTGAAGTCTTAGAATTTTTAAAAACAAAATTGATGAACACACTTTTTATACAATAGTTATCCCTCATACTTAGTCTTTTAAACTTCTTTTGGGCTGAATTGCATAGACTTAGACCTCATTTCATGACTTTGGATCCATTTGTGCCTAATTGCAATTTCCAGCAATACTGAGCATTTTATGCTGTCTCTGTGTTTCATGAATATCTTGAGTTCTGGATGTCTAAAAATTCCGAGTCATACCTTGTAGGAAAGCTGAGAGAATTTTTTACAACTTTCTTTCAGGGCTCCAAAGCTAATTCAGACGTTCAGAAGGTCATATGCAGCCTGGAAGCCAGAGAAGACATGCTGTCGCATGATCCTGACCTACATGCAGTATTTGGGTTATAACTTGAGTTGTGAATATCATATGGACCTGAAACTGGTACCATTGGAAAGCTAACAGACAAAGATTCAATTGATATGAAGACCGGTTCACCATATTTTATGTTGAAGATGGTCTTATTTGCTGTGCAAGTTAGCTGACGGTTCCAGACACCTTTTGCCACTTAAATGGGCCTAACTTCCTCATGACAAGTCCAAATGGGCCCAAACCAAAGCCCAATTGAAGCTAAGGCCCATGGGAACAAGTGTGCCCTAAGGGCAATTTGGGTGTGCATGTAAATTTGGAGGTCTATATCAGCAAGAGGGGGCAGCCGAAATTCAGAATCAAGTCATTAGATATTTTTAGACAGCTTTTCCTCTTTCCTTAGTCTCTAAGTTTTCTCTTAGATATTTTGTAAGAACTCAGCTCTTCTTGTTCATGGAGGGCTAAATCATCATATCAATCCAGGTTTTGCTATTCTGATTATTGATTTTGAGATTATGTGTTGTTGTTCTTCATTTTAGTTGTTAATCAAGTTCTTTCAATCCTCTGAAATATTCTGTTTGAATTGCTTAATTCGGATTGGATTATTCATGTGTTCATATTCTGTTTGCATGTGATAAAAGAGGATTGTATGGTTAATTAATGGTTCTAAGCTTGGACGGATTAATTACCTTGGCTGGATTCAGGACTTAGGTTAAACTGGACTTGAATGTTTGCTTAATTCATTTAGTCCCTTGTTGAACCGAATTCTGGTTGCTTAACCAGTAGACATCCATAGAACATTGAGAGGCTTCTTGATATGTTTTAAAGGCCAAGAACATGATTAATAATTAAGTGGATCCTTGGAAATCAAGGATGAATCAAAATCAGAATTAGTTAAGACTTGGATTGGTTGCTTTCTCTAAAACTCTACCACTTTCAATTAATTTTTGTTAATCACATAAACAAACACAACCCCCCTGTTTATATGCTTTTCAATATGATTCACCAAATAGAACAATCCTTAGGTTCAACTTAGGGCTACCCTTTGCTGCAAATAGCTTAGGAACCGACCTTAAACTTAATTAATTTGAGGAGCCTCGGCAGCTCATCAAAAATCTCAATTGGCCATATTAACAATTCAACTTCTTATGGATTATTGAAAAGTTCAAAAATAAAATGTGACCAAACTTGTCAAAAGAAATTTGCAGTATATTTACAAAATAGAAATAAAGCGAATAAAATGAGACGAAAATAAAAGAGAGAAATGATGCTTCCTCTATTGTCCTAAGAAAAGGTTGACCTTTAAGCTTAAGGATTCTAACTTAGTAGTCATGATCTAACCTAAAGGAGGGCTGGTACAGTCAAATAACATGCATGGTTATTAGGTCAATGCTATATTTTAAAAGTCCAAGGTACTATAGATTGCCTCTCATCGGGATGATGGAGACCTTGTCTCGTTGACATGAATAGACGAAAGGTAGAGCCTCTCTATTTACTCATGCTAAAAAGACAAGTTACAACCCAAGTGAGAGCTTTGCATAGATCGCAAGGGTACTTAGCCCCTTTAGGATAATGCTCACTCCCTATCTAACTCTAAGTTTAAATGTGACTCGGGTATAGAGCCAAAAAAAGTGTGTGAGGTATGAGTGTTAGTATTTTGTGTGTGCTAGGGAAGCAAACAAACCTCATCCTACATCTACTCACTGTAAAAGAAAGCACATAATATACTACAATTATTTACAAATGCGATGCAAGAATATATACACAATATATACATGAAACAAATAATGAAAATTAAATGAACAATGGGATAAAGAAAATACAAAAAGGCCACATTTATTTTGTACAATTGATTTCTTAGGCTTGACTCTCGAATTTCTCCAGTAGAGTCGCCAAACTGTTATAACGTACTCGGAGGTTGCTATAATGCGAATGACTAAAATAAAAAGAGATTTAGTTTTCGAAATAAAAACTCTGGAGTTGTCACCAATTGTATTAAAAATCGAGAAACAATTGGAAAACTTTTTTAATTTTCAAAATTTGGTTTACGAACCAGAGAGGGTTCGGAAGTCTAATTGTATATAGGAAATGTGTTAGGCACCCTATAACACCCGTCTAAAATACGATTATCTAAAATTAATTATGTAAATTAAATCATGATCAAATTGTATTTATTTTATCCCTAAATGTAAACAAAAGAAAAAAAATGAGTTATTTATTCAAAATAGGACTTGATTCATCACCCTCGAATGCCTACGTACCCTAATTAGGGATCAAAGTCCTCGTAGTTTACAATGATTCAAAAAGAATTTTTTTTTTTTTTTTTGCTTTAATCATGAAGATAAACTAAAAAAGTAAACATGCAATCAAAACAAATTGTGAATGCTATGCATGAATCTAATCGCGTCCTAATCCTTCCACTTTATTCCCACGCTTCTCGGTTCCCAAAGTGGCGCTTATCCTTACCTCGGGTAGATAAGAATCACCCCTATGGGGGTAAGTCGCTCTTATCCATCCTTTGACAAGTAAGGGGCATATGGATACTATTCGCACATATTTAATTAAATAAATACAAAATGCATGGTATGTAATTTTACTCCTAATTTTATTTCTACTAAACTATTTAAACAAAAAATAAAATAAAAAAAATGAAAAAACATAACTTACCCAAAAGAAATAAAGGTCTAACCCAAATAAGTAAAGAAATAAACCTAAAGCACACAAATGTGCTGGCCCAATCAGCAATTAACATGACAAAAAAATGTCAAGTAAGTAAAGCCCAGTACTAACTCTATAATTAAAATAAACAAACTCACTACAATTACACTAATAAAAAAAATAACTGCAAGCCCAAATGAATTTAATTTAATTAGCCCAATTCGTGGGCACATAAGTCCCAACACATTCTAATCTAATTGGCCCAAACACAATAGCAAGCAAAATAAATCAGCAACAAAAAAAAAGACTGAAACAATATTTGACTGGCCCATTTTGGTTGGCCCATTTCGAAAATTTATTCCAGCCCAAAAAAAAAAGAGCAGCCCAATGCTATTATAACAGTAATTCAATAACCCAATAGGCAATAAATAAATAGTAAAAATAAAAAAATAAAAAAAAAAACTAGTTAGAATTAACTTTAAGCCCATGCATCAGCAAACCAAATAAAGTGAAAATAAAAAAANAAAAAAAAAAAAAAATGAAGTAACTTGGGCCATTAACCCAAATGTGTAAAAGATGCACATTAGGATAAAGCACCAGCCATTAACTCACAACAAAATAGGAATGGAAAATGCAATAAACCAATGGACCAAATCAGCACATAAAAATGCTTAAAACAAGCCCAAGAAACTGAGGTCCACATGAAGAAAGTCACTTAATTTGAGCCTTGGTTAGTTTGAAATTTATATGAAGTTTTGAACCATTCGCACTAGTTAAAGACTCTAAAGTCTTTTCATAGTACTTAGTAGGAATTAAACCTTCTTGAATNTAAATTAAAAGGAAAAAAAAAGGATTAAAACAAAAAGACAAAACGAAACAAAAATGAAACACTAGAGATGAAGAAGCACAATGGGAAAAGAAAACGCAAGGAGATAGAGAGCTTTTCTCTTGGGCATGGAATGGGTCTTAGCTTGACTAAATGGTGTGACAAAGTAAGAACCTTTCTATTCCATTTTCTCTCTCTAAAATTTTGTTTCTCTCTCCAAGCTAGTTTCTTTCTCTAAGCTAGTTTCTCTCTCTAGAATTATGTCTTTCTCTCTCTAAGCTATTTTCTCTCTCAAAGAAAAGGAGGAAATTGGTGACTAGAGTGTAAACCACCTACCTTTTCCCTTCATGAGGCTTTAAATAAAAAAAAGTATTCAAGCAAGAAACAAAACCATGAAAAAAATAAGAGAAAGAAGCTTGCCCCACTGAGAATGAAAAAAAAGAAATCAAGAATAGCAAGATATCGAGTATAGGTTCTTCCTTCTCCTTGTTTCGGTTACCTCTTTCTCTATCCTATTGTGTTTTTGTCTTTGACTCTTTCTCTATGCTGTTTGTTACTCTTCTTGCTTCTTTCTCTGAATCTCTGTTTTGGTCCTTCTTGCTGCTTCAGGTCTCTCTTCGGTTCGCTCTACACCGCTACTGTATCTGGTTTTTTGGGGTCTCTATTTTCTGGTCTATCTCCGTGCTCTCTGTTTCAGTTCTCTCCTTTCTCTTTATACTCTCTATTTTTTCCTTTTGTTGCTATTCTATCTGTCCTCCTTCAGCTCTTTGTTGCTCTTTCTTTTCTAGATGTTCTTTGCTGATATTGTTGTCCCCGTTTTGCTCCTTCTACCTTGCCTTTTATGCTTTTTATTTTGTAGTTTTTCCACTCACGTCTTTACCTTTCTCTCACGTTTATCTCTAACTACTGCCCATGCACCCACGTTCTTCCACTCTCTCACATCTCTTTCCTTATCTTATCAGCATGTTAGTTTATTTATTTATTATTATTTCTTTTTTATTGGACGAAAATAAGTGTTTACACCCATCATGAGTAACACGCCTATCAAATTGCCGAAGCCTCCCCAATAGTATATGTCCCGCTTGAATTGGTACAACATCACATGAAAATTCATCCTTATATCTACCAATAGCACAGAGACTAATACTTGCTTAGTTACCCTAATTTCTCCATAATCATTCAACCATTGTAATTTATAAGGTCTAGAATTCTTTTAGGTAGGTAGGTTTAGCTTATCCACTAAGGTAGTACTAGCTATATTTATGCAACTACCACCATCAATTATCATACTACAAACCTTACCATTGACATGACATCTTGTGTGGAAGATATTGTCCCTTTGGAGCTCTCATTCCTCCTTAGCTTGGGCACTAAAAGCTCTCTTTATCATAAGAAAATTTTCTTCCACTGGGTACTCAATGTCTTTATCATCTTCTTCTAGGAGTGGTATGGACTCTTCTGTTGACTCATCTTCGGTTTCCAAATCACCTTATCCCTTGAGGATCATTTCCCTCTTGTTTGGGCATTGGGAATCAATGTGCCCCCCAAAACACTTGAAGCACTTGATGTCTCTATTCCTTGAAGGTTATGCTTTGGCCTTGTCCTTGGAACTGTTGTCTCCATCCTTGTGTTGCTTGAAGGGCTCAATTTTAGGCTTAATATTCACCTATTCATCCTTGTTCCAAGTCGATTTCCATGGAGAAGATGGACCCGAATTAAACTTGCTAGAACTAGAAGTGAACCTTAAGGAACCCTTCCTCTTAAATTGCTTCTCTACTTTCATAGCCACATGCAACATATCCTCCAACTCTACATAGTGTTGTAGCTCCACCACATTAGTTATATCTCTATTCAACCCATGTAGGAACCTTGCCATAGTAGCCTCATGATCTTCCTCTATGTCGGCTCTTATCATAGCAACTTCTATTTCCTCGTGGTAGTCTTCTACACTCTTAGAGTCTTGAGTCAACCCTTGTAGCTTTTGAAAAAGGTCTGGATAATAATACTTGGGAGGAACCTCTTTCTCATGATAGCCTTCATGTCTTCCCATGAAGCTATGGGTCTCTCATGGTTTCTCCTTCTATTTAGTACAAGTTGATCCCACCAAATGATGACATAATTCGTGAACTCTACCACTACAAGCTTCACTTTCTTCTCTTCTGAATAATGATGGCAATCAAATACATGCTCCACATTTTTCTTCTCTTCTAAATAATGATCATTCCTCCCTTGAAAAGTTGGAATCCTCATTTTGATCCCACTTAGATCTCGATCTACTGGAGGTTGTGTTGCCCTTCTTTCCTTTGGTCACGTCTATCAAACTGATGTGGGTTTCCAACATCACTTTGATCACTCACATCCTGGCCTTCATAAGCGTCTCTTGCCCTTCTCCTTCTTCTATTGTGCCTCATATAGTCTCCTTTGACCTTGGAATCATTATGTCCACTTCCCTCTTCTTCATCATCAACAACCCTCATATTCCTCCTCCTTGCTTCGGGAACTAGAGGCATATGTCCTCCATGTAAATCTTCCTGATACTTCCCCATTCAATCATGCAACTCTTCAAACCTCACATTGATCCTCTCGTATTGTTGCTACATGGCATGAAGTGTAAAGGCTTGACTTCTAACCTCACTCTTTCAATCCATAGTGTCTTGAACCTAAAAAAAGTGTTAGCAAGACACCTCACTAATTCCTCACATGTTTGCACTCAAAGAATGTCATTTACACTTGTGTTTTAGGCACACTAGTTGGTTTTTACCCTCTAATGGACTCGCACACTCTTGCCTTTACCTACTCTTACTTTCTTTCATTTGTTCTTTGTGGAACTAATGAGCAAATCAAGAGCTGAGGTCAATGTGACAAACATCCACAGCAAATCACTCACACATATAAAGAACAAGCATGACATAAGCATAAAAGAGTTTCAAGAAATGAGTTTAGCACAACAAGTAAAATGAAGAATCAAGGAAATAAAATTTAGAAATTAGGAATAAGATTAATGGCAATCAACACCGAATAAGATTACAAACAAGAAAGCAATTTGGTTCATAAGGAAATTTGGAAAGTCAGCAATCAATAAAGCACAAAATTGAAAAAAATATAAAATTGGATAGGGCGCTGAGGCTTCTGCCCCTCAGACGCTGCAGCATCCAACCCTAGGCACTGTGGCGCCCTTGTTCCTAAATTTTGGGTTTGTTCCAATCATTTTGAACACAATTTCAAGAAAAAAAAATTTAAGAAATCTCAATCAAGACCATGCAATAAGCAAGAAGCAACTTTAAGAAGCAATTAATCTCACTCTTTTGATCAAATCCAACAATTTTTTTTATACGGATTTTTTAGAAATTTGCTCAATAACACTTTAAATGCCAAGCCCATAATTTTTTTTATCCTATAATTTAATCATGATTCATACAAGCTCAAATGATGACTAAGATAGTTCAATAGCCCATAAATTGCATCAAGAATGAAAAAAGCACAAAAAATTGGAAAGCCAAAAATGCCAAACACCATCTTAAAGATAGTTATAGGACTCAATGGGAATTTCAAGAAAAGTTGCCCAAAAATTTTTTCTAAGCAAAATCAAGAAGGAATCAAGATGAACAATGAAGAACATCAAAGAAACATAGAAAACAAAAAATTTCAGAAATAAAAAAAAATGAAAATCGAACCTTATTTAGAACTATGAGCTCTGATACCAGATGATGTGAATCCCTAGGGGGTAACTCAAAGGTAGAGATTCCAAATGCCCGATGAACCATTTAAATGGAGTTTCAGAACAAAAACAAGGACCTTGACCAGTCACTTAGCAAAGCGGAAACTGAAGGTATCCGATGAAGGATATGAATGTCTCTCTCGAGAAAGATAGAAGGCGAGCGATAAGTTATAGGTCTATCGCCACAAGAACCGTTGGTTCTTGATAAGATCTAGAAGTTATTTCAAAGAACAATGAAGAAAAACTCTCTCTTCATTCAAATTTTGAATATTTCCCTATTATTTGCCATAAGAGGGTCAACTCCTTTATAAAAGAAAATAAACATAATTCTAAGTCTAGTTGTGCCAAAGCCTTAAACAAAACCTAAATAAGCCCAAACTTATAGCTAAATGTCCCAAAATGAATGAATTAATAACCTAAGTGTAATTGCTCATAAATTAAGCCCAAAGTGGCTAAAAGTTGGTATAGACCTGGATCCACTAACAAAAACGCTCGTTTTGGGTCAAAACTCGCAAGGCTAAAAACTAACGGGGTGTTGCAATGCCTGAAGTTCTGCCTAGAAGCCATTCTGAGTCATTTGGGGTGTTGTGGCGTCGGGTTTTGGAGGCTGTGGCACCCAAGGTTCTGTCTTGTCTTCAACAAGTTCATTTTTAGTCCAAATGAAGCTCACAAGTCTTTGGTCTTCATCTACACTTGCTCCTTGAGTCTCGATCTTCTTAATCAAGTCATTCAAAGCTCCATGAATCATTTTAGCTCTTGCTCTTGTGATCGGACCCACGGACATGGATAATGGGTCTCTTGATTAGGTGTCATGATCCTCATCAGTTTAGACCCAAAACACAAGCCAAGAAGCAAGGAATAAAGAATGGAGGATGGTTGCTCAATTAAGGCATTAGAAGGGTTTTTTGGTGAAGAAGGGTAGCAAGGAAGCAACCCAACGCCCTAGAAATGGTGCCTTAGCACCTAGCTGCTGGTTGCACCTACACCCTTAAGAAGAACATAAGTGCCCTAGTGCTTCAGAGCAAGAGTCCTAGCGCCTGGGCCCTTTTTCCTCAGCGTGTGTTTTGGTTCTTCTTGTATGTTTTGGGCTCTAAGCCTAGGTTATTTTGGGCCCATTTTATGGACAATTAAACTAGGTTATTTTCTCCTTTCAGTAGTGGGTTTGTATTAGGTTTTTTGGGTATTTTTAATTGGGCTTTGATTTTATCGAATTAGGTTAATTAGGTTTGCTTTGTTTAAAGGGAGATCATTTCCCTTGTGATGGTCATTATTTAGATTCTAATAAAAGTTGAGAGGTTTTTTCCTTCTTGGTTCTTTTGAAGAACTCTTAGAACTTATCAAGAACCCTAGGTTCTAGTGGTGTTATCCTAGCTTATCACTTTCCCTCTCATCCTCATCTAGAGTGTGGTGCCTAAATTTTCTATACCTTCAGTTCTTATCTTTCTAGGTAATGGGTCAAGGTGCTTTAATTTCTATTTTTTGATCATATGGACTTCTATTGGATGACTATCAGGCAACTTGAATCTCTACCAAAACGTGATGGATCTCAGGCAATCCTAGAGGTTCACATTACACACACCCATTTGACTCCATTTTAGCACCAAATGACCGCCAATTCTCCTTCGAGTGTCCCAAACTTTATCTCCTATAAAACAAACACAAAAACACACAAATAAAACCAATAATCAACTTGAAAACCAACTAAACATAAGCGAATGATATATGATTCATGGATATAAAATTCATTCATCAAATACTCTCAAACTTAGCACTTTGCTAGTCCTCAAGCAAAACAAAGAAATAAACTAACAAAGCTAACAAAAACTAAAACACATGAGTGACAACATAAGTCTAGTAACCAAATAGGCCTCAAAGATAACAAATAGTCATAGTTCAAAGAAAACTCAAGACATTATGAATGTGTAGAATTTTAATTCACATACAAAATTAACCTCACTTATAATTCCTTGAGTGCGTGTGTGTTCAGCCCTATTCACTTAACCTCTAGCAACTCAGATAAGTGTATACAAACAAGCACATGCAAAAAGATATCTAAACCAATAAATTTGAGAATTCCATAAGCTTGCTTTTCATTCCTGCAACTGGCTAATTTGGAGAGCAGGTTGGCCCTTTCATTATTTTATGTTGGAATGTGCTCCATCTGAAAGTGGCTGAACTGAGCAATCAAATTTTTGACTAAATTTTAGTATCTTATCATCATTTCATCTTTAGCATAATATTCTCCCTTGACTTGACCTATGATCAGTTGTGAATCACTTAAAACTCGTATATTATCTACCCATATTTCCTTTGCCAATTGTAGTCTGACTATTAGTGCTTCATATTTTGCTTGGTTCTTTGAGGTTTTAAATCCAAAATTTAGTGCCTGTTCCACCTTGATGCCTTGAGGACCTTCCAGTATTATTCCCGCTTTACTACTTTTACTATTGGATAACCCATCAACATGGGTGAGCCAACTTGTTCCATATGCTTCCAAATTTTCTTTAGGTGACCGAGTCATTTTAGCTATGAAGTCTACTAAGGCTTGAGTATTCATTGTTTCCATTGGTTCAAATTGCACTACATATTCTAATAGTTCTATTGACCATACCACCATTCGTCTGACCAAATAAGGTTTCTGAAGTATCTGCTTAAGCGGGGCATCTTTTTGAACAATTATTTGATGATTCTATAAATGTTGTATGAGGCTTTTTGATGCACTTAAAGTGTGAATGCTAATTTTTTTTTATCTTCTGGTACCGACTTTCTACTCCTTGTAGGGTCTTGCTTGTATAAAATACTGGCTTTATTAAAATTGAACTAACCTCCTCATATAACTGAGAGGTATATGTACAAAAGCTCTTTCGTAATGGGCTTAGGAAATAATGGAGGTGTGAAGAGATATTGTTTTAATTGGTTGAAGGCATTTTGACATTTGTCATCCCAAGTAAAGCTTTAATTTGTTTTAAGAGTTTAAAGAAGGGTAAATATTTTTCTGCTAACTTGCTCAAGAAATGGACTAGGGCTACTATTCTTATCACAAGTTTTTTGAACATCTTTGATGGATTTGGGTTAGGGAATTTCTATTATGTCTTTGCACTTTTTGGGGTTGTCCTCAATTGCTCTGCTGC
Source organism: Cercis canadensis (assembly GCA_003255065.1). Lineage (NCBI taxonomy): Eukaryota > Viridiplantae > Streptophyta > Magnoliopsida > Fabales > Fabaceae > Cercis > Cercis canadensis. The sequence continues at coordinate 184,742 of QAOA01006727.1, forward strand.
TGATCATGTATCTAAGGAACTTTCATGCTTATACTCCAAAAGCACATTTGTTTGGGTTGAGCCGCATGTTGTGATGAGAATTTGGTGCAGACTACTACTCAACCCTTTGCACATCCATGGAGGCCCGATCACCCAAGCTCGAGCCAAGAGGATTCAGAGAGTTTGAATGGTCTCATAGAGGAGATTTGGACCCAAAAGTCAAGTATGGAAGCAAGGCGTGAAGAAAAGAGGGCTATATGCTTGATTGGGGTCCTAGAAAGCGAAACCGGAAAAGTTGGCAGCAAGGCCCCAGCCCTCCGTTTAGGGTGCCCCAGTGCTTGCCCATGGGTGCCCCAGGGCCTGGAACAATTTGGCCTTCGTGCGTTTTTGGCTTATTTCACCTATTGGGCTCTAAATTTGTCATTTTTGGACCCATTTTATGTCTAATCAAACCTTATGATATTTTCCTTATTAGATATTGGTTTTGTATTTAGGAAAATGGGTTTGGTCTTAGGTTAGGCCTTTTATCCATTTAGGTTGCTTGTTTAGCTTTAAAAGGGAGTCTTTCCCTTTTGTGAAAGGAAGACTTGATTATTGAATAAAATTGAGAGTTTCTCTCCAGCCTTGGTTCTTTGAAGAACTGCTGAACTTATCAAGAACCTTGTTCTTGTGGCGTTCAAATCCAAACTTATCAAGAACCTAGTTCTCATGGCATTCAAAACCTAGCTTATCACTCTCCCTCTTCCTCGTCCAGAGCACGGTGCCTTATCCATTATGTTTTCTTCCTTTATTTTTGGCTCTTTGTTGATTACGCTAAGATGAAAACTCAGACTAATTGGACGATCTTCAGGCGGAAATCTTTATTTCTGGGTCAGCCCCTTAGAGGTTCACATTAATTTGGTATCAGAACTCAGTTTAATCAAGGTTCGATTTTCATTTTGATTTTTGAAAATTTTTGTTTTCCATTTTTTCTATTATTGTTCTGTTTTGATTTTTCTTTGTTCTTGCTTGTTCATTTTGTTCTTGATTTTCTTTGAATTTGTGGAAATTTTCTAGGCAACTTTTATGGTATTTCCATTTGTATACTTGGTAACTACCCTTAGGGCCTTGTTTGGCATATTTCCATTTCATTTCTTTTGGATTATCTTGTTGATTCCTCTTGCTTTGTGCAATTTTGAGCTGCATTCCATCTAGCTAATGATTTGAGCTTGAATGAAGCATAATTAGAATTATAGGAAAAAAATATATATTTGTAGGTAAAATGATGAACATTCAAAGTGTTCTTGAGCAATTTTCCAGAAAATTCGTATAAAAAAAATTTTGGATTTGATTAAGAGTGTGCAATTAAATGCCTATGAGATGTTTGATGCTTCATGCAATAGCTTTTGAGTTAAGGTGACTATCTTTTGCTCAAATTGTGCTTGATTGGTAAGATCAACTTGACTTTAAAAATTCTGTTACCTATTGCTTTAATTCCCAAGTGCCTTGCAAATCAAATTTCTTCTTTGTTTGTGAATTCAAATTCAGTATTGAGTGTCTTGTTCTTGTTCTTGAATTTCAAAATTTTCCTTGCTAATTGCTTGGTTTTGTGCTTAAGTTCATATTGTTTCTTCTTAAAGTCCTTGAGTTTGTGTCAGTCATGTCTTCAATTCTTGTGGTGGATGATTTGCTGGAAGTTTGTCACAAGGTTCTAGTCTCTTGATTGGTGGTGTAGTTCCATAGAAACTAAAGGAAAGAGATTAGGAGTGGAAAAATGCAAGTGTGTGAGATCAATAGAGGGTAAAAGCCACTAGTGATTCAAACACAAGTGTGAGTGAAAAATTTGAGTGCAAAAATTTGAGGTATTGGTGAGGATCTTTGAAAGCCATGGATAGAGAAAGTGAGGCGAGAGATCAATCTTTCACACCCCGAGCCATTTATCAACAGTTTGAGAGATTCAACATGAAGTTTTATGAGTTGAATGATAGAATGTGTTAGTATGAGAATAAAAGACAAAAGAGACAACCCCCTATAGTTCCTGAAGCAAGGAGGAGGAATAGGAGGGAAGTTGAGGACAATGAAGAAGGCAGTGGATCTAGTTATTCCCAAGTCCAAAGGAATTATGATAGGAAAATGGGTTTGGGCTTAGGTTAGGCCTTTCATCCATTTAGGGTTACTTTGCTTGTTTAGCTTTAAAAGGGAGCCTTTCCCCTTTGTGAATGGAAGACTTGATTATTGAATGAAATTGAGAGTTTCTCTCCAACCTTGGTTCTTTGAAAAACTGCTGAACTTATCAAGAACTTTATTTTTGTGGCGTTCAAATCCGAACTTATCGAGAACTTAGTTCTTGTGGCGTTCAAAACCTAGCTTATTACTTTCCCTCTTCCTCGTCTAGAGTGTGGCGCCTTATCCATTTTGTTTTCTTCCTTTGTTTTTGTCTCTTTGTTGATTACATTAATTTGAAAACTTGGACTAATTGGATGATCTTCGGGTGGGAATCTCTATTTCTAGGTCAACCCCTTAAAGGTTCGCATAATATTGTGCTTCCTTAGTTGCCAAAAGATTTCTTCTAAATTTGTCCAGTGATTACCCCCTTTTGGTGTTTTTGCTAACATATCATCGACGTATACTCTTACATTCCTACCGATCTGTTGCTCAAACACTATGTTCATTAATCTCTGGTAGATGGCTCCTGTATTTTTCGGGCTAAAAGGCATCACCTTATAGCAATAATTTCCATAATCAATAATAAAGGAATTCTTTTCTTCATTGTCTAGATTCATTCTAATTTTATTGTAACCGGAATATGCATCCATGCAGCTTAACATTTTATATCCTAAGGCTCCATCAACAAACTTGTCAATATTAGGAAAGGGATAAGAATCCCTAGGGCATACTTTATTGAGATTAGTAAAGTCTACACACATTCACCATTTTCCGTTGTGTTTTTCAACTAAGACAACATTAGAGAGCCAAGTAGTGTATGTGACTTCCTTTATGAAGCTTGCTTCTATCAGCTTCCTTACTTATTCTTTTATGACCTATTGCCTTTATGGTGCAAAAGTTCATTTTTTCTGCGCCATAAGACAAGTATATGGGTAAATATGGAGCTTATGGGAGATGACACTTAGGTCTATTCCGGGCATATTTGTTGCTAACCAAGCAAACAGGTCTGAATACTTAGAGAGTATCTCTATCAATTTCTCTCTACCCTCCTTTGTTAATTGTGCCCCGACTCATATTTTTCTATCTTCCCCCAATCCAATATCAACTTCTACCAAGTTCCCTTCTAGCTCAGGCCTTTTTTCCTGTCAAGTCTTCTCTGACATCTAGTTCTGTGTGGATGATAACACTATGGGATTTATTTTCTTCTAGTTCTTTTTCCATTTGTTATTATTCAATTTTTAAAATAACATTATAATACTTCCTAGCCGCTTCTTGTTCTGCTCTAACAACACCGGCTCAACCATCCTTAGTTGGAAATTTTATGGTGAGATGTGGTATGGACACTATGGCCCTTGCTTCATTGAACTGAGGTCTCCTGAGGAGTGCAGTATAGGATGATTCACGATCTACTATTAGAAATTGGACAGGGATGGATGCAATGTCAAGGGTTGTCCCAAGGTGAACTATAACTTAACATAGCCCTTCACGTGTATTCTTTTTCCCAAGATTCTGACAAGGGTTCTTGGGAAATATTGAATCTAGGAGTTTGGAATCCCCAAACCTTTGAAAGTCTCATAGTAAAGTATGTCGGTTGAGCTTTTTTGGTCAATTAGGATTCGATGTACTTCGCAATTGAAGATCATGGCCATGAAGACCATGGGGTCCTCATGATTTCTTTGAATGCCTTTATAGTCTTCTCACTGAAACTAATGACTGTCTCTTTTATTGGACCAGCAACGCTCATTACTATCATCTTGTATCTTTTCCTAGATGAAGAAATGGGTCCTCCTCCACCAAATCCTCTAGCTATGGTGGCTATCACACTAGCCACTAGACCATGCAAATGTGGTTCCTCTTTTTGTTGTCTTTGTAGTGGTGGACTTTCTCGTCCTCTTGGAGCTTGTGTTGGTGATCCCTTGCTTTTGAAGACCTACTTCTTTCTCTTCCTTTGGTTTGACCTCCTTGATTCTTCATGTCATACTACTTCTTTTGGCCTTTAGTTACCATAAACCTTCCTAATTTACCTCTCCTTATCAGCCTTTCAATTTTGTCTTTTAGATCAACACAGTCATTGGTTAGATGGTCAAACTCTGTGAAATTCTCAATACTTCTTATTGGCTGAGGTTGGGTTCTAAAATTTGTGTTGAGGCTTGGGCAAGCTGAAAGGTTGGTTTGATAGATTTCTCCAAAAATTCTTCCCTTACTTTGATTTAGAGGAGTACAATTCAGGTTCATCTTCTCCATGGAAATCAAATTGGAACAAGGGAGACAATGATGCTTCTGAGCTTAGAGTCGAGACATCCAAGGCTCCAAGAGAATGAGGCGACCAAATTAGAGATAAACCAGAAACCCAACTCTCTAGAAAGAGGGATATTAAATGATTTAAATGCTTTGGAAGGGGACATATTGCTTCTCAATGTCCAAATAAAAGAGTGATGATTTTAAAAGCTAATGGATATATTGAGATTGAGGTTGAGTTTAGTGATGACTCTATGCCATCTTTAGAGGATGCTAGTGATAGTATGGAGTATGACATTAATAGCGAGCTACTTGTTGTTAAGAGAGCTCTTAATACACATGTAAAAGAGCATGATGAGGCTTAAAGAGAGAATATTTTCCACATTATATGCCTTGTTAATAGAAAAGTGTGTAACATGATTATAGATGGAGGAAGTTGTGTGAATGTGGCTAGTACTACTCTAGTGAACAAGCTAAGTTTACCAACCTTGAAGCATCTCAAGCCCTATGAGCTACAATGACTTAATGATAGTGGAGAGATCAAGGTAAACAAACAAGTTTTGGTGTCTTTTTCCATAAGAAGGTATATGGATGAAGTTATATGTGATGTTGTGCCAATGTAAACGGGTAATGGGTTTGCTTGGTCGACATTGGCAATATCACCGAAAGGTGACACACAATGGCTACACTAATTGTTACTCGTTTATGATAAACAAGTAGCCAATTACCCTTGTTCCTATGACACCAACACAAGTCTTTGAGGACCAATTGAAGATGAAGAGAGATAGTGGGGGCCAACAAAAAGAAAGAGAGCTTGACAACAAAATAAATCATAAAAGTGCAAAAGATAGAGAGAATAAGAGAACAAAAGGCAAGAATGTTAAAGAGGCCGAGAGCCCAAGCCTTGAGAGACAACTTGAAGGAGTGGAAACACAAAAGATGAGTGTCTTTGCAAGTAGTAGTGAGGTGAAGAAGGTGTTTTTCTCTAACCGGTCTATGTTTGTACTTTTGTACAAAGAGGCATATCTTAGCTCTAATGAACTTGACCCTTCTTTGCCTGGTTTTGTTGTGTCTCTTCTACAGGATTTTGAAGATATCTTCCTTGATGATGGCCCAAACAATTTGCCTCCACTTAGAGGAATTAAACATTAAATTGATTTCATTCCTGGAGCCACCATCACAAATAGGCCAGCTTATAGGAGCAACCCGGAGGAGACCAAAGAGCTTTAAAGGCAAGTGAGCAAGCTTATGTCTAAGGTGGTGTTTGGTATAAGGAATCTTATTGCTTGGGAATCCTTACTTTCTTGGGAATAAGATTCCTAGGAATGAGATTACTGGGAAAGTTAATATTCCCATGTTTGGTATCACTTAATTGTCCTGGGAATATTATGATGCATTCCCAACAAAATTGTATTCCCATGTTTGGTTCAAATAAAATATTCCCAGGAATGCTATAAATTTTTCCAAAAATACCCTGGGCTCAAGTATTCACTGCTCTGCCCAAACATTGTCTAAAACAGTTCGAGGCTCGAGAGTGGGAAGAAGGAAAGAAACCCAATTGTTCACTGTTCTTCTTGTTCAAAGCGGAAATTTTCTGTTAGCAGAGCAATGTGAAGTATCATCTCTGCGTAGCACAAGAACACAACGTCAAGGTTGAGGTTTCGCCCCCCACACCTTATGTTCCGATTTTAGCGAAGTACGGGTCTCATCTGAATCGATTTCTCCTAAAAAATGTTTCTTTGAATCGGTATTTCTCTTTTCCTGGTCTTTGATTTCTTTATTGGATAGGAATCCCCTAAATCCCTTACCTCGCCGGAGCTTCTTCTCGTTGTCGTTGTTGTCTTCATTGTTGATTGGAACCAGAGGTGAGATACTCCCTCAAACTCATCGTTGGTTATCTCTTTCAGAATTAGCAATAGACCAGCTCTTGTTCATTGTTGGTCATAAAGGAAGGAAATTTTGCTACTGGGATTCACTTTCCTTCGTTATGGAATTCTGGGTATTTTTCTAATTCTTATAGGTTTGTCTGAAAATGCTGGGCAAAGAGGAGGAACAGAATTAAAATGCCCAATTAGAATAGAGGTGGCACAGGTTGTAGTACCAGCAGTACCTCAGAAACATCCTCTTCATATGGAGTTACAGATGATAGAACATCCAGCCAATCCATGTCATGGCATGATCTCCCTTTCTTGCCAGACATTTTAAAATTATCTTAAGTACATCAACAACTGGAAAAATACAGTTGTTTTAGTTTCTTAAATGCCTTGTTGGTTTACTATATTATATAAATCCTAAGGCCTTTTAATATAGTTGTATTCACTAAACAGGTTTTTGAGCATGCGTACAAGTCATCGTTGAGCGTTATTATTCTTGATGACATTGAGAGGTAACGTTTGTAATCTTATTTTAATATCCTTAATGTCGCTCCCTTCTTAATATACAAGATCAGATATCTCTTCAAATATTGATGCAGGTTATTGGAGTATGTGGCCATTGGTCCACAGTCTTCAAATTTGATTTCACAGACACTATTGGTCCTGCTCAAACGGCTTCCTCCAAAGGTATCTTTTCTCCTTGTCTTATTGACTTCTAACATTGGTCTTATTGGTTCCCTCCTTTTAATTTTTCACTTTAAGTACATTTTTGAAGCATGTTTGTTGATCAATATTTTAAAGCAAAATTGAGTGGAGTGGATTTGGGATCTACCTAGACTGAATAGAGTTTCAATAGTTTCTAATTGCTTTGATATCTGATTTTATTGTTGGAACCTTAGTGCCTTTCTCTTCTCGAGAGAAAGAGAGAGAGAGGAGGGTGGAAGGAGATCTACTGCCTTTGGGTCTCAATATGTTAGTATATTTGTTAGATAACCAAAAAATATTAGTTGTCTCTCAAGTTGTTAAATGCCATTGATGACCAGAATTATTTTATGTAGAATTGCTCATCAACCTCATCTCTGTCTCTCTCTTGCATCACTCTCAATGTACTGCTCAGAGTTGCTTATGCAATCTTGAAGTTGTACTTTGTATTTAGATGTGTTCTGATCTTCATATTCATATTATTTAATGCAATAGTTGAAAGTTGTACTGATTTTTTTTACCTGTTGAGAGTTTATCTCCTCATGGTCAGAATCCCTGAATAAAATTAAAAAACGGTGAATAAGTTTGTACACAGCTTAATGTACCAATAATTTTTGATGTGTTGGGCTTTTCTTAAATATCCATAGAAATAGTAATTTACTAATGTTTCACTTGTATTTTGTTAATAATTTACATTATATATGTTTTTGCCAGGGGAAAAAACTTATTGTTATTGGAACGACAAGTGAATTAGGATTCCTGGTCTCAATTAGATTTTGTGATACTTTCTCCATCACTTACCACATTCCCATATTGAACACAAATGATGCAAAGAAAGTAAGCCTTTTTTTATTCATGACATTGTTAATTTTCTGTAACTAGTGGACTAATTATGTGGCGCTGATATGTGCAATTAGAAGGTTTTCTTCCTTCCTTTCTTTTTTTTTTTTTTTTTCAGAAAGGTTCTATTGTTTTATGGTATTGTAAATGGTGTTTGTTATATGCTAATACATTACTTATCTGAAGTACAAACAAGTTGCTTTCATTCCGTTGACTAAACTGTTTTGTCTAATTCAGAGTGGCTGAAATCAAGTGCTCGTACCACTTACTAACCTTGAATATGGATGGATAAATTTTTTCATGTATCTTGAACTTAAATGCCAGATTATAGCTTATACATATAACAATGTTAAGTTTAAAATAGAGGCTAATCATTTTTTTTTTATATAATTTTTCAGGTGCTAAAACAATTGAATGTTTTCGCTGATGAAGATATTGATGATGCTGCAAAGGCTTTGAATGATGTAAGCAGTCCTCTCTTAATGTGCTTCATTTGTTTAATTGCCTTCGATTAATATTGCCTATGACTCGTAATATTAGAATGGAATTCTATTGGGAATTCTATTNTTTTATTTTTTTATAATTTTTCAGGTGCTAAAACAATTGAATGTTTTCGCTGATGAAGATATTGATGATGCTACAAAGGCTTTGAATGATGTAAGCAGTCCTCTCTTAATGTGCTTCATTTGTTTAATTGCCTTCGATTAATATTGCCTATGACTCGTAATATTAGAATGGAATTCTATTGGGAATTCTATTTGTTGATTTTTTACTTATTCCTTGTTGACAATAGAATTTCCTTATTTTTGCCGTTGCTTTCTTTTTCCTTGTTTCTTCTTTTTAAACATCCTCTTAACTTTTTTAATTGTAATTTCATGTAACTTATGTAGTACGGATACCCCAAATGGGTAACTAATTTTGGTTGGGTAACTTCTCATGATTTTCCCTTTGCATTTCGTTGTATTTGCATGATATTTAACTTCTAATCTTGACATCTTTTTGCATATAACTAGTCAATACTTCAAGTGAGTACTTTGAATGTTAGTTTAGGTTAGTGGTCACTGGGCACAAAACTTATAGGTTAGCTGTGTTACAAGCAAGCTGGTGCAACTATCATGGAGGCTCCTGTTATGATTTTTATTTGTATAATCGTTTCTATTGTGTTTTTCCTTGAAAGCATAAGCAGAATACATAGATGTCAGTTTGATGTAGTATTCCTTATACTAAAATATATGATGTATTGCAATGAAACTAACATTGATAAAAGGTGAGTTTATATATCTCTCAAGACAATTAAAAAAGAATGTTGTTTGTTCATTGCAGCATTTGATGTATCAGTTGCTGCACAATTAGAGAAGTATCATCCTTTTTGGAAGCCTAAGAGTAAATATTTGGCCTTGCTACAAAAGTAAAACCTGTTTTGGTTTCATGATGAGTATCTTGCTTATTTTCAGCATATTTTACGAGGTGTATCATACCTTTCAAAGCTCTCAACATTGCCTTTGAAATTCATTATCCGTGTATTATCAGGGAGTATTACTGCTATGACTCCTGTTTGTTTGATTTGCATGGGATTTCCATATTGGAAGATTTTGTGATAGTTACGTAATGAGGTACTGTAGTTTTCAAATTTCATGCTAAATCTTCTACAAGTTTTTTAAACTGTATTACTGTAGTTTTCAAATTTCATGCATAATTTTGTGCTGGTTATGTGAACTAAATTTAATCTTGGAGAAACTGTATCAGTTAACAGAACAAAAAAAAATAGGATTTTAATATATTTCTAACCCTTGTTGGTCATTCACCCCTCCACATTTTTCTTGGAAAATCCCATGCAAGTTCCTTTAAGTAGAAAGTTCTCCATTTTGGTTCCTTGAAATGGTTATTTTGTTATATAATATGGATGACAATGAGAAGCATTGAGTAGATGTGTTGAGAAGCATTGGCATCTAATTGGATGGGGTCAAGTCCAAGCTGGTACCACCCATGATGTCCCACCTGTCCCCGTTTTGATTTGAATTAATAATCAGAGACAATTAGAGAGTTTGATGCTTTTAGTTTCGACTTTCTAGATATGATCTCATTTTGTATCTTAATTGCAAATTTGCTTCAAGTTATTAGTGTTTGGTTATTCTATGTTTCTCTGCTTCAGGCTTTGATATTTAGATAGCTTTTTCTCTCTTTTATGTACCTAGATATACTGATGGCTTTGAAGTTTGAACACAAATGCAACTATCACTAATTTATTGGACAAGAAAAGAACACTAGGATGAAATTTCGAAAATATAAGATAACATAGGCATAACATTCAAAACTATGTTACATCTAAACGAAAACGTGTGTAGGATCACAATGACTTAGAAACTTGTTCATTTATATGTAGTACTTTGGCAAATAGTACATATTCTTATTCACTTTTTATTACGGTTTTGTCATCCACAACATCATGGAACCTATCACTTATCCGTAGGCTGTATTGTACACAGACAAGTGATGGGGCATTTTTGATCCATTCGTTCCAACCTACAAAATAAGATTGGTAAAGCAGTCAATTAAATAAAATATGGGGTATATATTAAGCACAGTAGGGTAAATTATCTATGCGTTCTCAGATATTTGATGAAATAAAAAAAAAATCTTTTTTCTTGTTTTGAAAATTACAAAAAGGATTTATGTTATGTTAAAGTTTTACAAAATGGATAAAATAAAGCAACAAAATTTTTGTGATGCTAGAATGCAAAATAAAATAAGTCTATGCTTCTTCCACCTCCTTCTGCGAGAACCCAAACCTTATAACGGATTTTACATCAATCTTGCCACTCCTTAGAAACTCGAGGCAAAGAGGCCATGTGTTTATAGAAACGAAAATGAACCTGTAAGATTATGCCTTATTTAAAATGCTTCTTCAATATATCTCCAATTAATTTATTGGTCTTCTCTATTGTTTTCTTTAACTCATATTCTGGAGTTTTATAAAATTGGCAAAAAGACACAGTTAAGTCCACACCTTTGGTACTTCTTTTGACTGAAATACATACACTAGATGCAAGAACCAAAAAAAAAATAAAAAAATTGCAGCATCTATGGTAGCAAACAACTTCCAGCATTATAAACAATTCCAAAATGTATATAGATACATCTTAATAACTACATTGATACTATCACAAGCACATCAAACCATTGTTATCTTACAATGGTGCAAAACATTGTGCTATATATGAAAGTAGCAAAAAGCAAGTAAGTTCATAGCCAACTTAATTAACAGCATCATGTACCTATAAGCGATGTGCTGTTAAAATTTGTTGCACATAAAAGGCTTTCAATGCAGGAGCAATAGTAAAAAAATAATCTACTGTACTTTGATCCTTGGTAATCAGTCCTCCAGCCCTCAGCCTTTCCATATCAGTGAGCCCTTCAACCTTCTGCAGTTCTTCAAACACTTGCATCCTCCTTTGTTCTCCTTCCCTTTCATGCGAGAAACAATCAACAAGGTCACCAATCTTTTCATTCGTGTTCTCACACACTTTTCCTAGTGTTTGCATAGTCTCTACTAGTTGTTCAATGACAGCATCAGTCCCTCTAGCTCTCTTCCTCTTTCCCTTTGCACTAGATGCAGAACCTTGGGCATTTGAAGCACCAATACCAGTGTGAGTAGAATAACGGCCTGGAGATTGTGGAAGCTGAGTCTCATGCATAGAATAAATGAGATCCTCATCTATGTTTATATCATCACTGGTAGATAAAGCATCTTCTTGCCTCTCTCTATCCATTGCCTCAACTGCATCAGAGGATCTTCAGCATCTGCCCAGTGGCTCTATCATTTCCATAAACCAAAGCCAAGTCATGAAAATGGGGGAATGGCTTCTTGAACAAACCTTGAGCATTTTGGATGTGACTGTATTCAGATATAGCAAAAGTTACTAATATTGGGCATTAAAAAAAAAAATTACTCAAAATTTTGAGATATATATTTGCATGAAGAAAAAGAAAGAGAAAAAGGAAAATGTAGGACAACACATAGTAGCATTCAAGAAATGCAGTTGGTTTACAAGACACAAGAAATCTTGACTGCAAGCATACAACTACTTCTCTGTTAAGAATAGTAGTTACTATGCTTTTAGCCTCCAAATCTAAGTGTCTAATCTTTGTCTCTCATAATTTTGCCATATAAAACAATCAAGAAAACCAACAAGCAACTGCTAATAAATACCATTTATATAAATCCCGTTCACATACTGGTAAACTAATTATAGCACATCTAACATTACAACTTCAACATAGTAAGTAAGCTAAAAGCCTCAGAGTCTCAAACCAAAAATACTATATATAGAAATTCATGTCAACCCGCTCACTTCAAATGTTCAAAAGACAAGAATGGCAATATTATCCATGCATGATCTAGTTAGAATTTAATCCAGCAAGAGTAGTTAGGACAACACATAACAGCATTCAATAAATGCATATAAATAATAAAGTAAAAGAAGCCAACATGTATTTACCTTTACCCAATCTTGGAACACTTCTTTCTCAACAACTATTGTTTTATCTTGATCATTCCACCCAAATCCACTTGCCTTTAACATTTCAGCTATAGCACAATATTGCTTCTTAAGCTGCTTCACTCTTGATTCAATGTGTGGACTGGCCTTCAAGCCACAACCTGGCATTTTTTGATGGAGCCACTGCTCCAATTGCTTTGTATAACTAGGTTTGAATGTGCCATTGTCTCCGGTCCACCTTCCAGAAGCTACAAGTTCCAGTGAGCACTCCACAAGCTTTTCATCTTCATCTCTTGTCCATTGATGCTTTTTACCTGTCAAAATTGGTTGGCTTGATACCTCCATGCTCTTTTACAGCATACAAATGATGAAAAAAAAAATAGATATTTGCAGCATAACAATCATCAATAGTAATACAATAATAAATAAAAGTTCAAGTTCATTATAAAGGCAAATATCCAATAGGCCAAATAAATAAATAACAAATGTCAAAGAGGAATAAATCTACTCAAGTTCATTACAAAGATAAATAATAATTGAATTTGAATAAACACACAACATTAAATTTAAGAATTCAGTATTGTCCTCCTCTCCAAGCATTGAACATTTCAGTTGCAAGATTATCTCTCCATAAACTCCAAGCGTCACTTGCCTCAACATGCCTAATCNAATTTGAATAAACACACAACATTAAATTTAAGAATTCAGTATTGTCCTCCTCTCCAAGCATTGAACATTTCGGTTGCAAGATTATCTCTCCATAAACTCCAAGCATCACTTGCCTCAACATGCCTAATCTTTTAGCCGAGGTTGACATCCTCATTGTTGTCAACTTCCCTCTCCAATGGATCCACTAACATCTCTCTTCGGATATGATTATGCAACAAGCAACATGCGGTGATTATTCTTCCTTGAGTCTTAATAGGATAAAATGACTTATTCCTCAAAATTGCCCAGCGCCCTTTTAGCAACCCAAAACATCTCTCAATTATATTTCTAGTAGAGGAATGTTTCATATTAAAATACTCTTGTGGGGCTGTAGGCTGCGACCCATGCCTCCATTCATTTAAATGATACCTTTATCCTCTATAAGGAGCCAAAAACCCTTCCCCTTTCATATATCCAGCATTACATAGATAGTAATAACCTATTATCAAATATACAACTTTAGATAAATTCAATTCATAAGCAATCTACATAATTTATATAAATATTGTATACGTATATAAAGTACCTTGAGGAACCTTCAGGCCATTCCTACGAGAGATAGCATCTCTTAGGATCCTAGAATCTGCAACTGAGCCCTCCCACCCAGCCAAGACATAAATAAATTACATGTCTTGAGAACAAACTCCCAATACATTGGTTGCTAAATCTCCCTTTCTTGTTATTTATCTAGGTTTATCAGCTTCTAATACATTAACCTTGATGTAGGTTCCATCTAATGCTCGTAAGCAATTCTACATTGAACAAAACAAAAGACCCCCAATCACTTGAGTTGATAAAAATTCACAGCTAACCCTATTGCTGTTCTTAATGAAAAATTGTAAAAATTACCTTAAACCACTTCCATCTCTCATCAGTGCAATTTTCTTGGATTGGCTCAGGGGTTTTAAGAAGTTCTTTGTAGCATCTTAGAATGACGTGCAGAACATAATTGAATCTTCTACTAATTGTCTCACCACTCCTCATGAATTGTCTTTTAATTATTCTATTTTTAACATCATGAGAGAGTATGTGTAAAAAAATTGCCACCATCTCTTCGACTCCTATATTTCTAGATGGCTCTAATTGACCCACCACTCTCAACATATGGCATAAGGAATGGAAGCTCCTCCTATCCATCCTGGTGTTTTCTACACATGCTTAATCAGACAAAAAAATCACCCTATCAATATTAACTTCCCTCACTAGATGCCTACTGTATGCATCCTAAGTCTTATTCTTATGATTTCTAAGACGATCATCTATGATATATGTGCAAACTGACATGAACATCATGATAATTTTATTTAGCATTTGTAAATACAAAATTAAAACAGCAATATCTTCACCTTCCTTGTATTTTGCAATTGATCCATGATTCGCTAAGCCAAATAAATAACTCGCACAAAAACAAATACTGAACATAAGAGAAAAATACAGGAAATTAATTTAAACTACTATGAGATCAAAATGAAATAAAATGCATAAGACATTGTAGAAAAAAAAATCATAAATAATAAGGCATAGTTAGCGACTAAGTCAACAGCCCTGTAAGACTGTCCAATACCCACCCATTCAACTATTAAAAAAAAAATAAAGAACACTTTCAATGAACAAAAGATGCTTAATATAACGTAGCATGTGTCATAGATGATGAGTTTCAAACTTCTAGCATCTATTAGCTATTTTGGTTTGTAATACAACGATAATACCTATAAATTATTTTAGTTTTGTTAGTAAAAATACTCTAACATTTGTATATAATAGTCTATTTGAATGATAAGCTAAAGAAGGCACATAAAGAAGATTCTACTCCGTACTTATATGTATCAGAAAAGTCAATTCGTACACGGAAAAGAATAAAAAATAAATTATCTGTTACGTATATTTAATATTCCTTCATTGGTAGCAGAAACATGCAACACCTTAATATGTGCGATGGCCATAAATTGTTTATCAAGAAATTTCAATTTNATTTAATATTCCTTCATTGGTAGCAGTAACATGCAACACCTTAATATGTGCGATGGCCATAAATTGTTTATCAAGAAATTTCAATTTTTTTATATCAGCAACAATCAAAGAAGACGATTAACAAGCATTAATAAGTCATTGTTTCATGAGTAGATGCCATATACTATGCCATGTCTCATGGAACTTCCACCCATATGACACATGGGTTATGGCATCCTCTTAGATCTTCAACCGACTACTAATTCACACATGGGGCCATGCACATTGTTGAATGGGATATAGTTAACGGTGATCTAAGAATTTCACAAATGTTTTTTTTTTTTTAAAAAAATACTAACTACTAAATTTCTCAAGGATATTGAACATAGAAAACCTGTTAAATTAGCAAGGTGTGATTCAAATCAAACTTTAGATTATGTGAACTGGCTATATATCATGTTGCTTGACATGGAAGCTGAATCAAATATAACTAAGTTTCTTGGAAATTCACAGGCATTACATGACAATTAAGTTTTAACAATAAAAAATAACTATCTTCGGAATTTAATCAAAATTAATAAACATCCAAACAAAACTTAAAAATAGATTCACTCCAAATATAATGAACCCAAGCTCATGGTAAAAGTAAGTCAAACCTCTCCATTCCAAGTGTAGGCAAACAAAAAGAATCACCAGTATTACATATTAGCCAAATCCAAAAAAAAAAAAAGGGACAATAGATCGAATAAACAAAAATAAAATTTAGAAAAACAAAACACCTAGCTGAAACAGTAACCACCAAAATCATGATATGAAATTTCAAGAGTTGAGGCTCAAACACACACGCATGGCATTTTGGTCCCATTACCCATGCTCAAGGAACAATTTAGAGCTAAACATATTAGCATAACAGAAGAAGTATAGACATCAAACTAGACATTCACAGTAAATATAACTCAGCAGAATCACAAATTATCAATTAAAATTTGGAATAAAAGAGGGAGAGAGGAAAAACTTGGAATCGAAGTTACCTTTGAAGGACAAACTCGATAAAACTTCTCTGACTTTGGAAATAGGAGTGAAATGAGGCTTCTTTCAGTCTCTCAATGCTTCTTTCTTTCTTCTCTCCTTCTCCCCTTTACTCTCCACTACGTTCCTCTTTTTCTCTTGCTCTACTCTCTATTCTTTGCTTCTTTCTCTCATGCTGGTTCTCTTTCTCCTATTGTTCTCTTTCACTTTGGTTCCTTTTTTCCTTTTGTTCTCTTATTTTCTTTACTAAAAGTAACACAAAATGGGGTCATAATTGAGAAGAAATCTTCTAAAGTGGAACAAGCATTATAATATGATTGAAATTTAAAAGAAGAAAAAGCCCCTATATTTGTTGATTCTTCCTATTAATTGAAGAGACTATCTTTGCTCTCAAAAACAACAGGGAACTGATAGAAGGGTCTCATGAGCCACAAAAACATGCCCAAAAATATGAGATACACTAGGACTGATCCAAAATGTGGCTACTTCAACTTTAAGCACTACAAGTTATAAACCAGTTTAATGACCATTTGACACCTTGATAAATGTAGATAGTATTACAACTACCGCAAAAAATATCATAATCTCTAACCAAATTAGCATTGGATGCACCACCAAAGTAAAGCTATGCCAAATAAAGTTATTAGGAATTTATATCACCTTCTAAAATCCAAAGAATCCTCTGATACTATCCAATACATTTCAACACGAAGGAGACATATAAAATTTTTTGGGATAAAGTTACAGACATTCAATATAATTACTTAATTGGTATATTGAAATAGGTAGATCGACATCTTGAATCTTTGATAATAGTATTACCCCTTGACTACAGGAGTGTAATAGGAGATACGATGCAAATAGAAATTAATATGTTGTTTCCAGACATATATTTAACCATAAATAGTAGAAAAATATGGCTAAAATCTCATGGAAACATTGATTTCCCAGGGAATAATGGATCAGTTCCACATCAGAACAATAAAGTACAACAAAAAACAAAGAACAGTAGAAACACAAAGAACAGTAGATACACAATTTATATAGATTCTGATGCAAAAGATCTATATGGTCCATCACCCAGATAAGCAAAAGCAAAGAGAAGCAATCTTATGATGTTAAGTATGCTTTAATTATTGAAAAAATGCAAAGAAAACAGACAGATAATGTCGATAGGTACCTTACAACTGATACTAAAATTTTTGGAAAAAGAATCCACAGAAACCTTTGGGCGTTTGATGACTAGCTTCTGATCAGAGAGTAATTGCAAGAAAAAGAGAAACAGAGGTGATAGATACATAATGGTTTAAAAGGGTGTGAAGAAAGTAACGGAAAGAGGATAGAAAGCACACAAAGTGAAAGAGAATAAAAAAGAGAAGAAAAAGAAGCTTACCAGCTACAAAGTACACAGACGAGAGATGTAGATTGCTGGGGAGAAGATGCAGCTATAGAAGGGAGAACACAGCCGACAGAAGGAGAACACAGAGAAGAAAGGGTTTGCGTGAATCAGGAACGCTTCTTACGACTCAATTTTACAAGTCAAAATTGGTGGCAATTGAGTCATTCTACAACACAAAATATTCCCATTCCCTCCGGAATCCCATTTTCCCACCTGTGAAGGTGGGAATGAAAATTTCAAGTTTTGTGTGTAAATAAACATTCCCGTGTATCTTTTATTCCTGGGGATATTTTTTTTATCTCTTGTACCAAGCATGGGAAAATTTTATTCTCATCTCACTTTCCTAGGAATCCTAAAACTTTCCTGATACCAAACACCACCTAAAGGACATGTGAGAGAGAGCATAAGCCTATGTGTCATACCCGTGCTTTTAGTCCCAAAGAATGATGGAACTTGGAGGATGTGTGTTGATTGCCGAGCCATCAACAAAATCACTATAAAGTATCACCATCCTATTCCTAGACTAGATATATATTAGATGAATTGCATGGTTCTTGTATCTTTTTAAAAATTGATCTTAAGAGTGGAGACCATCAAATTAGAATGAAAACTGGTGATGAATAGAAAACCGTTTTTAAAACAAAATATGGTTTGTATGAATAGCTAGTTATGCCTTTTGGTTTGACTAATGCCCCAAGAACTTTTATGAAATTGATGAACCATGTTTTACAAGCTTTCATTGGTCGATTTGTTGTAGTTTATTTTGATGATATCTTGATTCATGGCAAGATTTTGAATGAGCAGCTTGATCATTTGCAAAGTGTACTAAAAGTGTTGAGGGAAGAAAAATTGTATGCTAATTTGAAAAAGTGTTCCTTTTGCACTAGTCAAGTCATGTTTGTTGATTATATTGTTAGTGCTAGAGGAATAGAAGTTGATGAAGAAAAGGTGAAGGCTATTGCTGAATGGCCAACACCTAAGAGTGTTAGTGATATTAAGAGCTTCCATGAATTGGCTAGATTCTATAAGAAGTTTGTGAACAATTTTAATACTCTAGCGGCCCCTTTAACTAAAGTTGTAAACAAAAATGTAGGAATTAAATGGGAAGAGGAACAAGAAAAGGCTATGAATCTCATTAAAAAGAGGTTAATTAGTGCTCATTTGCTTGCTTTACCTGATTTTTCTAAAGCTTTTGAAATTGAGTGTGATTCCTCAGGTATTGGCATTGGAGCCGTGTTGATGCAAAAAGGACGACCTATTGCATACTTTAGTGAGAAACTTAGTGGAGCTGCCCTAAATTACCCTACCTATGACAAAGAAATGTATGTTTTGGTGAGGGCCTTGGAATCTTGGCAACACTACCTCCTACCAAAGGAATTTTTGATCCATATTGATCATGAATCCTTCCAGCACCTAAAAGGACAAGGCAAGTTGCAAAAGAGACACGCCAAATGGGTGGACTTCATAGAGCCTTTTTCTTACATCATCAAGAAGCAAGGTAAGGAAAATGTGGTGGCCGATGCATTGTCTCAAAGGTATACCCTTCTCTCTACCCTTGATACAAAATTGTTAGGTTTTGAATATATAAAAGACTTGTATGTTAATGACCATAATTTTTTCAATGTCTTTAATGCATGTGAGAATGCAACTTTTGGAAAATTCTATAGGCATGAGGGATTTTTGTTTAAAGAGAACAAATTATTTGTGCCTACTAGTTCCTTAAGGGAATTGCTTGTTAGAGAATCGCATGGGAGAGGTTTAATGAGACATTTTGGCATTAGAAAGACTTTGGATATTCTGAATGAACATTTCTTTTGGCCTCACATGAAGAGAGATGTTGAAAGATTATGCGAAAAATGCATTACTTGTAAGCAAGCAAAGTCTAAAGTCTTACCCTATGGATTGTACACCCCTTTACCAATTCCTAGTCACCCTTGGATTGACATTTCTATGGACTTTATTTTGGGTTTGCCTAGGACAAAGAGAGGAAAGCATTTTGTGTTTTTTGTTTTTGATAGGTTCTCTAAGATGACACATTTTATTCTATACCACAAGACCGATGATGCAACAAACATAGTTGATATGTTTTTCAAAGAGATTGTGAGATTGCATGGCATGCTGAGGAGCATAGTTTCGGATAGGGATGCTAAATTCTTGAGCCACTTTTGGAAGATTTTATAGAGGAAGTTGGGCACCAAGCTCTTATTTTTTATGACTTGTCATCCACAAAACTAATGGCAAAACTGAGGTAGTCAATAGAACTCTCTCTACTTAACTGTGTGTTATCATTAAAAGTAATTTAAAAAGTTCGAAAGAGTGTTTTTCGCATGTTGAGTTTGTTTACAATAGAACTATTCATTCCGCTACTAACTTCCCACAATTTGAGATATTTTATAGTTTTAATCCATTGACCCCTTTGAATTTATTACCTTTACCTATTAATGAGCATGATAGTTTAGATGGTAAGAAGAAAGCTAAATTTGTGAAACAATTGCATGAGAAGACGCGACAACACATAGAGAAAAGAACTGAGTAATATGCTACCTATGCTAACATGGGGTGTAAGAAAGTGGTTTTTGAACCAGGAGATTGAGTTTGGGTGCATATGAGAAAGGAGAGATTTTCGGCCCAAAGGTGTTCCAAGTTGCTACCAAGAGGAGATAGACCATTTCAAGTCGTAGCTAGGATTAATGACAATGCCTACAAGTTAGATCTTCCCGGTGAGTATAACGTGAGTGCTACCTTCAATGTTTCTGACTTATTCCTTTTTGATGTAGGTACGGATTTGAGGTTGAATCATTTTCAAGAAGGGGAGAATGATAGGAATCAAGGCAAGACTACTCTAAGTGACCCTTTGCACATTCATGGAGGTCCGATCACCCGAATCAATCTAAGAAGATGCAAGAGAGCTTGAATGGCTTCATAGCGGAGGTTTGGACCTAAGAGACACATCAAAAAGCAAGGAATGAAGATTCAAGGGTGTTATGCTTGATTGAGGCTACGGAAGGATCATTTGGTGAAGTTGGGCAGCACTCAAGCGCTTCCTTTCTGGTGCCCCAGGGCTGCCTTGTTTAGAAGGTCAGGGCCTAAGCGCTTGGGCCATTTTCAGCTTAACTCATTTTTTGTTGTTCTTGTATGTTTTGGGCTTCGAGCTTATGTTATTTTATTCAACCTATGTTATTTTCCCCTTTTAGTATTGGGTTGAAGTAGGAATTTGGGTTTTTCTTAATTAGGCTAAGACTTTACCCATTTAGGTTAATTAGGTTTGTTTGGCTTAAAGGAAAATCATTTCCCTTATGTTGGTCATTATTTAGATTTCAGTAAAAGTTGAAAGGTTTCTCCTTCTTGGTTCTCTTAAGAACTCTTAGAACTTATCAAGAACCCTAGGTTCTTGTGGCGTTCTCCCAGCTTATCACTCTCTCCCTCATTCCTGTCTAGAGTGTAGCGCCTAATCTTTTTCTCAACTCCATAGGTGAAGGGTCTAGGTTTTAATTTGTGTTTCTGCTTCTAATGACTTTTAAGGTTTTCATTCCCTAAATCAAATTCTTTCGAAGTCTAACTTTTGCACAAGCTTCAATACATCATCCTTGACCATTTTATGCTTTAGAAAATCTTTGAACAAGTTCTACTTGGGTTTAAACTAAAGAGAATTCTACAATCCAAGTTTGATAAGAATCAAGGCAAGACTATCCTAAGCGACCATTTACACATTCGTGGAGGTCCGATCACCTGAGCTCAAGCCAATAGGATGCAAGAGAGCTTGAATGGCTTCATAGCGGAGGTTTGGACCCAAGAGGCAAGCCAAAAAGCAAGGAATGAAGAATGAAGGATGTGTACTCAATTAAGGCATTTGAAAGGTTATTTGGCGAAGAAGGGCAGCAAGGAAGCGCCCCAACACCCTAGAAATGGCACCTTAGTGCCTAGCTTCTAGTTGCTCCAGTGCCTTTGAGGCAAAACATAGGCACCCCAGAGCCTCAGAGCAAGCTCCCCAGCGCTTGGACGTATTTCCTCAGCGCGCATTTTGGTTCCTTTTGTATGTTTTGGGCTTCGAGCTTAGGTTATTTTAGGCCCATTTTAACATTATTGAACCTATGTTATTTTCCCTTTTTAGTATTGGGTTTGAACTAGAATTTTGGGTATTTTATAAGTGGGCTTGGATTTTACCCAATTAGGTTAAGTAGGTTTGCTTTGTTTAAAGGGAGGCCATTTTGTTTGTGAAGGTTAGAATTCAGAAATTAGTAAATTTGAAAGGTTTTCTCCTTTCTTGGTTCTTTTGAAGAACTCTTAGAACTTCTCAAGAACCCTAGGTTCTTGTGGCCTTCTCCCCGACTTATTACTCTCCCCTTCATCCCCATCTAGAGTGTGGCACCATTTTTCTATACCTCCAGTTCTCATCTCCATAGGTGATGCGTCAAGGTCTTTTTAATTTATGTTTATTGAGTTTTTTGAACTTGATTGCATGATTTTCGGGCGATGGAATCTCTACCAAATTGTAACAAATCCTAGAGGTTTGCATCATTTGGTATTAAAGCTCGTGATTCAAATTGAGGTTCGATTATCCGTTTTCATTTCTGAATTTTTTTTCGCTTTCCATATTTCTTTGTTGTTCTAGTGTTATTCTTCATTGTTCTTCATAGTTTCTTCTTGTTATTTCTTTAGATTTGCTTAAAAAAATTATGGGCAACTTTTCTTTTAATTTCCTTTGTGTCCTGATAACTACCCTTACGGTGTTGTTCGGGTGTTTTCAAATTCCAATTTTTGTGGTTTTTCCATGCTGAATGCAATTTCTACGTTGTTGAACTCTGATGTGAACCTCTAGAGTTAGCCGCAAATGATANCATATTTCTTTGTTGTTCTAGTGTTATTCTTCATTGTTCTTCATAGTTTCTTCTTGTTATTTCTTTAGATTTGCTTAAAAAAATTATGGGAAACTTTTCTTTTAATTTCCTTTGTGTCCTGATAACTACCCTTACGGTGTTGTTCGGGTGTTTTCGAATTCCAATTTTTGTGGTTTTTCCATGCTGAATGCAATTTCTACGTTGTTGAACTCTGATGTGAACCTCTAGAGTTAGCCGCAAATGATAGAGATTCAATCGCCCGAAGAATCGTCCAATCAAGTTCAAAGATTCAGAAAAACACAAATTAAGAAAACAAACGGGAAATATATAGACGCCACATACAAGAGGGGATAGAATGTGATTGATAAGTCTTAGATCGAATGCCACAAGAACTAGGATTCTTGATAAGTTCTAATAGTTCATCAAAGAACCAAGAAAGGAGAAATCTCTCAACTCTAATTTCTTAAATTATCCCAAATTTGATTGTTGCACAAAGGGGGTTGTCACAATGAACCCATAGGTCACTACGATGTGTATGGTCTATCGAATTTAAAAAAAAACATGGAGTCACCACCAATTATTTTAGAAAATAGGGTACAATTGAAAATACTTTTTATTTTATTCTTTTTTAAATGGTCTGCGTACCAAAGATTAGTTCGGGAGTCTCTTTATGCATGGGGAAGGTGCTAGGCACCCTACAACATCCATATAAAGACGGTTACCCTAAATTATTTATGCAAAGATAAGACAAAATTTGGCCAAAAGATGTCCTTTTATTTATTCTTGTAAATAAATTACATTCACTAATAAAAGTACAGTAAATAAACGTGAAATGCATAAATTCTAACGAGCCCAAAATCCTTCCTCTTGTCGGGTGTATAAAACTCCCCTTAAAGTTCGCTTATCTCCGCCTAGGTCAGATAGATCAAGTCTGTCTCATATAAGATAGGTTCATCTATCTTTCCAAGATAAGCGAAAGGCCTATGGATTTTGTAAACTCGAACAGAAAGGCCATAAATGTAATGCATGATTATACACCTTAAAAGGGGTTGGAGGTACATGATTTGGAGAAATATAAATGAAATAAACAAACCCTCCAAGTCTCCAAACCCCCTTAGGGTCTTGCTAACGGCCAAAGGATTATGATCCCCTCTCACATAGAACACACATTAGATGGCTCAAAATAGGGAAATTGAAAGTCACATATGCATTAGCAAGTGGGCAGAAATATTAAAACCCAACAAAAAAAGGGCAAAAAACAGGGGAACTTTGAAACGAAATCTGGGAATGCATGCCTCATAAATTTGGTCTCAAATTTATATAAAACAAAGAGACATGTTTCAAAAATACAAAGAATAAAAATCATGCAAAATGGAGCACTGCAGCTCCAATTACAACAAAAAAACTAAGCACTGTCAAAATTGACTAGCAATAAGATAGTGCCGGGAAAATAAGCAATTTCAAAATAAAACTGAGAACAAATACAACATGAAAAAAATTCTAAACAACATATATACGAAAGACATATGTCTTAGGATCTTATAGAGACAAGAATCATATAAATTGGAGCTCTATAGCTCCATTTAGAAAATAAACACTGAGGGTTGCCAAGGAAAACTAACAAACCAATAGTAACAGAAAAACAGTCAATTTCAATTAAAAACTGGGAGCAAGGTATACATGCATAAGTTCTGAGAAAAATATATGTGAAAGAAACACGTCTCTTATTCTAACAAATAAAAAATTACCTGAATCGGAACACTAAAACCCTAGATAGAAAATAAAACTTGAGGATTGCCAAGAAAAATTGTCAAACCCTAAACCCAAAAATACATAATATAAAACTAAATCAAGAAACCCCTACAAAAACAAGACATGCAATGATTAACTATCTCATCCAAAATCAAACTAAAACATAATCAAAACTCTCAAAAACTAAATATACTCAAAGAGCCAATCAAAACCAGAAATGAACAAGGAGGAAATAAAAGCTAAAGATCCAAATAAAGCAAGATTAAAAGCAAAAACCCAAGGATTCAAAAGGATATATATGTTCATTGCACATTCACCATGAAAATGAAAAAAAAAAAAAGATGAAAAACTTGTAATCAAAGTAAAATCAAAAGAAAAAGGGGGCATTCAAGGAGAAAATAAGGCAAATCAAATATTTCACCATGAATTCAACTAAGCATAGATGAAAGACTAAAGAGATAGAGGAGAATGATGAAGATTACTTTAGGTTCTTCAAGAAATCCACTTCTTCTTGCTCAAAATGGTTGAACCCACCTTCAAAAAGCTCAAACCTCCTTTGATTTCTCCTCTTTCTTCTAAAAAATGGGAAGAACAACTCAAGAACACTTTGAAGTTTCTCAAGTTTTCACCCTTTCTCTCTTTATCTTCTCTCAACTTAGCTCTTTTGATATTTTCTTATTCAACTCAAATCTCTCTCCTTCTTTGTGTTTCACCTTGAGAGCATATTGTACGAGGCTTTCTCCTCTTTTTCTTTTCTGAAGCAATCAACCCTTTCAACTTGGAGAGCAAGTTAAGGGTAGTTGGTCATTTCATACCACTTTTGCACATTCCTCCCACTTTCCTGTAGCCTTGCCATGGGAAAAATCTAATAATTCTTTTTCAAAATGCCCTAGCCAAATTACGTACTTCAGCCCCTCCAATTTATATTTGTATTTCATGTAAAAATGAGGTTAAGAAACCGCCATTAACAATTTTTTAAATTGTCTTGCACAAGCAACTTCCATGAAGCTTCCTTGAGGCTAGATCTTTTCATTTATGCTTGAAAATATTTCTTAAACCATAGCTAACCTCCTTTTAGATTTTTAATCATATTAATCCTATTTTTGCTGAAATGAAATAAGAAACCATAAAATGGAGCTTCTTGGCACTTTTCCTGGCACTTGCAAGTCACATGCAACATCCCTTCTCTTAATATTTTTCCAAAATCATAATAAAACCCTTCTCCCTTAGCTTGGCCAAAAATCACCTCTAGAATTCCTACAAAGTTATTTTATTTTTTGATTAAAAATAAAAGACATAAAACTCTAATAGGCCAATTGGGCCAAATTAGGTCAAAGTGAGCCCAAAGGGCTCAACCTTAGACCTAAGTTTGTCCAATTGGACCCAAATAAAAGCTCAAACATATTAAATAGTCCAGCAAACATATATCATTTATTTGGACAAAAAATATTTGAAAAACAAAAATTGAATAGGCCAGATGCCTACCAAACTAGGGTTTTAGCATAACAAATGAGCCTAGAACATGAGTTTTGACCCAAAATCACTAAAAGCCCAGAAGATTATAATCTTTATATTCAAACAAAGTATCCAACAAAATTCAAATGGGCCAAGAGGCCCCAAACTCAAATTTAAAGAAAATGGGTCAAAATGCCTCTAACTTGGGTTAAAATGAAGTGGGCCAATGCCCAAAGACCAAAACTTTGATTCAAAAGATAAAAGATGCCTTAAAGACCTTAAAATCATATTTTCCAGAAAACATAAATTTAAATTTTAAATAATTAAAAATAATTTTTTTCTCTTTTCTTTTTTTTAACAAATGTGTAACACTCCGTACAAAATACGACGTTTACAATTGCTCCTCTTTACATATTTTCTTATAGAAGGACATGATAAGCTATGGCTTGTCATAACCTTTTTATAAGAAACATGTAAAGATAAAAAGATGAGTGTTTTGTCCAGGGAACTACCCGAAAGTCCCAAGTTTGAAAAGGCCAAGAAAAATGGTTAAAATAGAAAATTGACACAAATCTTGATTGGCTAAAAAGATGGTAGAGAAAATATAACGGCATAAAATTTAAGATCAAAAGTCAGAATAGCATGAATTATAATGATAGAAATCAAAGTGGCAGAAAATTTAGTGGCAAAATGTAAAATGATGTAACGTCTAGCCTTGACCGGAGCATCTCACAGCAGAAATTTAGTGACATAAATTTAAAATGACAGAAATTTAGTGGTAGAAATTTAATGGCAGAAATTTAGTGGTAGAAATTTAAATCCTTTTCAGACCTGGTGATACCAAGGTGAAGCATAATTGACTGTCACAAACTGAATCTAAGCTCAAAATCTTGCAAAATCAACTCAATTGAGCGAATCTTCTTCTGATTGTAAACTTGAGTTCCTTTGAACTGTTGCAAACTCAATGAATTTTCTCTTCAAAAATAAATCATCTCACGTTTCTTCTACCCATCCCCCATTTCCATTCATTTCATCATCATTTTTTCTTACTCGATCCATTCCCTAGCAATGATAAGAAATTATTAGTGTTCTTGAAATGTAGAAACCAATGTTAGAAAATATTCATTGAGAATAATTGAATCTATCATTACAATAAAATCCACTTGCATTTTATTCAAAATATTAATTCAATAATTTAAACATGGAGAAAATTCATGGTAGGAAGAAATTAACTCAAAGAATTAACTTATTTTATTTCAAGGGGAAAAATGTTTGATGAAAGGAAATTAATTCAAAGAACTACATTCCTTTATTTATAAAAGACAAAAATACTTTCAAGAAGGATAAATTTGAAGGTAAGAATCTTACAAATGGAAAATTGCCCCAGTTTAGGATTTTTAAGATAGTGGACTTGCCTTATTAAATAAGTGTTTACTTATCATTGAGGACGAATCAAAGCCCGTGTAGTTCGAGAACATGGACATAGGACCCAACACGGATTAGAGATTGCCCCAGTTTTCAACTCTGCCATGTCTACTTGATTGATTTTCATATTGTCTTGAAATAAAATTTCATTCCACTGGGGACAACACAAAAATTTCTGATACAGGAGTGCGAGTCTTCACGGTTTCTTGCTAATTTCACCACATCCTTTGACTTCATTGTTTCTCTGGATATCATTATGAACACTTCCACTTTGCTTAGAATGCCCTTTCGGGTTTTTAGCCTAGCATATTTCCCCATTATTTTTCATTATTTTTTCTTTTTTTTCCTTTTGGATGCCCTAACTTTTGCCTAGATCGCCCTTTTGGGTTTTCAACCTAGCAGACTTTTTTTTTTCTATTTTTTAAAGGGTAATATTTCTTAACTGTGTCTGAATTCATAGGATTGAAGAGTTATTGCCCTTCCATATTGGTAAGGATCAATGCTCATCTAGAGAAGACATGCTTGAAAACATAAGGCCCTTCATAGGTTGGAGCCCATTTCCCGTGGGCATCCTCTTGATTTGGCAAAACCTTTTTCAATATTAGATCTCCAAGTTAGAATTTTTAGGATCGAACCTTCTTATTAAAGGCTCTAACCATTCTTTGTTGATACAACTGTCCATGACAAATGACAGTCAATCTCTTTTCTTCAATCATGTTCAACTGTTCATATATGGCTTTTACCCATTTAGATTCTTCTAATTTGGCCTCCATTAGAACTCTCAACGAGGGGGATTTCTACCTCTATAGGGGTGATTGCTTCCGTGCTATACACCAAGGAATAGGGTGTTGCCATAATTGAAGATCTAACTGATGTGCGATAGACATGTAGTGCATAAGGGAGCATCTCATGTCAATCTTTGCACGTTACCACCATCTTCAACTCATTTTTCTCATTTTCTATCCCTAAATTTATGAGCTGAACTTCTCCATTGTGGGGACTCATAGTGAGACACGATTGTTTTAGCGAACCTATCTAAAAGTTTTGTGCCCTCTTCAATGTCATATTCATCTTCTTCTAATTCAATATGATTATCAATCACTGGACAAACAGAAACTTGATTTTGGGTCAAAAGATCTACGTTATCAAGACCCCTGAGAATGAATTTGAGAAATTTTGAAAAGGAATTAGGGAATGGAAATAAAGTAAAAGTAACGAACTTGAAAAGAAAAACAAAAAAAAAATTAAAAAGCCAACTCTATGTTTGAAAATACTTCATCAATTTTATAGAATAAAAGCAATCCAATACATATATACAATTTTCTAATGACCTTAGACTTCAGTCAAGAGAAAAGTAATGATAGAAAGAAATTACTTAAGAGGAACAAGATCTGGCAGAAGTTCCATCTCCCAATTGGTCAGTTGTTCATTATCATTGCAAGGCCAGATCTAGTGGCTTCTTCGATATTTGCCCTCCAAAGTGTTCACGGATTGTGATGACCTCTCAGCCTCTAGAGGCATTATTACTTCAGCCCGCACAGGGAAAGTTTCTCTCAGATGAAGGATGCCTTTTGTTCCTTGAGCTGAACTACTCTTACCCACAACTTCAGCATAAGAGGGCATATAGCCCAAACCTTGTCTAGCAATATTCTCTGGTAAAGAAATAGGAGAGTTAATTCCTTGTAAATTGATCCCCAGGCCTTTTCCATCTTAGAATCCATTCTTTTCCAATATCCTCACCACCACCTGATTAATCTCGCTTTTCTTTTGAGACTATTCATCAATGCACTAATCTAGCTTTAAAGATTGGAAAGAGGATTCCCATGCTTGTTCGGTTGCTTCCACATAAGGTAACGCGTTGGGTTTGGACACTAGCATCTTTTTTTCCCTATTCATAGTTATGACCTGGCCACAATCAATGTATTTCAGCTTTTGGTGTAGGGTAAACGGCACCACTCCCGCCACATGTATTCATGGCCTATCCAACAACATTGCATAGGATGGTTCTATGTCCATGACTTGGAAGCATGCATTGAATTTGTTTGGTCTGATCTCCAGTTGCAAAGGACTATCTCCCAACATTATCCTTCTAATCTCATCAAACGCCCTTACCACCATACTACTTGACTGAATGAGGGATAGATTCACTAGTAGTTGCATTAGAGTCGAGCTAGGAAGGACATTCAGGGCGGACCCATTGCCTTCATTGGCATCCTAACAACCTTAAGCCTCTTGATCATATGGGATTATCCCTCAAAACCATTTACCCTTGGCCTTCCTTCATGATTGGGTAAAGAATTCGTGTTAACATTCAGCCCTCCACCTATTTCTTCTAGTTTAATTACCCCTCGCTTTATCAAGTAAAGGACTAAGTGTTTGAAATTGGGGCAGTCCTCTATGGAATACCTGACAACACCCAAATGTTAATCACATGTAAGGCTAAGGTTGTACTGGCAGTATAGGCTTCAGGGCTATCACATGAGCTTCGTACAGTTGTTTGAATAACTCAGCTCTTGTGATGGGAATGTTTGGGAAAGGTTCATTTTGTGTTGGGCGAGGCTGATTGCTGTAGTTTTGGTAATTGGGTCTAAAGCCTTGGTGCTGGGTTGTTTTGGAAAGCATTTTGGGATCAGGTTGATAAGTAGGAACAAAAGATGCTGGGGTTGGCCAAGATGGACCATAAACACAAGTAACTAGGCTAGGGTATGGCGAATTAGGGTAAGATTGGTAATTCTGGCCTCAAGGTCGAGGTGCATTAACGAAACTTACTTCTCTTTCCTTTTTTGATTATGGCCTGCTCTTCTATTTGTTACCACACAGGCTTTCTCCTTTCAAAAGGGCTAACTTCCCGGACTTGTTCATTTCCTCAACCCTTTCACCGGCATTAATCAGTTTAGAGAAATCTCTATACACATTTGCTACCATCAGTTCAACATACGGCGATTGTAAAGTATTCAGAAAGTAATGGATCATTTCAAAATCCATTAATGACAGTTGTGCCTGAGCTTTAAGGTTCCTTCACCTTTGAGCAAACTCTTGAAAGTTCTCATTCCCTCCTTTTCTCATAGGCCCTAACTAAGCCTTAGTAAGAGCCATGCTATCATTGAAGCTATATTGCTTAAGGGAAAACATCAACTATATCTTTCCAGGTACGAATCTTAGTGTGGTCCAACCGCCAATACCAGTCTGCAATAGGACCAGTCAAACTTTCCTGAAAGAAATAGATGAAGAACTTCTCTTCCCTTAACCAGATGGCCATCTTGGTACGATATGACTTCAAATGTAAGTATGGGTTAGATGTCCCATCATACCTCACAAGCTTGGGCATTAATAAATCCTTGGGCAAAAACAACTCGGGTGTCAGTGACTGCTCCATAATATCAACTTATCCATATCCACCTATCCCTTGTAACATCCTGATCTGTTCCTCTAGCAGTTCCTGTTTCTTTTCCAATGTCTTTACCCTCGACTGCTCCTTCTTAGCTTCCTCACCTTCTAAATTGTCTTTGGTTATCGGTATTCCTTGTTGACAGGGATAAGCAGGGTGATGCAGAATCGGGGGCGTATAGGTGAAAACATCTCCATGGCCTCCATTTGGATTGAAGGCAACTTCTTCAGTGGCCCCAATCCTTACTAAAGGAGGCGGCAAAGTAAAGCTTACAAGTTTAGAAGTTTGACCAGCAGATGGCCTTGTGAATCTTGATCCAGGCCCACTTCCTAGATTTGAGGTGTGAAGCATTAGAAAGGGTGACATTCCCCACATTGGAGCTAACAATATAATAGTAACTTCCTAAAAAAGAAGTGATGCAGAAATAACAGATGCATTTGTCCCACTAGCAGTCTCTTTTAACTTCAGGCTCTCAGTCATTAGCCTCATCATATCATTCATTCTTTGTTTCAGCTCATCAAACTCAACTTCCAAATTCCTACCCACTTCTTGGTTTTCTTCCATAACTGCAATGGTCCTCATTCTCAACCTGATAGATCGCTTGATTCTCAACCTAATAGATCGCTTGATTCTCAACCTGATAGATCGCTTGATTGGGCCCTTGCGATTGAGCTTAGACTTCCTAGAGGGTGCAATTATGTTTTACCCCTAAAAAAGAAAGATTAAGAGTAATAAGAATAATGCAAAACGACTAAAATTGAGATTTTTCTCTTGACAGATTGTTAACATGGCTTCAGACTTTCTGATTGGCATGATTAAAACAATGTGGCTATTGCTCATGAAAGCATATACTCCTCATAAGAAACAATCTTTTATCATTTCTTCAAGCCTTCATTTAGGGTTCCCTGATTAACAAATTTTATAAGAGCATAGAGCTCCTTAAAAAATTAATTTACATAAGTGAATCTTGCAAAAGTATATAACTCATTGTAAAAAACACTTTTACACAACAAGCGAAAGCAATTCGAAACAAAATCTCGCTTGTTGTGACTGGTCGTCCCTCATAAAGCCCTAAAAGGATGCTTGAAAATGGGATCACTAGAAGCCATGCCAACAATCTATCTTCAAAAATTAACCTCCAGTAAAAAGTACCAGAATGATGGATTAGAGATGAAAAATAGATAATCGACATAAAATAACAAAGTGGAAGAATAAAGAGAAAGGAAAGGGATGCTCCTCCCACTGTCTTAGATAGATGGGTCACCTTAGGGTTAGGATTTCTAGCATAATGGCAAGGTTCTAACCTAAATCGGACATCATTACGGCTATATAACATGCACAATTTGGTAATAGTTCTATTAGTCCTAAAAAGGTCAGGTCCTTGGATTGCCCCCATCAAAACGATGAGGATCACTCCCTACTAACGAAGTTTGCAATGGGATAAGCCCTTCACTTACCTAAATTAGCAGAATGATCCATAATCCAAGTGGAGGCTTTCATGTAAACCACCGAAGGATAACCTTTAGTAATAACACAAGGCCTCCTACTAATCCTAAGTTAAAGATAGCCAGGGTATAGAGCCAAAAAAGTGTGTGTAAGGTTTAGTGTAAGTGCGCAATATGCGGGAGGAGCAAACATACCTCAACCTAAAATCTACCCAAACCACCCCCAACTGTAAACAAAAGAAAGGCATATGCAACAAAATAAGGCTATCTACAAAATGTAGAAATAAATATAGGAAATATAAAATAACGGAAAGGAAATAACTTAGAATGAATAAAATACATCTTGGCCACATCTGATTTGCATAGCTAATTTACTAGGCTTGACTCTCTAACCAATCCCTAGTAGAGTCGTCAAACTGTCACAACGTACCCAGAGATCACTACAACGTGGATGGTCAACTGAATTTAAGAAAAACATGGAGTTGCCACCAATTGTTTTAGAAAATAGGGTACAATTGGAAACCCTTTTTATTTTATTCTTTTTTAAATAGTCTGCATACAAGAAATTAGTTCGAGAGTCTCTTTATGCATGGGAAAGGTGTTAGGCACCCTACAACATCCGTCTAAAGACGGTTACCCTAAATTAGCTATGCAAAGATAAGACAAAATGTTAACAAAAGATGTCCTTTATTCATTCTTGTAAATAAATTACATTCACTAATAAAAATACAGTAAATAAACGTAAAATGCATGAATTCTAATGAGTCCAAAATGCTTCCTCCTATCAGGCTTATAAAACTCCTCTCAAGGTGGTGCTTATCTCCGTCTAGGTTGGATAGATCGAGTCCGTCTCATATAAGACAGGCCCATTTATCATTCCATGATAAGCGAAGGGCCTATGAATTTTTTAAACTCGAAAAAAAAGGCCCTAAATGTAAAGCATGATTATAAACCTCAAAAGGGGGTTGGGGGTACATGATTTGACAAAATATAAATGAAATAAACAAACCCTCCAAGTCTCAGAACCCCCTTAGGGTTTTGCTAACGGCCCAAGGATTATGTTCCCCTCTCACATAGAACACACATTAGATGACTCAAAANGAATTTTTTAAACTCGAAAAAAAAGGCCCTAAATGTAAAGCATGATTATACACCTCAAAAGGGGGTTGGGGGTACATGATTTGACAAAATATAAATGAAATAAACAAACCCTCCAAGTCTCAAAACCCCCTTAGGGTTTTGCTAACGGCCCAAGGATTATGTTCCCCTCTCACATAGAACACACATTAGATGACTCAAAATAGGGAAATTGAAAGTCACATATGCATAAGTAAGCGAGCAGTAAGATTAAAACTAAATAAAAAAAAATAGGGCAAAAAATAGGGGAACTTTGAAATGAAATCTCGGAATGCATGCCTTGAAAATTTGGTCTCAAATTTATATATAACAAAGAGAAATATTTTAAAAATCCAAAGAAT
Organism: Cercis canadensis; assembly: GCA_003255065.1. Taxonomy (NCBI): domain Eukaryota; kingdom Viridiplantae; phylum Streptophyta; class Magnoliopsida; order Fabales; family Fabaceae; genus Cercis; species Cercis canadensis. Next base: position 217,886 of record QAOA01006727.1, read on the forward strand.
AAAAGATCATGCAAAATGGAGCCCTGCAGCTCCAGTTACAACAAAAAAACTAAACATTGCCATAATTGACCAGCAATCCGATAGTGCTAGGAAAACAACCAATTTCAAAATAAAACTAGGAACAAATACAACATGAAAAACTTCTAAACAAAATATATGCAAAATAAATATGTCTCAGGATTCTATAGAAACAATAATCATGCAAATTGGAGCTCTACAGCTCCATTTAGAAAATAAACACTGAGGGTTGCAAGGAAAATTGACAAACTAAACACAGTCAAGTTCAATTAAACACTGGGAGCAAGGGATATATGCATAAATTCTAATAAACATATGTGCAAGAAACACGTATCTTGATTCTAAAAAATCAAAAATCACCCAAATCGGAGTTCTATACCCCTAGATAGAAAATAAAAATCGATGGTTGCCAGGGAAAACTATCAAACCCTAAATCTGAAAATGCATAATATAAAACCAAATCAAGAAAACCAAAAAAAAAAAATAAAGACAGGCAAGGATTAACCATCTCATAAAAAATAAAACAAAAACATAATCAAAACTCTCAAAAACTAAATATGCTCAAAGAGCCAATCAAAATCATAAATGAACAACGAGGAAATAGAAGCCAAAGATCCAAATTAAGCAAGATTAAAAGCAAAAACCCAAGGATTCAAAAGGATACATATGTTCATTGCACATTCACCATAAAAATGAAGCAAAGAGAGATGAAGAACATGTAATTAAAGTAAAATCAAAAGGAAAATGGGGCATTCAAGGAGAAAATAAGGCAAATCAAATATTTCACCATGAATTCAACCGAGCATACATGAAAGACTAAAGAGATAGAGCAGAAGGATGAAGATTACCCAAAGTTCTTCAAGAAATCTATTCCTTCTTGCTCAAAATGGTTGAACCCACCTTCAAGAAGCTCAAATCTCCTTCTATTTATCCTTTTTCTTCTAAAATATGGGAAGAACAACTCAATAACACTTTGAAGTTCCTCAAGTTTTCACCTTTTCCTCTTTATTTTTCTCAACTTAGCTCTTTTAATCTTTTTTTTTTCTCTCAAATCTCTCTATCTTTCTCCTCTTTTTATTTTCTTAAGCAATCAGCCCTCTCAACTTGGAGAGCAAGTTGAGGGTAGTTTGGTCCTTTCATACCGCTTTTGGACCTTCCTCCCACTTTCTTTTAGCTTTGCTATGTGAAAAATTCAATAATTCTTTTGTAAAATGCCCTAGCTAAATTATACACTTCAGCCCCTCCAATTTGTATTTTTATTTCATGCAAAAATAAGGTTAAGAAGCCCCCATTGGCAATTTTCCCAAAATTGCCTTGAAGAAGCAACTTCCATAAAGCTTCTTTGAGGCTAGATCTTTTCACTTATGCTTGGAAATATTCCTTAAACCCTAGTTGACATTCTTTTATATTTTTAATCTTATTAATCCTATTTTTGTTGAAATAAAACAAGAAACCCTAAATGGAAGCTTCTTGGCACGTTCCTTGGCACTTGCAAGGCACATACATCCCTTCTCTTCATATTTTTCTAAAACCCTAATGAAACCCTCCTCCCTTAGCTTGACCAAAAATCACCTCCAAAATTCCTTGAAAGTTATTTTATTTTTGATTAAAAATAAAGCGTTTGACCTAAGTTCGTCCATTTGGACCCAAATAAAACTTAGGATATATTAAATAGTCTAGCAATCATATATCATTTATTTGGACTAAAAATATTTGGAAAACAAAAATCGAGCAGGCCCAAAATCCTCATAAACTAGTGTTTTAGCAAAATAGACCGAGCGTAAAACGTGGGTTTTGACCCAAAATCACTAAATGCCCAAAAAATTATAATCTTTATGCCGATACAAAGTTTCTAACAAAAATCAAATGGCTAAGAGGCCCCAAACTCAAATTTAAAGAAAATGGGCAAAAGTGCCTCTAACTTGGGTTAAAATGAAATGGGTCAATGCCTAAAGACTAAAACTTTGATCCAATAGCTAAAAGATACCTTAAAGACCTTAAAATCATATTTCCCACTTGAAAACATAAATTTAAATTTTAAATAATTAAAAATAATTTTTTGTTTTTTTTTCTAAAAACATGTAATACCTCGAACAAAATACGATGTCTACAGGGGTCAGTTCCCTTTTAAGGAAAACAAAACTAATCTAACCTAATTAAGTAAAAGTTCTAGGCTAGATTAGCCCCGAATGGTAGAGATTCAATCGCCCGAAGAATTGTCCAATCAAGTTCGAAGGTTTAGNTGAATGGATCATTAGACATCAAGGATGAACTAAAATCAGAACTAGTTAAGGCTTGGATTGGTTGTTTTCTCTTAGGTTACCACTTTTAATCAATTTCTGTCAAGCACTTAAAACAAACACAACCCCCCTATTTACATGCTTCTTAATATGATTCACTAAATAGAACAATCCTTAGGTTCGACTTAGGGCTGTCCTATGCTACAAATAGCTAGGTAACCGACCTTAAACTTAATTAATTTGAGGAGCCTCGGCAGCTCATCATTGACCTAAGTTCGTCCATTTGGACCCAAATAAAACTTAGGATATATTAAATAGTTTAGCAATCATATATCATTTATTTGGACTAAAAATATTTGGAAAACAAAAATCGAGCAGGCCCAAAATCCTTATAAACTAGTGTTTTAGCAAAATAGACCGAGCGTAAAACGTGGGTTTTCACCCAAAATCACTAAATGCCCAAAAAATTATAATCTTTATGCCGATACAAAGTTTCTAACAAAAATCAAATGGCTAAGAGGCCCCAAACTCAAATTTAAAGAAAATGGGCAAAAGTGCCTCTAACTTGGGTTAAAATGAAATGGGTCAATGCCTAAAGACTAAAACTTTGATCTAATAGCGAAAAGATACCTTAAAGACCTTAAAATCATATTTCCCACTTGAAAACATAAATTTAAATTTTAAATAATTAAAAATAATTTTTTGTTTTTTTTTCTAAAAACATGTAATACCTCGAACAAAATANAAAAACATGTAATACCCCGAACAAAATACGATGTCTACAGGGGTCAGTTCCCTTTTAAGGAAAACAAAACTAATCTAACCTAATTAAGTAAAAGTCCTAGGCTAGATTAGCCCCGAATGGTAGAGATTCAATCGCCCGAAGAATTGTCCAATCAAGTTCGAAGGTTTAGAAAAATGAAAATTACAAAAACAATCGGGAGAGATATAAACGCCACACTCAATAGGGGATAGAGGGTGAGTGATTATTCCTAGATTGAACACCATAAGAACTAGGGTTCTTGATAAGTTCTAATAGTTCATCAAAGAACCAAGGAAGGAGAAACCTCTAAACTCCAATTTTTGAAGTTATCCCAAATGTTATTGTTGCAACAAGGGGTTCAACTCCCTCTTAAGGAAAACAAAACTAATCTAACCTAATTGGGTAAAAGATCTAGGCCCAATAAAGAAAGCCTAAAACTCTAGGAAAGTTCACTAACTAGAAAGGAAATAAACATAGTTGAATGACATTAAAAATAGACCCAAAAAGATTTTAACTCGAAGCCCAATTCAAATTAGAAAAGTCAAAATGCGTGTATGGTGAAATCCTCTAGGAACTGGGGCACCTAGCCTCTTCTTGGGAAGGCCCTGGGGCACCTATGTTGGGAGCTGGGGCGCTTTGGCTATGCCCTTTTTTCCGGTTGAACCTTTCAATGCCCGGATCAAGCATACAACCTCCCTTTCTTCATTCTTTTCTTCTTGGTTCAATCCTTGAGCCCTAAACTTCTCAATCAACCCTCCAAAGCCTACTCAAATCTTCTTTGCTTGCCATGGCTCATTCGGAGTCTTGTTGATGCTTCCTTGGTTCTCATCATTTCCCTTTTTTTTGAAAAGATTCATCCTCGAATCTTCACCTACATCAATGGGAGAATGATTAGTTACATTATAATTGGCATTTAAATCATACTCATTAGGTAGATCTAACTTGTGAGCATTGTTATTGATCATCGCCACCTTCCACACCCAAGCTCCCGATTCGAAGACCACTCTCACAAACTCGTTTGGAAGAAGGTATTGTTACCACCTCTCTATGCCCCCACCAATGAATACATTTCCTTGTCGTATGTAGGGTAATTCAGGGTAGCTCCACTTAACTCCTTAATGAAGCATGCAAGAGATCCTCCTTCTTGCTTCAACAAGGTTCCAATGAAACTAATTTAATGTTGGGCAACATCTCCAAAATCCTGTATAAGAAAGAAAACAACACTAGGCAAAATAGGGTCAAGTCCGTTAGTGCTAAGAGAAATAAGCTCGCTTTCTTTTGCATAGACACTTAATTGTTGTACTCTTTTCTCACAAGGCTCTCTTTTTCTTTGCCTTTCTCTTTTTCTCTCCACTTAGGCTCTCTGCCTCTTTTGCACTCATGTTCACTTCAATTGGGCTCTCGACATCTTTTGCACTATCTTTGTTCAAGCTGCCAACCATTTTGTCTTTTGAGCTCTAACTTTTTTTCTTGCTTCACTTCTCTTTTGAAGTCATTCTTGATCATCAAGCATTTGCTTAAGAGTCAAAGGTAAAAGAGTAATGGGCCGTTTGTTCAAGATGAAAGAGTACCTATTCGTGTACTTGTCATGGGTCACACACCTATCATATTGTCATAACCTACCCGAAAGAATATGTCCCATATGCATGTGAACTACATCACATAGGACTTGATCCTTGTATCTCCCTATAGCAAATGATACCAACACTTGTCTAGTCACCCTAATCTTTTCTCATTCATTTAACCATTAAAATTTATAGGGTTTAGGAAGCCTTAAAGTAAGTAAATACAGTTTATCAACTAAGGTAGTGCTAGCAATATTGATAGGACTACCACCATCTATGATTATACTACATACATTCTCATTGACTTAGCATCTAGTGTTGAAGTCTTGATAAGATGAGATCTTCATTTGTATGTCACTTAGGTCATGATTCAAATGAGCATCTCTCACCCTTCTTTCTCCTCTATCATGTCTTCCAAACCTGTCTTGGCCTCCGGTGTTGCTTTGGTCTCTATCTACCTCATCCTCCACAACAACTCTCCTATTTCTTTTTCTTTCTCCAAGGGCTATAGGTGGCTGTCTCCTTTCCTCAAACCTTCCTATGCTATTGTGCATCTCATCAAATCTCATATTGAGGCGCACAAAGTGCTGCTACATAGCACGGAGAATGAATGCTTGGTCTCATGCCTCATTTTCTCTATCCATGGTGCTTTAATCCTAAAATATGTTAGTAAGAAAACCTCACCACTCCCTCACATGTTTGCTCTCCAACCATGTCACTCACACTTGTGTTTGACTCACTAGTGGCTCTTACCCTCTAATGATCTCACACTCTTGCCTTTTTCCACTCTTAATCTCTTTCCTTTAGTTCTTATGGAACTAAGTAAACAAACCAAGAGCTTAGCCTTTTATGACAAACTTCCAACAAATCACTCACCACAAGAAAGGAAAAGTGCAGAACAAAAAGGAATTCAAGGATAGACAATATGAGTTCAAGCACAAACAAACAATAGCAAGGAAATCAAAATCAAGGACAAGAACAAAGGAACTCAATACCAAATTAGGATTCACAAATAAGAGAAATTCAGCTCACAAAGCACTTGGGAATTAAGGCAATAAGCAACATAATTTTTTTCACACATTTCAAGTTAATTCAACACATTTTAACACAACTTGAGCAAATTTAAGCTATCTTTACTCATGACTAAGTTATAAGCATGAAACAACTTAAGAGCACTTAATTCGACTCTGTTTGCACTATTCCAGAAATTTTTTTTTATACAAATTTTTTGGGAATTTTCTCAAGAACACTTTGAATGTTCATACCTTTGCCTATAATTTTTTTTTTTATACTATGATTTTAATCATGCTCTANCACACATTTCAAGTTAATCCAACACATTTTAACACAACTTGAGCAAATTTAAGTTATCTTTACTCATGACTAAGTTATAAGCATGAAACAACTTAAGAGCACTTAATTCGACTCTGTTTGCACTATTCCAGAAAATTTTTTTTATACGAATTTTTTGGGAATTTTCTCAAGAACACTTTGAATGTTCATACCTTTGCCTATAATTTTTTTTTTATACTATGATTTTAATCATGCTCTATACAAGTTCTATTAATGATCAAGAGAGTTCAACAACACAAAAATTGCATTAAACATGGAAAAACCACAATAATTAAAAATGGAAAACACTCAAACACCTTAAGGGTAGTTATTAGGGATACAAATGGAAATACCAGAAAAGTTGCCCATAAAATTTCCATAAATTCAAAGAAAATCAAGAACAAGATGAACAAGCAAGAACAAAGAAAAATCAAAACAGAACAGCAAGAGAAAATGGAAAATGAAATTAGAAAACAACATGGATATTCAAACCTCGATCAGAACTACGAACTACGATACGAAATGATGCGAACCACTATGGGTTTGTCCCGAATGGTAGAGATTCAATCGCCTGAAAATCGTCCAATCAAAGCTCATAAACGAAAAAAAAAAATCAAAACAAAGAGAATGATATAGATGCTATACTCAAGAGGGGATAGGGGTGAGTGATAAGTCTTGGATTGAATGCCATAAGAACTAGGGTTCTTGATAAGCTCTAATAGTTCATCAAAGAACCAAAGAAGGAGAAACCTCTCAACTCCTATTTCTGAAATTATCCCAAATCTAATTGCTACCACAAGGGGGTCAGCTCCCTTTTATGGAAAACAAAATTAATCTAACCTAATTAGGTAAAAGGCCTAGGCCCAATAAACAAAGCCCAAAACCCTAGGAAAGTTCACTAACTAGAAAGGAAATAAACATAGTTAAATGAAATTAAAAATGGGCCCAAATAGTTTTAAACTCAAAACCCAATTTGGATTAGAAAAGTCAAAATGCGTGCATGATGAAATAGTCCAGGAGTAGGGGCTCTTAGCCTCTACCTGGGAGGGCACTGGGGCGCCCTATGGTCGGTGTTGGGGTGCTACATTCCGGGCCTTTTTTACCGATTGAACCTTCTATTGCTCGGATCAAGCATACAACCTCATTTTCTTCATTCCTTGCTTCTTCGCTTGATCCTTGATTCTCATCAAACTCTCTACGTCATCAATTGAACTTGTATGAAGTATGATTAAAATCATAGTATATAAAAAAAATTATGGATTAGTGAAAAGTGCGAAATTAGATTCCATTTGCATGTTAATTCTTCATGAAATGACTTTTGAGTTGGATTTGCTTTAAATTGCTCAAGTTGTATTAGAATTTGTTGGATAAACTTGGAGATTGGAAAATTCGGTTACATTGTAGAATTTTAATTCCTAAGTGCCTTGGTATTTGAGATTCTTCTTGCTTGTGTGTTTTGGTGTTGAGTTCAATTTGTCTTTGTTCTTGAACTCTATTTTTCCTTTGTGTTGTGTCACACTTTTCATTCTAGTGGTGAGTAATTTTCCTTGAAGATTGTCAAAAAAGGCTATACTCTTGGTTTGTCTATTTGTTCAATAAGGGATTAAAGAAAAAGAATTAAGAGTGAAAAAAGACAAAAGTGTGAGATCATTAGAGGGCAAGAGCCACTAGTGAGCCAAACATGAGTGTGAGTGACATTGTTGGAGAGCAAACACGTGATGAAGTGGTGAGGTTATCTTGCTAACATTGTTTTTTTCAAGATTTAAACACCATGGATAGAGAAAGTGAAGCGGTAAACCAATCTTTTACACTTCGTGCCATGCAAAAACAGTTTAAGAGAATAAACATTAGATTTGATGAGCTGCAAATAGAATAGGTAGATATGAAAATGATTTACAAATGAGGCAGCCACCTATAGCTCCCAAAGCAAGGAGGAAGAGTAGTAGGGTTGTTGAGGAGAATGAAGAAAGAAGTAGGCATAGTGATTCCAAAGTTCAAGGCAATTTTGCTAGGCCCCATCGAAGAGGGAGAAAAGCAAGACATGCTCATGTTGACCATGATGTGGGTGACCGAAGCACCTCCGAGGACCAAAATCAGTATGTTAGATATAACCAAGAAGAAAAGAAAAAAAGATATGTATATCATAACTTGGGAAGCATTAAAATGAAAATCATTTCTTTCTTAGGTAAGAATGATCAAGAAGCTTATTTGGAGTGGGAGGAAAAGGTGGAGTTAGTGTTTGAAGGCCACAAATACTTTGAGGAAAAGAAGGTTAAGATAACGATTGTTGAGTTCACCGACTATATTATCATATGTGGGATCAAGTAGTCTTAAACCGGAGGCTGAATCATGAGAGACCTATTGAGTCATGGGAGGAAATGAAGACTATTATGAGGAAAAGATTCATTCCTAGTCATAACTATCTGAAATTGTACCAAAAATTGCAAGGCCTTACACAAGATTCCAAGAGTGTAGAAGACTACCATAAAGAGATAGAGGTAGCTATGATTAGAGTGAATATAGAGGAGGATAGAGAAGCTACTATGGTTAGGTTTATGCATGGTTTGAATAAGCAAATCGCCAATATGGTTGAGCTTCAACATTGTGTTAAGTTAGAAGACATGATGCATATGACCATGAAGGTGGAGAAGCAACTAAAGATGAAGGGTTCCTCAAGGTACAATTCAGGTTCATTTTCTCCATGGAAGCTGAATTGGAACAAGAAAGACAATGATGCTTCTAAGCTTAGAGCCGAGACATCCAAGGCTCCAAGAGAGGGAGGCAACCAAACCAAAGGTAAGCTGGATTTCCAACCCTAAACCTCTAGAAATAGGGATATTAAATGTTTTAAATGTTTGGAGAAGAGACATATTGCTTCTTAATGTTCAATTAAGAGGGTGATGATTTTAAAAAAATGATGGAGATATTGAGACCAAGGTTGATTCTAGTTATGACTTTATGCCATTTTTAAAGGATTCTAGTGATGGTAAGGAGTATGTCATTGATGGTGAGCAACTTATTGTTAGGAGAGCTCTTAATGCATATGTGATAGAGCATCATGAGGCTCAAAGAGAGAATATTTTTCATACTAGGTTTCTTGTTAATGAGAAAGTGTTCATCATGATTATAGATGAAGGGAGTTGTGTGAATGTGACTAGTACTACTCTTATGGATAAGCGGAGTTTGCCAACCTTGAAACACCCCAAGCCCTATAAGCTACAATGGTTTAATGATAGTGGAGAGATCAAGGTAAATAAACAAGTTTTAGTGTCTTTTTTCTTAGAAAGATATAAGGATGAGGTGATGTGTGATGTTATGTCAATGCAAACCGATCATGTGTTGCTTGGTCGACCTTGACAATATGACCGAAAAGTGACCCACAATGGCTACACAAATTGTTACTCTTTTGTTTTAAACAAACATCCAATTACCCTTATTCCTATGACACCAATACAAGTCTTTGAGGACCAATTGAAAATGAAGAAAGATAGTGACCCGCAAAAATAAAGAGAGATCATAAGAGAACAAAAGGGAAAAATGTTAAAGAGGCCGAGAGCCCAAACCTTGAGAGAAAACTTAAAGGAGTGAAAACACGAAATATGAGTGTCTTTGCAAGTTGTACAAAGGTGAAAAATGCATTTTTCTCTAATCGGATTATGTATGTACTAATGTAAAATTGAGGCCTATTTTGATACTAAAGACATTAACTCTTCTTTGCCTAGTCTCATTGTTTCTTTGATGTAGGAATTTGAAGACATTTTCTCCGATGAAGTGTCCAGTGGCTTGCCACCTCTTAGAGGGATTGAGCACCACATTAATTTCATCCCCGGAATGGTCATCCCTAATAGGCTAGCCTATAGAAGTAACCCCAAAGAAACTAAAAAGCTACAAAAACAAGTGAGTGAGCTCATGAGCAAAGCCTACATTAGAGAGAGCATGAACCCCTGTGCTATCCCGGTTCTACATGTGCCTAAGAATGATAGGTCGTGGAGGATGTGTGTGGATTGTCGCACCATCAACAAGATTACAGTAAAATATAGACACGTCATACCCTGATTAGATGATATGCTTGATGAATTGCATGGATCTTGGTTATTCTCTAAGATTGATTTAAATAGTTGATACCATCAAATAAGAATGCGTGAGGAAGATAAATGAAAAAAAAAATTAATAATAGGTATGGATTTTATGAATGGTTGGTTATGTCATTTGGCTTGACCAATGCGCCTAGTACATCATGAGGCTCATGAATCTTATCTTAGATGCATTATTAGATAAATTTGTTGTGGTATACTTTGATGACATCCTAATTTACAACAAGAGTCTAGATGAGCATTTAGAATATCTAATGTGTGTTGGATATGCTTAGAAAGGAAAAACTTTATGCTAACTTTAAGAAGTGTTTATTTTGTATTGAACAATTGGTTTTTTTAGGCTTTGTTGTAAGTTCAAGAGGAGTTGAGGTAGATCAAGAGAAGGTTAAGGCTATCATGGAATGGCCTAAATCTAAGTCCTTGAGTAAGGTTAGGAGTTTTCATGGGCTTGCTAGCTTTTATAGGCGATTTTGAAGAAATTTAGTACTATAGCAAGATGCAAACCTCTAAGGTTGTCCCAAATGGTAGAGATTCAATCGCTCAAGAATCATCCAATCATGTTCGAGAATTTCAAAAACGAAATTTAGAGAAACAAATTAAAAGGAATGGATAAGGTGCCATACTTTAGACGGGAAATGGGGAGTGAAAAGCAGGAGAACGCCACAAGAACCTAGGGTTTTTGATAAGTTCAAGTAGTTCTTCAAAGAACCAAGGTAGGAGAAAACTCTCAACTTTTAATCAAATGTCTATTCTGACTTTCACAAAGGGGAAATCCTCATTTTAAACAAAACAACCCTAGTTTACTGAATTGGGTAAAGTCCAAGCCTAATTAAATTAACCTAAAATACCTAATAAAGGTCTAATACTAAAAAGAGTAAAAACATATGTTTAGTGATACTAAAATAGGCCCAAAATAACATAGAAACGGAGCCCAACATGGAAAACAAAGAAAACGTGTATGCTGAAATGGCCCAGGCGTTGCCTCTCTGGACTGGAGGACACTTGGGCGCCCTGTCTCTATGACAAGGGCTCTTCAGTTGCTCTGGAGTGTCGGGGAGAGAGGGTTGGGGTGCTTGGAAGCTGTCTCTCTTCAGCAGAAGAGTCCTCCAATGCTCCAATTGAGCAAAAAACATCCCATAACTTCATTCCTTGCTTCTTGGTTCCAAATCCTCTCTAGAGGTCCATTCAAACCTTCTTCCATATTCTTGGCTTGTGCTCGGGTTATTGGTCCTCCACGAATGTGTAATGGGTCACTTAAGGTAGTTGTGCCTTGATTCTCATCATAGCAGCCTCTCTAATCAAAATAGTCAAGAAAAGTATGAGTTTTGAATAGGAAGATGAGCAAGAGAGGGCTTTCCAAATCCTTAAGAATCGCCTGAGCAATGCGCCTTTACTTTCATTACCTAATTGTACTAATTCTTTTGAGCTAGAATGTGATGCATCAAATTTAGGTATTAGAGCGGTCTTGATGCAAGGAGGGTGTCCCATGTCTTATTTCAATGAGAAGTTAAATGGGGTTGCACCTACTCAAATTTTGACAAAGAACTTTATGCCTTAGTGAGAGCTCTACAAGTATGGCAGCATTATCTCATGCTGAAGGAGTTCGTCATACATATGGATCACAAATCCTTAAAGCATATCAAAGGGCAAGGAAAGCTAAACAAGAGGCATGCAAAATGGTTAGAGTTCATTTAACCATTTTCCTATGTAATTAAACACAAGCAAGGTAAGGAGAATGTGGTAGCCAATGCCCTTTCTTAGAGTTATGCCCTTCTTTCTACTTTAGATGCTAAATTGCTTGGTTTTGAATACATAAAGGAGTTGTATGTCAATAATCCTGATTTTGGAAATATTTTTAATCCATGTAAGGAGGTTGCTTTTGGGAAATTTTATAGGCATGAGGAATTTTTGTTTAGAGATAACAAACTATGTGTGTCTGGTAGTTCCTCAAGGGAATTGCTTATGGGAGAATCTCATGAGGGAGGTTTAATGGATATTTTGGCATTAGGAAGACTTTAGATATTCTCAATGAACACTTCTTTTGGCCTCACATGAAGAGAGATATTGAAAGATTATGTGAAAAAATGCATTACTTGTAAGCAAGCCAAGTCTAAGGTCTTACCTCATGGATTGTACACCCCTTTCCTAGTCACCCTTAGATTGACATTTCTATTGATTTTATTTTAGGTTTGCCTAGGACAAAGAAAGGAAAAGATTGTGTATTTGTTGTTGTTGATAGGTTCTCCAAGATGACACATTTCATTCCATGCCACATGACTGATGATGCAACAAACATAACTTATATGTTTTTCAAATTGTGAGATTGCATGACATGCCAAGGATCATAGTTTCAGATAGGGATGCTAAGTTCTTGAGCTATTTTTGGAAGATTTTGTGGGGGGAAGTTAGACACCAAGTGATGAGAATCATGGAAGCACTCACAAAGAGCCAAGTGAGTCTTGGCAAGAAAAGAATATGCAAGTGGCTTTTGGAGTGTTGATTGAGAAGATTGGGGCTCAAAGAGCAAGCCTTGAAGAAAAAATGATTGTGTGCTTGATTTAGGAGTTTGAAGACTCAACCGGTGCTTGGAGTGTTTTTTTTGTTTTTCACCTAAATGGGCTCCAAACTTAGGATTTTTAGGCCCATTTTCATCCTAATTAAAATTTATGTTTTTTCCTCTTTTAACATTGGACTTGTATTAGGAATTTGGGTTTTGGACTTAAGCTAGGCCAATTTACTCATTTAGGTTAATTAGGTTTTGCTTTGTTTTAAAGGGAGACTATTTCCCTTGTAATGATCAGAATTGGATTATTCAGAATTTGAAATAGAGAGGTCTCTTCCTTAGTTCTTTTGAAGAACTCTTAGAACTTATCAAGAACCCTAGGTTCCTATGGCATTCTTCCCGGCTTATTTTTCCCATTTCCTTTCCCTGACTCTTGAGAATGGCACCTTATCCATCATTTTGATACATTTGGTTCTCATCTCTTTATAGGTGATGGGTATAGGTTTTCTTTAAGTTGTGTTTTCTGAATCTTCAAACTTGATTGGACGATCTTTGGGTAATTGAATCTCTACCATTCGGGATAAACCCTTAAAGGTTCGCATAATTTGATTGATGAGCTGCCGAGACTCCTCAAATTAGTTAATGTTTAAGGTCGGTTACCTAGCTTTTTGCAGCAAGGGGTAGCCCTAAGTCGAACCTAAGGATTGTTCTATTTGGTGAATCATATGGAGAAGCATATAAACAGGGGGGGTTGTGTTTGTTTCTGTGATTAACAAAAATTAATTGAAAGTGGTAGAGTTTTAGAGAAAGCAACCAATCCAAGTTTTTAACTAATTCTGATTTTGATTCATCCTTGATTTCCAAGGATCCATTTAATTGTTAACCATGTTCTTGGCCTTTAAAACATCTCAAGAAGCCTCTCAATGTTCTATGGATGTCTACTGGTTAAGCAACCAGAATTCGGTTCAACAAGGGACTAAATGAATTAAGCAAACATTCAAGTCCAGTTTAACCTAAGTCCTGAATCCAGCCAAGGTAATTAATCCGTCCAAGCTTAGAACCATTAATTAACCATACAATCCTCTTTTATCACATGCAAACAGAATATGAACACATGAATAATCCAATCCGAATTAAGCAATTCAAACAGAATATTTCAGAGGATTGAAAGAACTTTGATTAACAACTAAAATGAAGAACAACAACTCATAATCTCAAAACCAATAATCAGAAAAGCAAAACTTGGATTGATATGATGGATTAGCCCTCCATGAACAAGAAAAGCTGAGTTCTTACAAGAATATCTAAGAGAAAACTTAAGAGCTAAGGAAAGCTAGAAAGCTGTCTAAAATATCTAAAGACTTGATTAACAATTTCGGCTGCCCCCCTCTTGCTGATATAGACCTCCAATTTTACATGCACACCCAAATTGCCCTTAGGGCACACTTGTTCCCATGGGCCTTAGCTTCAATTGGGCTTTGGTTTGGGCCCATTTGGACTTGTCATGAGGAAGTTAGGCCCATTTAAGTGGCAGAAGGTGTCTGGAACCGTCAGCTAACTTGCACAGCAAATAAGACCATCTTCCACATAAAATATGGTGAACCGGTCTTCATATCAATTGAAGCTCTGTCTGTTAGCTTTCCAATGGTACCAGTTTCAGGTCAATATGACATCTACAACTCAAGTTATGACCCAAATACTGCATGTAGGTCAGGATCCTGCGACAGCATGTCTTCTCTGGCTTCCAGGCTGCATATGACCTTCTGAACGTCCGAATTAGCTTTGGAGCCCTGAAAGAAAGTTGTAGACAATTCTCTCAGCTTTCCAACAAGGTATGACTCGGAATTTTTGGACATCCAGAACTCAAGATATGCCTGAAACACAGAGACAGCATATAATGCCCAGTATTGCTGGAAATTGCAATTAAGCATAAATGGATCCTAAGTCATGAAATGAGGTCTAAGTCTATGCAATTCAGCCCAAAAGAGGTTTAAAAGACTAAGTATGAGGAATAACTATTGTATAAAAAGTGTGTTCATCAAATTCCCCCACACTTAGCTTTTGCACGTCTCGGGCAAACTAAAATTCCAAAACTAAGAAAAGCAAGAACAAGGAAACAAAAACAAATTTAAAAACTAAAGGATCACCTCCCAATGATATTTAAGAAATGCAGAAGTTCATACCACAAGTAAGATAAGCAATTAAAGATTCAAGGAACTCACAGCATTCATGAAATAAAATTTCTTCTCATCCAAAATCAACAAACAAGGTAACTTCAATTGGAAAGCATAAGTCAAGAATGATAGATCCTCACAAGATATACTCTCAATCCCTCAAGTGTTTAGAAATTAGGTACTTCACTCAATCAAACTCATGAAGAGATGCACTACCATAAGCTTGCTTATCTTCTACTTCTCCACTACTCAAACAAATGCACACACAAATCAAGAGGACTTTATTTAAGGTTGTAATAAGGCCAAGGTAAAGGTAAAGGAATGAATCAAAATGGATATCACAAGGTAAAACTCAAAGAGAATAAGAGAACATTGGAGAGGAACTCAAATGACAAGCATTAAATTCCAAGTGTGTAAAGCATATTCTCCTTCTGTGCACATATTCCTTTTCCTTTTCTTTTCCTTTTTCACAATTCTGATTTTTTTTTTTTTTCAGAACCAATTGGTTTTTTTTTTCTTTCTTTCTTTCTTTCACATAATACTTTGCACATTAGGATTCACAACCTCCACACTTGTACTATTAATTACCCACAAGCATAAGAGCTCCTCTAAGACAATGAACCAATGCTCTCCCATTCCCTAAGGTAAGGTAACAACATGGTATTTTGTACATAGGCATATAATGAGCTAATATCAAAGATAGGCAAATAGGCTCAATAGGGGTAATCAAAGGGAAATAATACAAGGTTGGCTATTTGGCAAAGTGGCTAAATCAAGAAAGAATGCCTCAATCATGTTCATGTATGCAAATGAAAATGTAGCCTCAAAAAGAATCAAGCAAGTTCTAGAGTTAACAAATTCCATGAGTGAAATCACACAAGAAGGAAAAAGAATGGCACAAATGCCAAATCCATTCATCAAAAGGCTCAAAACTCACAAGGCATGTATCTATCAAACTTAATCATCAATCCAACATCTAAAACCAAGCATGTGAAATTAAGGATGGAAAACAAGTTATTCAATCATGCTATGAACCTTGAAATGTAATTACTTTAAACTTACAACTTTACAAATTCTATAACATCATTGGAGGGTAATTAAAACAGAAAAATGACAACAAAAACAGAAAAAACAGCAAGAACAACAAACAGAAAAAATTAAAACAGAAAACAACAAATTTACAGAAATAGTAAACTAATCAACTAAACTAATCAACTAACCTAATCAACTACACAGAAAACACCTAATCAACTAAACAGAAAACAATAAAGCAACTAAACTATATACAGAAATCCCTCCCCCACACTTAAATTTTACATTGTCCTCAATGTAAAAACTTCAAAAAGTATTAACAGATGACAAGTAATAACAAGCAGTCACATAAGGACAAGTAAAGTAAAAGAGAGAGAAGAAACATCCTTATCAGGGGAGGTAGATGGCATCGTGCAAGTGGACCTCCTCCACTGTGTCCTCCTGAGCGCCCTCATAAAATGGCTTGAGGCGGTGCCCGTTCACCTTGAAAGCCTTGCTGGTGGACTCACTCGCTATCTCCACTGCACCATAAGGGAAGACCTTGGTGACAATAAACGGGCCAAGCCACCGAGAACGGAGCTTGCCAGGCATGAGCTTTAAGCGAGAGTTATACAAGAGAACTTTCTGGCCAGCAGAGAACTCCTTCCTCAGCACCATGTTATCATGGAACCGCTTGGTCTTTTCTTTGTAAAGGCGGGAGCTCTCATAAGCATCCAAACGAAGCTCCTCAAGCTCTTGGAGGTGAAGCTTTCTCTGGGACCCGGCTTGACTCAGATCAAGGTTGCACTGCTTGACCGCCCAATAGGCCTTGTGCTCAAGCTCCACTGGAAGGTGGCAGGCCTTGCCAAAAACGATCCGGTAGGGAGACATCCCAATAGGTGTCTTGAAAGCAGTCCGGTATGCCCACAGAGCGTCCTCGAGTCGCAAGCTCCAGTCCTTCCGACTAGGTTGGACAGTCTTCTCCAAGATACGCTTGATTTCCCTGTTGGAGACTTCAGCTTGCCCATTGGTCTGAGGGTGGTAAGGAGTGGAAACCTTATGCATGACGCCATATTTCTTCATTAAAGCCGCCATGGTCCGGTTGCAGAAATGCGAACCCTGATCACTGATGATGGCCCTAGGAATGCCAAATCTGCAGAAAATGTTTGATCTAACAAAATCCACAACAACTTTAGAATCATCAGTACGGGTGGCTTTCGCCTCCACCCACTTAGACACATAATCCACAGCAAGTAAAATGTAAACAAAACCAAAAGAAACAGGAAAAGGACCCATAAAGTCAATACCCCAGACATCAAAAATCTCACAGAATAACAAAGGCTGCTGGGGCATCTCATGCCTATGGGAAATGTTCCCGGTTCTCTGACATTGTTCACAAGATTTACAAAATATATGTGCATCCCTAAATAAAGTGACCCAATACAATCCAGAGTCTAAGACCTTCCTAGCTGTACGTTGAGGACCAAAATGTCCACCACATGCAAAAGTATGGCAAAAGCTAAGAACAGACTGAAACTCATTATCAGGCACACATCTCCTAATAATTTGATCACTACAGAATTTCCAGAGATAGGGATCATCCCACACATAATATTTTGCCTCACTCTTTAACTTGTCTAATTGGGCACGTGTGAGGTGTGAGGGCAAAGCATGGGCAGCTAAATAATTAACAAGGTCTGCATACCATGGAAACTCACCATGCAGCCCTAACAGCTGCTCGTCAGGAAAGGAATCCTGAATGGGCAGTAGATCAAGATCTCGCTCTATGCGGCTGAGGTGGTCAGCAACCAGGTTCTCAGCTCCACTCTTGTCGCGGATCTCCACATCGAACTCTTGAAGCAGCAACATCCACCTAATCAGTCGTGGCTTGGCATCCGGTTTCTTCAAGAGATACTTCAGAGCTGTATGATCGGAAAACACCACAACCTTCGAATCTATCAAATAAGACCTGAACTTATCTAATGCAAAAACAATAGATAGAAGTTCTTTTTCAGTGGTGGTGTAATTCGCTTGAGCAGCATCCAGAGTTCTCGAAGCATAGTAAACCACATGAGGAACTTTGGCCACTCGCTGCGCCAAGACAGCTCCCAAGGCATAGTTCGAAGCGTCGCACATCAGCTCGAATGGGAGTGTCCAATCAGGTGGCTGAATGACAGGGGTACTGGTGAGAGCTAGCTTTAGGCGGTTGAAAGCTTCCTTGCACTTCTGGTTGAACAGAAACTCCACATCTTTCTGCAGAAGGCTAGACAGCGGAATGGCTATCTTGCTGAAGTCTCTGATAAAGCGCCGGTAGAAACCTGCATGTCCAAGAAATGATCGCACTTCCCGCACGCATGTGGGGTAAGATAAAGCAGTTATGACATCTATTTTAGCAGGATCTACCTCAACCCCTTTTCTAGATACTACATGGCCTAAAACTATACCTTGTTCTACCATGAAATGGCATTTTTCAAAATTTAAGACAAGGTTAGTCTCAATGCAGCGATGTAGTACTCTAGCTAAGCTACTCAGACAGTCATCAAAAGAAGAACCATAAACAGTAAAATCATCCATAAACACCTCCATGCACTCCTCTAAAAAATCAGAGAATATACTAACCATGCACCTCTGGAAAGTACCAGGGGCGTTGCAAAGGCCGAAAGGCATCCGCCGGTAAGCAAACGTGCCGAAGGGACATGTAAAAGTGGTCTTCTCTTGATCCTCTGGTGCTATATGAATCTGGAAGTACCCAGTGTAGCCATCCAGGAAGCAGTAATGTGATTTCCCAGCTAACCGCTCCAGCATTTGATCGATGAACGGCAGGGGGTAATGATCCTTCCTGGTGGCTTGATTCAGCCTCCTGTAATCAATGCAGACCCGCCAGCTGTTCTGCACTCGGGTAGGCAGCAACTCGTTGTTCTGGTTGGCCACCACTGTCACCCCGGATTTCTTTGGAACGACCTGCACTGGGCTCACCCAAGTGCTGTCAGATATAGGATAAATGATGCCAGCTTGCAGAAGCTTGGTCACCTCCTTCTTTACTACATCCAGGATGAGAGGGTTTAATCGCCTCTGGGGCTGCCGCACTGGTTTAGCGCCATCTTCAAGTAATATGCGATGCATGCATGTAGATGGACTAATGCCAGGAATATCTGCTAACGTCCAGCCAATGGCTCGCTTATGCTCTCGCAGAATGCACAACAATCTTTTCTCTTGCTCAGGAAGTAAATTGTTGGCCACAATTGCTGGAAGCTGCTCTGCAGAGGCCAAATACGCATACTTCAGATGCTTAGGCAGAGGCTTCAGCTCTAGCTTGGGAGGCTGCACTGTAGATGGCAGAAATCTGGGTGGCTGTATGTCAATCTCTGCAGACTGAATCTCCTCCTGAACAGCAGCTGCTGCCAGCTCTGGGGAACCAGAGTTATCATCACGTAGAAAGGTATAGATCTCAGCACAAATAGCACAGCCAGAATAACCATCACAATCAGCACAAGATTGGCACTGAATAGAATCATCAAAACCAGCCAAATCAGGTAAGTCAGCACACATATGACGGTAAACATCCTCAACCAAATCATCAATCACATCAATGTGAAAGACAGCATGCTCATCCATGGGATGCTTCATAGCATCAAAAATGTTGAACTGCACAACAGATTCGCCAAACTCCATGGATAGAGTTCCTGCATACACATCAATCTTAGTTCGCGCAGTCTTGAGGAATGGTCTGCCCAGAATAAGTGGAGCCTTGCTGGATTGTGACTGTCCTTCCATCTCCAGAATGTAGAAATCTGTTGGAAAGATCAGCTCATCAACTCTGACCAACACATCTTCAATCAACCCAGCTGGATAAGCACTGCTCCTGTTGGCTAGCTGTATCACAACTCCTGTGGCATTCAAGGGTCCAAGCCCGAGGGAACTGAAAACAGACATAGGCATGACATTGATCGAAGCGCCTAGATCTAGCATGGTATGCTCGAACTTGGAATTGCCTATAACACAGGGGATTGTGAAAGTTCATGGATCCTTACACTTCTGAGGCATAGGTTGAATAAGGGCTGAGACATTCTGACTCATGCTAATCCGCTCATTGCCCTTCAGCCTCCTCCTCTGGGTGCACAATTCCTTGAGAAATTTGGCATATCTAGGAATTTGCTTGATAGCATCCAGCAAGGGAATGTTAACTTCCACCTTCCTGAACGTCTCCAGAAGCTCTCTATCTTTCTCTGCCTCATCTTGCTTCTTGGACAGAGTAGCTCTCCGTGGAAAGGGAAGAGCTACTGCAGGCAGCTTGCTTGCAGGTGCAAGGTTGATTGGCTCAGGAACTGCTGCCTCTGCTGGTTGGGACTCACTGGCAGGTTGAGGCTCGGCTGGCTCTTGCAAGGATTTGCCAGACCTCAATGTGATAGCACTCACATTACTCCCATTTGGATTGGGAATTGTCTGTGAAGGGAGTTTGCCAGAACCCTTGGACTGCAACTGGCTAACTGATGATGCCAATTGTCCAATCTGTGTTTCCAGATTCTGCATGGTGGACTCTGCCCTCTGCTGGAATTGGATGTTGCTGGCGGCCATCTGCTTCACCAAATCTTCCAATGAAGGCTCAGGTTTGGATGTTGACGGGTTGGCTGGCTGCATAGGCTGCTGCTGGAATGGTGGCCTGTTTTGTTGAAACTGGCCCTGCCTAGCTGGCTGAAATTGGTTCTGTTGTTGCCAAGGTTGCTTATACTGCTGCTGTTGCTGTGGCTGTTGTTGGGAGGACTGCTGTTGTGGTGCTGCAGCATTGCCATATCTGAAAAATTTGGATGATCCCTCCAACCAGGATTGTAAGTGTTGGAGTACGGATCATATCTAAGCTGCTGCTGCGATTGGTATGGGGATCGACCAGGAAAAATACCTGCTGCAGCTACAGAGGGATCCTAAAATCCAGAATCACCATCTTGCAGTGTAGGGCATGCGTCTGTAGGATGTGACGGACAAGCACAAATGCCACACAAGCTTGCAGGTTGAGGGGTGGATACTTGTCGCCCCACTGCCAATTGCCTGACCAAGGAGGTTAGTTCATCAAGTCTATGCTCCATTCTTTGTTGGTCAGCAAATGATACACCTACTTCATTGACTCCCCTGGTGGAATGAATCATCCAAACACCAAACTGCTGGGAATTCTCTGCCATATTGGAAATTAAATCTCTGGCAGCAGCAGGTGTTTTATCCACTAATGCTCCTCCACTAGCAGAATCAATGTTACTTCTATCCGAAGGTGACAAGCCCTCATAGAAATATTGTATCAACAGCTGATCACTTATTTGGTGATGGAGGCAGCTTGAACACAGCTTAGTAAACCTCTCCCAATACTCGTGTAATGTCTCCCCTGGCAGTTGCCTTATGCCACATATGTCTTTGCGAATGGCAGCAGTTCTGGATGCAGGGAAGAATTTGGCCAGAAACAGCTTCTTCATGTCATTCCAATTCCTGACCGAACCTTGTGACAAGTAAAAGAGCCAGTCTTTAGCTGCATCAGCAAGAGAGAAAGGGAATGCTCTTAGCTTGATCTGCTCTTCAGAAATTCCTTGTGGCCTCATTGTGGAACAAACCACATGGAATTCATTCAAATGCTTATGAGGATCTTCACCTGCAAGACCATGAAACTTTGGCAGCAAGTGTATCAATCCAGACTTTAATTCGAAAGCAGTATCAATTTCAGGATATTGGATCCCTAAAGGTTGGTAAGCAACATCAGGGGTGGCCAATTCCTTAAGAGTTCTATCTCTAGGCTGCATGTTATTATTATTATTATTTCCAGCCCTATTAGCATTATCATCTCTATTACCTTCATTAACAGGATCAACAACAGGAATAACAATAGGAGTTCTAGCTTTAGCCATGGTAGGATCTAAATTATCAACAGTCCTATGTGCTCTATTAAGTGTATGCAAGGTTCTCTTTATTTCAGGGTCTACTTCAAGCAAGACAAAGGGAGAAGACCTAGTCATACACCATGCAAACAAGTGGCTAAATGCCTAAACACACCACAAAGCACAAAAACACAGAAAAACACACAAAACTGACAAAATCTAGCCAAAACCGAAACACACCAAAAACACAAAACAAAGGTAAAAAGACACCAAAATAGGACTAGAAAAGGTATCTAAACATTTTTTAAAATTTTTCTACCACCACAGGACGAAAGGTGGGTGAAAATGGAACTCAAAAATCAAATAAAAAATCTTTAAAAAATGGAAAAGTGGTCAAAACAGTGGAATTTGGCTTAAAAAAGTGGACCGCACGATGTGACTGTTGTGAGTTAGGCCCTTTTCCTTCAACTCAGAAAGTTTCAGGTCAATCGGAGCTAAAAATTTCGTTTTGAACAGTAAAACCAGAAATCACTAAATCAAGCCAAACCGAAAGAAAAACAAAGGGGAAATGGTCCAAATGGCCAGAATTCACTCAATGACACTATAAAACATCTAAACAAACTTCAAATCAAGAAAAACAATGGCCACTGGCCTCAAACAGAATGGATACTTGGCCAAAAAGTATGGAAAAAGTGGCCAAAACCCTAAAAAGAACAAAAACTCAAACACAAGGGGGGTGAATTAGGGGAAAGTTAAAAGTCAGTTTTACTACTAATACTACTGATTCAAAGATAGAACAATCCCCGGCAACGGCGCCAAAATTTGATGAGCTGCCGAGGCTCCTCAAATTAGTTAATGTTTAAGGTCGGTTACCTAGCTTTTTGCAGCAAGGGGTAGCCCTAAGTCGAACCTAAGGATTGTTCTATTTAGTGAATCATATTGAGAAGCATATAAACAGGGGGGTTGTGTTTGTTTATGTGATTAACGAAAATTAATTGAAAGTGGTAGAGTTTTAGAGAAAGCAACCAATCCAAGTCTTTAACTAATTCTGATTTTGATTCATCCTTGATTTCCAAGGATCCATTTAATTGTTAACCATGTTCTTGGCCTTTAAAACATCTCAAGAAGCCTCTCAATGTTCTATGGATGTCTACTGGTTAAGCAACCAGAATTCGGTTCAACAAGGGACTAAATGAATTAAGCAAACATTCAAGTCCAGTTTAACCTAAGTCCTGAATCCAGCCAAGGTAATTAATCCGTCCAAGCTTAGAACCATTAATTAACCATACAATCCTCTTTTATCACATGCAAACAGAATATGAACACATGAATAATCCAATCCGAATTAAGCAATTCAAACAGAATATTTCAGAGGATTGAAAGAACTTGATTAACAACTAAAATGAAGAACAACAACACATAATCTCAAAATCAATAATCAGAATAGCAAAACCTGGATTGATATGATGATTTAGCCCTCCATGAACAAGAAGAGCTGAGTTCTTACAAAATATCTAAGAGAAAACTTAGAGACTAAGGAAAGAGGAAAAGCTGTCTAAAAATATCTAATGACTTGATTCTGAATTTCGGCTGCCCCCTCTTGCTGATATAGACCTCCAAATTTACATGCACACCCAAATTGCCCTTAGGGCACACTTGTTCCCATGGGCCTTAGCTTCAATTGGGCTTTGGTTTGGGCCCATTTGGACTTGTCATGAGGAAGTTAGGCCCATTTAAGTGGCAAAAGGTGTCTGGAACCGTCAGCTAACTTGCACAGCAAATAAGACCATCTTTCACATAAAATATGGTGAACCGGTCTTCATATCAATTTAAGATCTGTCTGTTAGCTTTCCAATGGTACCAGTTTCAGGTCCATATGACATATACAACTCAAGTTATGACCCAAATACTGCATGTAGGACAGGATCCTGCGACAGCATGTCTTCTCTGGCTTCCAGGCTGCATATGACCTTCTGAAAGTCCGAATTAGCTTTGGAGCCCTGAAAGAAAGTTGTAGAAAATTCTCTCAGCTTTCCAACAAGGTATGACTCGGAATTTTTAGACATCCAGAACTCAAGATATGCATGAAACACAGAGACAGCATATAATGCCCAGTATTGCTGGAAATTGCAATTAAGCATAAATGGATCCAAAGTCATGAAATGAGGTCTAAGTCTATGCAATTCAGCCCAAAAGAGGTTTAAAAGACTAAGTATGAGGAATAACTATTGTATAAAAAGTGTGTTCATCATTGATATTAGAGCTTGTAGTTCTAATTGAAGTTGGATTATCCATTTTTCATTTTTGTAATTTTTGTTCATTAATTTTGTTCTTGTTGTTCTAGCTTTGTTCTTAATTGTTCTTCTTAGTTTCATCTTGTCTTGATCTTTGATTTGCTTAAAAAAATTTCTAGGCAACCTTTCCATCAATTCCATTTGTGTTCTGTAACTATCATTGATGGGACTTTGTCCGGCAAGTATACCGGGTCACACAAGTAATATAGTAGTGAGTAGAGTATCGTTCCCACGAGGATTAAGGCTAACAATTACCAATTTCACCAATAAAGATTCTATTCGGAAGGATAAATGATTTGGATTGAAGGCAGCCCTGGAATGAGCTGCTGCAATTAACTAAATGACACTAAGTACAAAATTCCAACAATATCGTAACAATCTTTAAGAGACAATCTAAATGTGAGATTTGTAATAAGAATGAGAAAGGTTAGGGGTTGATTTCATTCACTTGAAAGTCAATTTCCTCATAGACAAGGTAATCTCAGAATCAATACTGGACTACTTATTTCAGTTACAATTCCTTTGTTGTTGGTTCATTTCCTTAAAGTGATTGATCTCAATCCCTTGGTGATACAATCCTCCCTATACTAATTACTTGTCCAATTCCTTGATACAACTAATTAATTTAGGTGATTTGGTTCTAGGAAATTAATCTAATACCACCTAAACGAAGTTATCTATCCCTAGATTAACTCAATTTAGGACAGAATTTATAGAGCACATTCGGATCTTACTATTCCTAGTGTTGAAACGAATCTCTTAACCATTCAAATGGTAGCTAAGCATTTAAAGGCATTAAGAACAGCAAATTCTATTCAACAAAAGAAGTTGTACTAAAACAAGTTTATTCAATCTTGAAACTTCATTACAAATGAATTACATCAAACCCCTAACAATAAGAATTTAGCTACTCATACTTGAATTCAATAAAAACAAATAAGTATTCAACATGAGATGAAAGAAGAGAAGAAGAAGAAACTCTATGACGATTCCAGTCCCAATTGCTCCCCCTTGCTCTCTAGTTCTTCTGCTCTTTTCTTCCCAAGTACGGCCTCCTCATGCCATGCATCAGATTTCCTTTTTATACTTGTGCAGAATTAGGTCATTTGGTCAAAAATAGCTCGAACACGGCCCTGACACGGCCGTGTTCCTTTCTGGTCCTGGGCGTGTCACTTAAGTTGCATTTCTGGTCNACTCTTGAGAATGGCACCTTATCCATCATTTTGATACATTTGGTTCTCATCTCTTTATAGGTGATGGGTATAGGTTTTCTTTAAGTTGTGTTTTCTGAATCTTCAAACTTGATTGGACGATTTTTGTGTAATTGAATCTCTACCATTCGGGATAAACCCTTAAAGGTTCGCATAATTTGATATTAGAGCTTGTGGTTCTAATTGAAGTTGGATTATCCATTTTTCATTTTTGTAATTTTTGTTCATTAATTTTGTTCTTGTTGTTCTAGCTTTGTTCTTAATTGTTCTTCTTAGTTTCATCTTGTCTTGATCTTTGATTTGCTTAAAAAAATTTCTAGGCAACCTTTCCATCAATTCCATTTGTGTTCTGTAACTATCATTAAGGAGTTGTTTGGCCATTTTTCATTTCTAATTTTTGTGATTTTTTAATGCTAGATGCAATTTATGGGCTGTTGAACTCTCTAGATCATCAATTGAACTTGTATGGAGCATGATTAAAATCATAGTATATAAAAAAAAAAGAAAATTTTGGGGCAAAGTATGAACAGTCAAAGTGTTCTTGAAAAAAATACTTAGAAATTCGTATAAAAAAATTTATGGATTAGTGTAAAAGCATGAAATTAGATGCCCTTTGCAATGTCAATGTTTCATGAGATGACTCTTGAATTGGATTTGCCTTAATTTGCTTAAATTGTGTTAGAATTTGTTGGATAAACTTGGAGATTGAAAAATTATGTTGCATTGTGAAAATTTTAATTCCTAAGTGCCTTAGTAATTGAAATTCTTCTTGTTTGTGAATCTTAATTCGGTATTGAGTTCCTTTGCTTTTGTCTTTAATTTCAACTTCCTTACTATAGTTCTATTTTTGTGATTGAATTATTTTGTCTATCCTTGAATTCTTTTGAGTTTGTGTCACACTTTCCTTTCTTGTGGTGAGTAATTTGCTGTAAAGTTTGTTACAAAAGACTATGTTCTTCTTTTGTTTATTTAGTTCAATAAAGAACATAAGGAAGGAGATTAAAAGTACAAAAATGCAAAACTGTGAGATCATTAGAGGGTAAGAGCCACTAGTGAGTCAAACACTAGTGTGAGTGACATTGTTGGAGAGCAAACACGTGAGAAAGTTGTGAGATTATTTTGCTAACAATTTTTTGAGGTTTTGAAATCATGGATAGAGAAAGTGAAACAGGAAGCCAATCTTTTATACTTTGTGCCATGTAGCAGTAGTTTGAAAGGATAAACATGAGATTTGATGAGTTGCATGATAGAATGTGTAGGTATGAAAATGATTTACAAATGAGACAGTCACTTATAGCTTCCAAAGTAAAGAGGAGGAATATGAGGGATGTTGAGAAGAATGAAGAAGGAAGTGGGCATAGTGACTTCGAAGTCCAAGGCAATTTTGCTAGGAACCATATAAGAGAGAGAAGAGGAAGACATGCCTATGTTGACCATGATGCGGGTGACCGAAGCACCTCTGAGGATCACAATCAGTATGCTAGACATAAACGAGGAGAAATGAAGGAAATATATGTAGATCATAACTTGTGAAACATTAAAATGAAAATTCTTTCTTTCCAAGGTAAAAATAATCCAAAAGCTTACTTGGAGTGGGAGAAGAAGGTGAAATTAGTGTTTGAGTACCACAACTACTCTTAGGAGAAGGTTAAAATAGCAGTTGTTGAGTTCACCGACTATGCTATCATATAGTGGGATCAACTAGTCCTAAACCAAAGGTGGAATCATGAGAGACCTATTGAGTCATGGGAGAAAATTAAGGCAATTATGAGGAAGAGATTCATTCCTAGTCATTACTATAGGTAATTGTACCAAAAGTTGTAAGGTCTTACACAAAGTTCCAAAAGTGTGGATGACTACCATAAAGAGATGGAGGTAGCCATGATTAGGGTGAATGTGGAGGAGGACAAAGAAACTACTATGGCTAGATTTCTACATGGTTTGAATAGGAACATTGCCAATATGATTGAGCTTCAACATTGTGTTAAGTTAAAAGACATGGTCCATATGACCATGAAGGTGGAGAAGCAACTAAAGAGGAAGGATACCTCAAGATACAATTCAAGTTCATCTTCCCCATGGAAACCAAATTGGAACAAGGAAGGCATAAATGCTTCTAAGTTTAGGGCCAAGACATTCAACGCTCCAAGAGAGGGAGGCAATGAAGCCAAAGGTAACCTGGAATCCCCACCTTCTAGAAATAGGGATATTAAATGCTTTAAATGCTTGAAAAAGGGACACATTACTTCATAATGTCCAAATAAGATGGTGATTATCTTAAAAGATAGAGTTATTGAGATCGAGTGTGAATCAGATGATAACTCTATGCTACTTTTGAATGAAGCTAGTGATGTTGTAGAGCATGTTGTTGATGGTGAATTGTTGGTCATAAGGCAAACACTTAGCTCACAAATGAAGGAGGATGAAGTAGTATAGTGGAGCAACGTTTTTCATACTAGATGCCACATCAATTGTAAGGTTGGTAGTATGATAATTGATAAAGGTAGCTGTACTAATATAGCTAGCACTACTTTGGTTGAAAAGTTGAGACTTATTACCTTTAAACACCTTAGACCTTACAAGCTACAATGGTTGAATGATAGTAGGGAAATAAGAGTAAGTGAACAAGTGTAGGTTTTATTCTCTATTGGGAGGTATGAAGATGAGGTTCTATGTGATGTAGTGCTTATGCAAACCAGACACATTCTTTTGGGGCATCCTTAGCAATATAATAGGCGTGTCTTACATGATGGTTACACCAATCGATATTTTTTTTGTTTTGAACGAGCAACCTATCACTCTTGCACCATTGACTCTTAAATAAGTGCATGACGATAAAGAGAGACTTCAAAGGGAGAGTGACATAAAGAAAGAGAGTGAAAAAGAGAATAACATTGTAGAGGCTGAGAGTAGTATGAAAAGAGATGGGAAATAAGAGGAAAAAGAGACAACATTCGAGTGTATGCGCAAAGCAAAGTGAGGACAAGATAACACTTTTCTGTTTTAACACTAACAAACTTGATCCTTCTTTGTCTAGTATTGTTTTGCCTAGTTCACATGTTTTTGAAGATGTTCTCTTAACTTGAAAAATGTGTGTGGTAAGAGGGTGGCCTTTGAAATGGGAGATTGTGCTCAAGGTCATAACAAATTGTTCCCAAGGATCGATGATGGTGATGATTTGAAGACGAATCCTTTCAAAGAGTGAAGGAATAATGAGAATCATAGAAGCACTCACAAGGACCCAAGTGAGCCATGGCAAGCAAAGAAGATGCAAGTGGCTTTTGGAGGGTTGATTAAGAAGATTAGAGCTCAAGGAGCAAGCCTAGAAGAAAGGAATGAAGAAAGGAAGGTTGTGTGCTTGATTTGGGAGTTAGGAGACTCAATCGATAAAAAATTGATGCAAACCTCCAAGGGTTTGTCCCAAATGGTAGAGATTTAATCGTCTAAGAATTGTCCAATCAAGTTCAAAAATTTTAGAAGACACAAAAATGATAAAAAAAGAAGGATATAGACACTATACTCAATAGGGGATAGGGGTGTGTGATAAATCTTGGATCAAAAGCCACAAGAACCTAGGGTTCTTAATAAGTTCCGAATACCACAAGAACTAGGGTTCCTGATAAGTTTTGCTAGTTCTTCAAAGAACCAAAGGTTGGAGAGTGATAATCACAATTTATATGCAGTAATTATCCCTCATTTCTAGCTTCTTAAACCTCTTTTGGGACTATTTGATTAGGCTTGGGCCTCATTTCATGAGTTTGGATCCAATTGGCCCTAATTGTATTTTTTAGCAATACTGGGCATTTTATGTTGTCTCTGTGTTTCATGTATATCTTTAGTTTTGGATGTCTAAATATTACGAGTCTTACTTGTAAGAAAGCAGAGAGAATTATCTACAACTTTTATTCAGAGCTCCAAGGCCAATTCGGATGTTCAGCAGGTCATATGTAGCCTGGCAGTCAGAGCAGAGATGTTGTTGCTGGATCCTGACCCGTGTGAAGAGTTTTGGACATAACTTTGGTTGTGAGTGTCGTCTAGACCTGAAATTGGTAATTTTGGATAGCTAACACATAAAGCTTCAATTCTTGTGTAGATGACTTCTCCAAAATGTGGTTGATGGTACTATTTCCTCTTAAAGTTGACTGATTAGTCCAGAGAGCAGTTCATAGTCAATTGGGCCTAACTTCTTCATTACAAGCCCAATTAAGTCCAAACAACAACCCAATTAAGGCTAAGGCCCATGGGAATAATTATGACCTAAGGGCAGTTTGGGTGTGCAATTATTTTTGGATGTTTATAAGTTGAGAAAGAGGCAGTCGAGCTTCATATTCTTACCTTAGACAATTTTTCTTGTTTTCTTTCTCTCTAAGTTTTCTCTCTAGTTTCTTTGTAAATTTTGTTGCTCTTGTTCATGGAGGGCTAATTACTCAAGTCAATCCAAGTTTTAGCTATTCTGATTACTAATTTCAAGATTATGCTTTGATTGTTATTTATTTAGTTATTAATCAAGTTCTTTCTATCCTCTGAAATATTCTGTTTGAATTGCTTAATTTCGGATTTGAATATTCATGTATTAATTGCTAAATTGCATATGATTGAAGAGGATTGTATGGATTAAATAATGTTTCTAAGATTTTGGATGAATTATTTAACCCTAATTGAATTCTAGGCCCTTAGGTTAATTCAGAATTAGTGGATGTTTAATCAACAAATTCAGAATTAATCAAACTCTGGTTGCTTAAGCAGTAGAGACCTTTAGATACTTAGAGGCTTCTTGATGTGTTCTGAGGTCAAGAATTAGGTTAATGATTAAATGAATCATTAGTGATTAAGGATGANTTTCTAAGCTTTTGGATGAATTATTTAACCCTAATTGAATTCTGGGCCCTTAGGTTAATTCAGAATTAGTGGATGTTTAATCAACAAATTCAGAATTAATCAAACTCTGGTTGCTTAAGCAGTAGAGACCTTTAGATACTTAGAGGCTTCTTGATGTGTTCTGAGGTCAAGAATTAGGTTAATGATTAAATGAATCATTAGTGATTAAGGATGAATTAGAATTAGGATTAGTGGAACCCTGGATTGATTGTTTCTTTAATTCGGTTTACCCCTTTTTAATTGCATTTTGTTAATCAATTTGACAAACAAAACCCCCTGTTTAATTAACTTGCTAATTGGATTCCCTAACTAGATTAATCCTTTGGTTCGACTTGGTGTTACCTTATGCTGTAAGCATGGATTGGTGAACCAATTACAAATTGTTAATTTGATTAGCCTCGGCAGCTCATCAAAAATAAACTCTCAATTTCATTCAATAATCAAGTCTGACCTTTCACAAAAGGGAAATGCTCTCTTTAAAGGAAAACAAAACTAATCTAACCTAATTGGGTAAATGGGCCTAATTTAACTAAAACCCAAAATTCCTAATACAAGTCAATTACTAAATAAGGAAAATAAGATAGGTTTTAATTAGAAAGAAAATGGGCCTAAAAATGCTAAATTTAGAACCCATTTGGTTGAAAAACACAAAAACACACTATGCTGATAAGTGCCAGGCACTGGGGCCCTTGATTTGGAGGGCTGAGGTGCTTAGTCTCTATCTGGGAGAGGGTTGGGGTGCTTGGAAGCAAGGATTGGCGTGCTCTGGCTCTGCCCAGATGCCCTATTTTAACTCCTGAAACAAGCATACAACCCCCAATTCCTCATTCCTTCCCTCTAGGCTTGATCCTTGAGCCCCAAACTCCTTAATCAACCCTCCGATGGTCACTCGCATCTTCTTTGCATGTCATGGCTCATTTGGAGTCTTGATGGTGCCTCCAGGATTCTTATCAAAAGGGGCAGAGCCGATGCGCCCTAGCGCCCTCCAGGCAGAGGCTAGGTGATGAGGATCCTGGCACCCAATCAAGAGACCCATTATCCATTTCCGTTGGTCCGATCATAAGAACAAGAGCCAAAAGGATGAGAGAAGCTTTGAACGGCTTGATTGAGAAGATCGAGACTCAAGGAACAAGTATGGATGAAGACCAAAGACTTTGTACTGAAAATGAACTTACTGAAGATAGGGCAGAACCTTGGGCACCGCAGTGCCCAGCACATAGCAAGCCAGGCACCACCACTCAGCGCTGCAGCGCCCCGTCAGTTTTCAGCCTAGCGAGTTCTGACCCAAAACAAGCGTTTTGGTTAGTGGCTCCAAGCTTGGGCTGACTTTTAGCCATTTTGGGCCTAATTTAATAGCAATTCCACTTAGGTTATTAATGTTATCCATTTTGGGACACTTAGCTATTAGTTTGGGTTTATCTTGGTTTTGTTTAAGGCCTTTGACCTAATTAGACTTAGAATTAGTTTTGTTTCCTTTTATAAGGGAGCTGACTCTCTTGTGGCAGCAACAACTTGGGAAATATTCAGAATTTGAATGAAGAAAGAGTTTTCCTTAATTGTTCTTTGAAAGAACTTCTAGATCTTATCAAGTACCGACGGTTCTTGTGGCAATCAACCTAGAACTTATCACTCGCTTTCAATCTTTCTCGAGCGTGACATTCATATCCTTTCCCATATGCCTTAAATTCCTGCTTTCCTAAGCAACGGGTTGAGGTCCTTATTTTTTTTGTTCCGAAAATCGATTTAGATGGTTCATCGGGCATTTGGAATCTCTACCTTTGGGTTACCCCATAGGGATTCGCATCATCTAGTATTAGAGCTCGTGGTTCTAATTGAGGTTCAATTTTTTATTTTTGATCTCTGAAAATTTTCATTTTCTATGTTTCTTTAATTTTCTAGTTTGTTGTTCTTCAATTTTCATCTTGATTCCTTCTTTATTTGTTTTTTTTGAATTGCTTAGAAAAAAATTTTAAGCAACTTTTCTAGAATTTCCACTTATATCCTTGGTAACTGCCCTTAGGGCCTTGGTAAGGTTACTTTGCTAACAACTTTTTCAGGTTTTAAAATCATGGATAGAAAAAGTCAAACAGGGAACCAATCCTTTATACTCCAGGCCATGTAGCAGCAGTTTGAAAGGATAAATGTGAGGTTTGATGAGTTACATGACTGAATGGGAAAATATGAGGCTAATTTGCAAGGAAGGTAATCACATAGAGTTTCCAAAGAAAGAAGGAGGAATATACGAATTGTTGAGGAGGAGGAAAGAGGAATTAGCTGAATTGACTCCAAAGTCTAAGGCAATTTTACTCTACCTAATAGAGAGGGAAAAAAAGTGAGACTTGCACATGTCAATTATGACTTGGATGACCAAAGCAATTCCAAAGACCATTATCGATTTGCTAGACATGATTGGAGGGAAAGGAGGGCAAGACGCCAAGTAGACCATGATTTATGTGGCATCTAGATGAAGATTCCAACGTTTCAAGGAAGGAATGACTCAGAAGCCTATCTAGATTGGGAGAAGAATATAGAGCATATGTTTGATTGCCACTATTACTGCGAAGAGAAGAAGGTGAAGCTAGCAGTCGTTGAGTTCATAGATTATGCCATCATTTGGTGGGACCAACTTGTGTTGAATAGGAGAAGAAGCTGTGAGAGACCAATTGACTCTTGGGAAGACATGAAAGATATCATGAGGAAAAGGTTCATACCAAGCCACTACTACCAAGATTTTTTCCAAAAATTACAAGGTCTTACACAAGGTTCCAAGAGTCTGGAGAACTACCATAAGAAGATGGAGGTGGCCATGATTAGAGTGAATGTGGAGGAGGATATAAATGCTACTATGACTAGGTTCTTACATGGTTTAAATAAAGACATCGCCAATGTAGTAGAGCTACACCATTATGTGGAGTTAGAGGACATGGTGTACATAGCCATGAAGATCGAAAAGCAACTAAAGTGGAAGAGTACCTTGAGGCACAATTCGGCTTCCTCTTCACCATGGAAACTAGGTTGGCAAAAGGATGATGAAGCTGCTATCAAGTCTAAGGCTAAAACATTCAAGGCTCCAAGAGAGAAAAACAATCGCACTAAAGGTAACCCATATCCCCAACCTTCTAGGAATAAGGATATTAAATGCTTTAAATGCTTGAGAAAGGGGTATATTGCTTCATAATGTCCAAATAAGAGGGTGATGATCTTAAAATATGATGGAGTTATTGAGACCGAGAGTGAGTCAGATGATGACTCGGACACTTTTGGAAGAAGCTAGTGTGAATTATTGGTCATAAGGCAAGCACTTAACTCATAAATGAAGGAGGATGAAGTAGTGCAACGGAGCAATATTTTTTTATACTATATGCTACATAAATGGTAAGGTTGGTAGTAAGATAATTGATGGAGGTAGTTGTACTAATTTAGCTAACATTATTTTGGTTGAAAAGTTAGGACTTACTACCTTGAAACACCTTAGACCCTACAAGCTCCAATAGTTTAATGATAGTGGGGAAGTAAAGGTAAGTGAACAAGTGCTGGTTTCATTCTCTATTGTGAAGTATGAAGATGAAGTCCAATGTGATGTAGCACCTATACAAATCAGACACATTCTTCTAGGGCGTCCTTGGCAATATGGTAGGCGTGTCCTACATGATGGTTACACCAATCAATACTCTTTTGTCATAAATGAGCAACCTAGCACTCTTATACCATTAACTCCTTAGCAAGTACTTGATGATAAAGAGAGACTTCAAAGGGAGAGTGACACAATGAAACAGAGTGAAAAAAGGGAATAACATTGAAGAGGCCGAGAGTAGTGTGAATAGAGGAGAAAAAGAGGCAACATTTGAGTGTATGCGCCAAGCAAAGTGAGATCAAGATAACACTTTTCTGTTTTAGCACTAACAAACTTGATCCTTCTTTGCCTAGTATTGTTTTGCTTATTTCATAGGATTTTGAAGATGTTTTCCTAACTTGGAAAATGTGTGATAAAATAGTGGTCTTTGAACTAGGAGAAAGAGCTCATAGTCTCACCAAATAGTTTCTAAGGATCGATGATGGAGAACATTCGAGAACGAATATTTTCAAAGAAATGGGGAGTGAGAATCATAAAAGCCCTCACAAGGACCCAAGTGATCCATGACAAGCAAAGAAGATGCAAGCAGATTGTGGAGGGTTGATTAAGAAGTTTGGGGCTCAAGGATCAAGCTAAGAAACAATGAATGAAGAATGTAGGATTACGGGCTTGATTCAGGCATTGGAAGGATTTTTTGGTGAAGTTGGACAGCATTCAGGCTCCCCAGCGCTCAAGAATCAGCGCCCTTAGAAGCAGAAGTGCAACACTCCAACCCTATTTCCCAAGTGTCCCAGTGCCAGGAGACTAGAGCCTAAGTGCCCTAGCGCTACGCCATGAGTGCCTCATCGCTAGGAAAATTTTCCCTTCCAAGTGATTCTGTTCTTCTTGCTTATTTGGGCTCCAAACTTAATCTATTTTGGGCCCATTCTTATTATAGTTAAACATATGCTATTTACCTATTTTAGTATTGGGTTTGTATTAGTTTTGGATTTGAGCTAGGCTCTTTTACCCATTAGGGTTAATTATGTTTGCTTTATTTAAAGGGAGGTCATTTTCTCATGTAATGGTCAGAATACACATTTTGAGTCAAGTTGAGAGTTTTTTCCTTTCTTGGTTCTTTAAAGAACTAGTAGAACTTATCAAGAACCCTAGTTCTTGTGGCATTCAATCCAAGACTTATCACTTACCCCTATCCCCTTTTGAGTGTGGCGTCTATATCATTACGGGTTTTCTTTGATTTTGTGTTTTTTAAAATTCTTCAAACTTGATTGGACGATTTTCAAGCGATTGAATCTCTATCATTCGGGACCAACCCTATAGGTTTGAGTCATAATCCAAGTACATAAAGGAGCTACTAAAGAAGTTTGGTATGAGAAATGGAAAAGGAATAGCTACTTCTATGAGTCAATCTACAAAGTTGGATCTGGATGAGAAGGGAAAACAAGTTTGTGTGAAGAAGTATAGAGGCATGATTAGTTCTCTACTCTATCTCACTGCTAGCAAACCATATATTTTGTTCAACGTATGCTCATGTGCTAGATATCAAGTTGCACCAAAAGAATCCCACCTTATTGTTGTAAAAAGAACTTTTAGATACTTTGTAGCTACTTCTAATGTGGGAATATGGTTCAAAAAAATTACTTTTTTCGAGTTGATTGTATATATAGATTCAGATTATGCTGGATGTTCCATAAATCAAAAGAGTACCAGTAGAAGATGTCAATTCTTAAGAAATGCTCTAGTATCTTGGCAATGCAAGAAGCAGCATGTTGTAGCTCAATCAACTGCTGAAGCTAAATATATAGCAACTACAAATTGTTGCTCTCAAGTTCTTTGGATGAAGTAACAACTTGCTAATTATGGTATTCTTCTAACCAAAATTCCTATGCTATGTGATAATACTAGTGCTATAAATATAGCCAAAAATCTTGTTCAGCATTCTAGAACAAAGCATATAGATATCAAACATCATTTCCTTCAAGATCAAGTCTTAAAAGGTGACATTGAATTAGCTTTTATCAATACCAAAGAATATCTTGTTGATATCTTCACTAAGGCATTGGAAGAAGATAGGTTCTATTATCTAAGACATGGATTTGTGATAATGAGCTTGCCTTAGGTTCAACATGCATACTGCATATTCATGGCATATCATAAACATGCATGACTTTGAGGACTAAAAGGTCATTTCAAATTAATATAAATCTATGATCTAACAAGTTTGCTGAGACAATGTTGATTTTGGTGACAAAGCTAGTTTGCAAGCTAGTTCTCGTATTCACTCAGCTTGTTTGTTAGAAAGCTACTTATTCGGCTAGAGATGTGTAAAAATCTAGTTGGGCCTTGGATTTAAAAGCTCACTAATCCAATTGAGTGAAACCGAATTAGTTTTAAATCTGTTTATGTTTTTCTTTACTGGGCCCCCGTGTTTTCACAGTTCTAATTTCCAAAACGCTTCATTTTACTTACTCTTCAATTTCCTGCGTGCGTAAAATGCAACATTTCTCAAGTTAACCCTTCAGTTACCTGTTTCATCTTCTTTTCTAAACCAATTTTGCGAAACCCCAAATTTCTCACTCTATTCCTCCTTTACCGAGCTCCCTATTTCCTAATTTCTTAAAACTCTCCTAAAACATTTTCCAATTAGACCTATAAACCGCCTCAAACCTCTCTAAACCTATCCATAAAGCCAATTGCAGAGACAATGAGATTTGAAAACCGCCTTAGATGCTCTCAACGAATGCAGAGAAAAGGCAAAGAAACTTCCAACAACACCCTTGAAATTGCCATTGTTGTTTCAAAGTCTTCTTCTGAAGATACCACTGATTCCTTCAAACAAGCCATGGAAAGAAGTTCCAAGCTTCTTGGTTCAAGTGCCAAGGGCAAAAAGCCTATGCATGTGATGAGAATCAAGACAAGACTATTCTAAGCCACCCGTTGCACATTTGTGGAGGTCCGATCACCCGAGCTTAAGCTAAGAAGATACAAGAGAGCTTGAATGGCTTCATAGTGGAGACTTGGTCCTAAGAGACAAGTCAACGAACAAGGAATGAAGATTTAAGGGTTGTATGCTTTATTGAGGCTGTGGAAAGGTTAATTGGAGAAGTTGGAAAGCATTCAAGCGCCTAATGCCCTAGCGCCCAAGACCGAGCACCTTAGTGCTCCTTTGTCTAAAAGGTTAGCGCCACCAGCGCCCAAAGATATGCACCGTAGTGCCTGGACCTTTTTCAGCTTGTGCATTTTTGGTTCTTCATGTAGGA
The DNA here is from genome assembly GCA_003255065.1 of Cercis canadensis. Lineage (NCBI taxonomy): Eukaryota > Viridiplantae > Streptophyta > Magnoliopsida > Fabales > Fabaceae > Cercis > Cercis canadensis. The sequence goes on from QAOA01006727.1 coordinate 254,658, forward strand.
ATTGGGCTTCGAGCTTATGTTATTTTAGGCCCATTTTAATACTATAAACTTTATGTTTATTTGCTTTTTTGGTATTGAACTTCCTAGGGTTTTGGGCCTTGTTTATTGAGCTTAAGCTATTACCCATTTAAGTTAATTAGGTCAGTTTTGCCTTAAAGGGATACAATGCTTCTTGTGATGGTGATTATTTAGATTTTAATAAAATTTGAGAGGTTTCTCCTTCTTGGTTCTTTTGAGAACTCTTAGAACTTATCACTTGTGGTGTTCTCCCGGCCTATCACTCTCCCCCTCATCCCCGTCTAGAGTGTGGCGCCTAATCTTTTTTATATTGTAGGTTCTCACCTCCATAGGTGAAGGGTCTACGTTTTAATTTTTGTTTTTGCTTCTAATGAATTTTGATTGGACGATTCTCGAGCATCCGAATCTCTACCAAAACTTGTTGGGTCTCGAGCAATCCTAAAATTTTGCATCATTTGGTATCAGAGCTCATGGTTCTAATCAAGGTTTGATTATCCATTTTAAATTCTAATTTTTTTTTTCATTTTTCATATGTCTTTGTTGTTCTAGTGTTGTTCTTCATAGTTTATTCTTGTTCTTGCCTTTGATTTGCTTAAAAGAATTTATGGGTAACTTTTCCATTAATTCTATCTGGGCAATTTTTGTGGTTTTTCCATGCTAGAAGCAATTTCTGGGCTATTAAACTCTTTAGATCATCAATTGAACTTGTATGGAGCATGATTAAAATTGTTGAATAAAAAAAAAGAAAAATTATGGGTAAAGTATGAACACTCAAAGTGCTCTTGTGAAAAATACCTAAAAATTTGTATAAAAACAATTTCTAGATTAGTGCAAAATCATGAAATTATATGCCCATTGCAATGTTAATGCTTCATGAGATGACTCTTGAGTTGGATTTGTCTTAGTTTGCTCAAATTGTGTTAGAATTTGTTGGATAAACTTGGAGATTAGAAAATTCTGTTGCATTGTGGAAATTTTAATTCCTAAGTGCCCTAGTAATTGGATTTCTTCTTGTTTGTGTATATTGTTCGGTGTTGAGTTCAAATTGTCTTGTTCTTGCACTTTGATTTGTTCATTTGTTTTTGTGCTATTCAAATTCCTTGAATCCTTTGATGCTAGTGTCATGCTTTCCATTATTGTGGTGAGTGATTTGCTGTGAAGATTGTCACAAAAGACTGTGCTCTTGGTTTGTCTATTAGTTCAATAAAGAACTAAAGAAACAGAATTAAGAGTGGAAAAAGATAAAAGTGTGAGACCATTAGTGGGTAAGAGCTATTAATGAGTCAAACACGAGTGTGTGTGACATTGTTGGAGAGCCAACATAAGAGGGAGTGGTGAGGTTATTTTGTTAACAACTTTTTCAGGTTTTGAAAACATGGATAGAGAAAATGAAGCGGGAAACCAAAATTTTACACTTTGTACCATGCAATAGTAATTTGAGAGAATAAACATGAGGTTTGATGAGTTGCATGATAGGATGGGTAAGTATGAAAAATGATCTACAAATGAGGTAGTCACCTATAGCTCCCGAAGCAAGGAGGAGGAATAGGAGGGATGCTGAGGAGAATGAACAAGGAAGTGGACATAGTGATTCCAAAGTCCAAGGTAATTTTACTAGACACCATAGAAGAGAGAGAAGAGCAAGACATGCCTATTTTGACCGTGATGTGGGTGACCAAAGCACCTCCGAGGACCACAATCGGTATGCTAGACATAATTGAAGAGAAATGAGGAAAATATATATAGATCATAACTTGGGAAACATTAAAATGAAAATTTCGTCTTTCCAAGGTAAACATGATCCAGAGACTTACTTGGAGTAGGAGAAGAACGTGAAATTAGTGTTTGAGTGCCACAACTACTCTAAGGAGAAGGTTAAAATAGTAGCTATTGAGTTTACCGACTAGTCTATCAAATGATGGGATCAACTAGTCCTAAACAAGAGGCGGAATCGTGAGAGATCTATTGAGTCATGGGAAGAAGTGAAAGTCATTACGAGAAAGAGATTCATTCCTAGTCATTATTATAGAGAATTGTACCAAAAGTTACAAGGCCTTACACAAGGTTCCAAGAGTGTGGAAGATTTTCATAAGGAGATAAAGGTCGCCATAATTAGAGTGAATATAGAGGAGGATATGGAAGCTACTATGACTAGGTTTCTACATGGCTTGAATAGGGACATTAGCAATGTGGTTGAGCTTCAACATTGTCTTGAGTTAGAAGACATGGTCCACATTGCCATAAAGGTGGAGAAACAACTAAAGAGGAAAGGTTTCTCAAGGTACAATTCGTGTTCATCATCTCCATGGAAACTGAATGGGAACAAGGGAGATAAGGAAGTTTCTAAGTTTAGAGCCGAGACATCCGAGGCTCCAAGAGAAGGAGATGACTAAACTAGAGGTAAACCATAATCCTAACCCTCTAGAAATATGAATATTAAATGCTTTAAATGCTTAGGAAAGGGACATATTGCTTCTTAACGTCCAAATAAAATAGTGATGATTTTAAAAGATGATAGATATATTGAAACTGAGGTTGAGTCTAGTAATGACTCTATGCCATCTTTAAAGGATGATAGTGATGATAAGGAGTATGCCAATGATGGTGAGCTACTTAATGTTAGGAGATCTCTTAATGCACATGTGAAAGGGCATGATGAGGCTCAAAGAGAGAATATTTTTCACACTACATGCCATGTTAATGGGAAAGTGTGTAGTATGATTGTAGATGGAGAAAGTTGTGTGAATATAACTAGTACTACTCTTGTGGATAAGTTGAATTTGCCAACCTTGAAGCACCATAAACCCTATAAGCTACAATGGCTTAATGATAGTAGAGAGATCAAGGAAGAAAAACAAGTTTTAGTGTCTTTTACCATAGGGAAGTATAGGGATGAGGTGATGTTGTGCCAATGCAAGTGAGTCATTTGTTGCTTGGTCGGCCTTGGCAATATGTTTGAAAGGTGACCCATAATGGCTACTCAAACTATTACTCTTTTGTGCTAAACAAGCAACTAATTACTCTTTTCCTTATGACACCAACACAAGTCTTAGTAAGTGTTAGTGATGTGAAGAGATATCTTTTCAACTCTAACTTTGGCTACACAAGTCTTTCCAACTCTAACTTTGGAACACGATTCAATGCATCAACATTGATCATTTTATGCCATTAGACTTGCTTCAAAATTGTTCAAGTCAGGTTGAAACCAAAGATAACTCTATACTCCAAGCTCGTCCTTTTGGGTTTTTCATTCCCCAAACTAAATTCTTTTGAACTCTAACTTTGAGACATGTTTTAATTCATCATCCGAAATCCTTCTTGATTTTTGCTTTGAATTGCTTAGAAATTTTTTTGGGTAACTTTTCTTGAAATTCCCATTGAGTCCCTGGTAATTGCCATTAAACCCTTGTTTGGCATATTTTTATTTCATTTCTTTTGGATTATGTTGTTTATTCCTCCTGTTATGAGAGATTCTGAGCTGCTTTCTATCTAGTTAATGATTTGAGATTGAATGAATCAATAGTTTAAAAAAAATTATGGGCAAGATTGATGAACATTCAAAGTGTTCCTGAGTGCTCTTGAGCAAATTTTCAAAAAAAATCATACAAAAAAAAATTGTTGGATTTTATCAAAAGAGTGAAATGATTGTTTCTTAAAGTTGTTTCTTGCTCATTGTGGTCTTGATTTAGATTTCTTCATTTTTTGCTCAAAATTGTGTTAAAAATGATTGGAACAAAACCAGAATTTGGGAGCAAGGACGCCACAGTGCCTAGGGTCGGATGCTGCAGCGCTTGAAAGGCAGGAACCTTAGCGCAGTAGCACCCTAGTCTAGCGCCACAACCCCTATCTAATTTTCTATTTTTTTCGCTTTTGTGTCTTGTTGATTACTGACTTTTAAAATTTCTTAATTGTTTTCTTGTTTATAATCTTATTTGGTATTGATTGTCATTGTTCTTGTTCCTAATTGCTAAATTTTGATTCCTTGACTCTTCATTTTGCTTGTTGTGCTGAGCTATTTCTTGAAAGTTCTTTATGCTTGTGTCATGCTTGTTCTTTCTATGTGTGAGTGATTTGATGTGGATGTTTGTCACATTGACCTAAGTTCTTGATTTGCTCATTAGTTCTACAAAGAACTAAGGAAGGAAAGTAAGAGTGGAAAAAGACAAGAGTTTGTGAATGCATTAGAGGGTAAAAGCCAACTACTGTGCCTAGACACGAGTGTGGGTGACATTCTTGAGTGCAAATACGTGAGGAATTGGTGAGGTTTCTTGCTAACACTTTTTACAAGTTTAAGACACCGGGGATAGAGAGAGTGAGGCTAAAAGTCAAACCTTTGCACTTCGTGCCATGTAACAACAATTCGAGAGGATCAATATGAGATTTGATGAGTTGCTTGACCGCATAGGGAGGTATGAGGAAGATTTACATGGAAGACGACCACCTTCAGTTTCCTAAGCAAGGAGGAGGAATAGGAGAGTTGTTGATGATAAAGAAGAAGGAAGTGGACATAATGATTTTGAGGTCCAAGGAGACTATGACAGACACAATAGATGAGGAAGAAGGACAATAGACGCTTATGAAGGCTAGGATGTGAGTTAACAAAGCAATGCCGGAGACCCATATAAGTTTGATAAACGTGACCAGAGGGAAAGAAGGGCAAGACAACATCAAATAGACTGAGATTTAAGTGGAATCAAAATGAGGATTCCAACCTTTCAAGGAAAGAACGATTCAGAAGCCTACTTGAATTTGGAGAAAAATGTGAAGCATGTATTCAATTGCCATCACTATTCAAATAAAAAGAAAGTGAAGCTTGCAGTAGTTGAGTTCACAAATTACGCCATCATTTGGTGGGACCAACTTGTGCTAAATAGGAGGAGAAACTATATGAGACACATTGCTTTATGGGATGATATGAAGGCTATCATGCGAAAGAAGTTTATCCCAAGTCATTATTACTGGGACCTTTTTCAAAAGCTACAAGGGTTGACTCAAGGTTCTAAAAGTGTAGAACACTACCACAAGGAGATGGAAGTTGTTATGATAAGAGCCGACATAGAGGAAGATCGCGAGGCTACCATGACAAGGTTCCTACATGGGTTGAATAGAGATATAGCTAATGTGGTGGAACTACAACATTATGTGGAGTTAGAGTATATGTTGCATGTGGCTATGAAAATAGACAAACAATTGAAGAGGAAGGGTTCCTCAAGGTTCACTTCTAGTTCTAGCAAGTTTAACTCAAGTCCATCTTCTTAATGGAAATCGACTAGGAACAAGGATGAGAAGGTGAATACTAAGCCTAAGACTGAGCCCTTCAAATCACACAAGGATGTAGGCAACAATTCCAAAGACAAAGCTGAAGCACAACCTTCAAGGAGTAGAGACATCAACTGCTTCAAGTGTTTAGGAAGGGGTACATTGCTGCCCAATGCCTAAACTAGAGGGTAATGATTCTGAAGGGAGAAGGCGAAGTGGAAACCAAAGATGAGTTGGAAGAATAGTCCATGCCACTTCTAGAAGAAGATGATGAAGACATTGAGTATCCGGTGGAAAGAGATTTGCTTGTAATAAGGAGAGCTCTTAGTGCTCAAGCTAAGGAGGAAGAAAAGCTCCAAAGGGACAACATCTTTCACACAAGGTGCCATGTCAATAGTAAGGTTTGTAGTATGATCACTGATGGTGGTAGTTGCACAACTGTAGCTAGCACTACCTTAGCGGATAAACTAAACCTACCCACCATAAAGCATCATATACTCTATAAATTGCAATAGTTGAATGATTGTGGAGAAGTTAGGGTAACTTGGCAATTATTAGTCTCTTTTGTTATTGGTAAGTACAAGAATGAATTTTTATGTGATGTTGTACTAATGCATACAGGACATATACTATTAGGGAGGCCTTGACAATTTGATACGCGTGTTACTCATGATGGATACACAAATAGGTATTCTTTTACCATACCTATTACCCTTGTTCCTTTATCCTCAAAGCAGGTTTTTCTAGATCAAGAAAGGTTAAAGAAATAAGGTGATAGATCAAAAAAGGTTGAGAAATTGAAAGAAAAAAGAGGTAGAGAGTACAAAAAAGGCCGCAAACCCAAGTGAAAAGAGATGAGAAAGGCCAAGAGAAAGAGAGCCTTAAGAGAAAGGAGAGGCAACACTTGAGTATTTATGCAAAAGGGAGCGATGTGAAGAGACCTTATTTTGCAAAGTATCTCGTGTTTGTACTTTTGTACAAGGAAGGTTGTCTTAGTTCTAACACCCTAGACCCTTCTTTGCCTAGTGGTGTTGTGTCTCTTTTACAGGAATTTGAGGACATTTTCCTGGATTATGGTCCAAGTGAATTGCCTCCAATGTGTGGGATTGAGCATCAAATTGACTTCATTTTCTGAGCTGTCATTCCCAATAGGGCAGCTTATAGGAGCAACCCAGAAGAGACCAAGGAGCTTCAAAGGCAAGTGGGAGAACTTATGACCAAAGGTCATGTGAGGGAGAGCATGAGTCCATGCATAGTGCCGGTGCTTCTAGTTCCTAAAAAGGATGGAACTTAGCAAATGTTTGTTGATTGTCGAGCTGTCAACAAAATCACTGTAAAGTATCGTCATCCTATTCCTAGGCTAGATGATATGTTAGATGAATTACATGGTTCTTATTTGTTCTCTAAGATAGATCTTAAGAGTGAATACCATCAAATTAGGATGAAAGAATGAGATGAATGAAAAACCTCTTTTAAAACTAAATATGATTTATATGAATGGTTAGTTATGTCTTTTGGTTTGACTAAAGCCCCTAGCACTTTTATGAGATTGATGAACCATGTTTTACGAGCTTTCATTGGTCGGTTTGTTGTTGTCTACTTTAATGATATCTTGATCTATAGTAAGGACTTGAATGAACACCTTAGTCATTTGCATGATGTGCTAAGTGCATTAAGAAAAGAGAAATTGTATGCTAACTTGAAGAAATGTTCCTTTTGCACTAGTCAAGTTATGTTTCTTAGGTATATTGTGAGTGCTAAAGGAATAAAGGTTGATGAAGAAAAAGTGAAGGTTATAAAAGCCAACGCCTAAGAGTGTTAGTGAAATGAGAAGTTTTCATGGGTTGACTAGTTTATATAGGAGATTTGTAAAGGATTTTAGCACCTTAGCCGCACCTTTAACTGAAGTTGTTAAGAAAAATGTAGGGTTTAAATAAGGAGAGAAACAAGAAAAGGCCTTTAATCTCATTAAGGAGAAATTAGTTAGTACACTTTTGCTTGTTTTGCCTGACTTCTCTAAAGCTTTTGAGATTAAGTGTGATGCCTCAGGTATTGGCATTGGAGCTGTGTTGATGCAAAAAGTGCGACCTCTTGTATATTTCAGTGAAAAGCTTGGAGGAGCCACCTTGAACTACCCCACCTACGACAAGGAGATGTACGCTTTGGTGAGGGCTTTAGAAACTTGGCAGCACTACCAACTTCCAAAGGAGTTTGTGTTTCATACCGATCATGAGTCCTTGAAACATTTGAGAGGGCATGGCAAGTTACACAAGCGGCACACTAAATGGGTTGAGTTTATTGAACCTTTTCTTTACACAATCAAATACAAGAAAGGTAAGAAAAATGTGGTTGCCGATGCTTTATCACGAAGGTATACTCTTCTCTCTACTCTTGATGTCAAGTTGTTATGATCTGAATTTGTTAAGGGATTATATCATGATGACCATAATTCTCTACTATTTTTATTGCTTGTGAAAATGATACATTGATAAATATAATTTTTATATATTAGTTAACCCTAATTTTTAGTCTCTAAAACCTCTTTTGTGTTGAATTGATTGAGCTTGGCCTTATTTTATAAGTTTGGGTTCCAATTGGGCTTAATTGTATTTTTCAGCATTGTTGGGAATTTTACACTGTTCTGTATTTTAGGTGTAACTTGAGTTCTGGACATCTAATAATCATTAATCTTACCTTGTAGGAAATCTGAGAGAAATCTCTACAACTTTGATTCAAAGCTCCAAGGCTGATTCAAGTGTCCAGTGGGTCATATTTAACATGGAAGTTAGAACAGAGATGCTATCACTGGATCTTGAACCGTATAAAGAGATTAGGCCATAAATTGGACTGTAGGTGGCTTATGCACCCGAAACTGCTGCCATTGGACCACTGAAACATAAATATTCAACTCTTATGAAGACCACTTATCCAAAATGTCGCGTTTTGATGGTGTTAGGACCCTTTGAAATTCGCTTCTTAGTCTAGAGAGCTGTTAAGAGTAAATTGGGTCTAACTCTCTCATTCTAAGCCCGATTAAGGTAAATTTGATGTCCAATTAAAGCTAAGAGAAAGAGGATTAATTCTAACCTATGGGAAGTTTTGGAATTTAGATTTTTTATATGGTTACAAGTACTGTGAGCAGTAGTATGTAGGTTGGAATTCCATTCTGAGCAGTTTTCTTTCCCTCTCTTCTTTTTGGAGTTTTTCTTTGCCTTTTCTGTAATGAATTCTTCGTTCTTGTTCATGGAGGCTAGTCCTTTAATCAATTCAAGTTTTGACTATCTTGATGTTTAATTCTGAGATTCTATTTTTAATTGTCTGCATTCAGTTATTAATCATATTTCTTTCATTCCTTTTGTTCAATTCTGATTGAGTTGCTTACTTCGGTTGGAATGTTCATGTGATAATTGCTTAATTTCATATGTTATAGGAGGATTTCAAAGATTAAACAATGTTTCAAAGGTGTTTGATGAATTGTTTAGCTTGGTTGGATTCTGGTTTTTAGGTCAATTTGGAATTAGATGGATGCTTAATTTGTTTAATCTTAATTGACCAAATTTTGGATGTTTATCCAGTAGAGGATTGATAAACACACTTTTTATACAATAGTTATCCCTTATATTTAGTCTTTTAAACCTCTTTTGGGCTGAATTGAGTAGACTTGAACCTCATTTGATGACTTTGGATCCATTTGTGCCTAATTGCAATTTCTAACAATACTGAGCATTTTATGCTGTCTATGTGTTTTGTGCATATCTTGAGTTTTGCATGTCTAAAAATTTCGAGTCTTACCTCGTAGGAAAGATGAGAGAATTATCTACAACTCTCATTCAGGGCTGCAAAGCCAATTCGGACGTCCAGAAGGTCATATACAGCCTGGAACTAGAGAAGACATGTTGGCGCAGGATCCTAACCTACATGCAGTGTTTGGGCCATAACGTGAGCAGTAAATGTCATATGGACATGAAACTGGCACCATTAGAAACTAACAGACAGAGCTTCAATTGTTATGAAAACCGGTTAACCAGATTCTATATTGAATATGGTCTTATTTGCTATCGAAGTTGGCTGATGGTTCCAAAAACCTATTGGCATTTAAATGGGCCTAACTTCCTCATGACAAGTCCAAATGAGCCCAAACCAAAGCCCAATTAAAGCTAAGGCCCATGGGAACAAGTGTGCCCTAAGGGCAATTTGGGTGTGCATGTAATTTTGGAGGTCTATATCTTCAGAAAGGGGCAGCCGAAAATGAGAATCAAGTCATTTAGATATTTTAGACAGCTTTTGAACTTTCCTTAGTCTTTAAGTTTTCTCTCTAGATATTTTGTAAGAACTTGGCTTCTCTTATTCATGGAGGGCTAATTCATCAAATCAATCCAAGTTTTGGTTGTTCTGATTATTGATTTTGAGATTATGTGTTGTTGTTATTCATTTAGTTGTTAATCAAGTTCTTTCAATCCTCTGAAATATTCTGTTTGAATTGCTTAATTCGGATTTGGATTTTCATATTCTGTTTGCATGTGATAAAAGATGATTGTATGGTTAATTAATGGTTCTAAGCTTGGACGGATTAATTACCTTGGCTGGATTCTGGACTTAGGTTAAAACTGGACTTGAATGTTTGCTTAATTCATTTAGTCTCCTGTTGAACCGAATTCTGGTTGCTTAACCAGTGGACATCCATAGAACATTGAGAGGCTTATTGATATGTTTTAAAGGCCAAGAACATGGTTAATAATTAAATGGATCCTTGGAAATTTAGGATGGATTAAAATCAAAATCAGTTAAGACTTGGATTGGTTGTTTTCCCTAAAGCTTACCACTTTCAATTAATTTCTGTTAAACACTTGAACAAACAAAACTCCCATGTTGATATGTTCTTAAAATTGATTCACTAAATAGAACAATCCTTAAGTTCGACTTAGGGCTGCCTTATGCTACAAGTAGCTTAGGTAACCGACCTTAAACTTTTGATTTGATGAGCTGCCGAGGCTCCTCAAATTAGTTAAAGTTTAAGGTCGGTTACCTAAGCTACTTGTAGCATAAGGCAGCCCTAAGTCGAACCTAAGGATTGTTCTATTTAGTGAATCAATTTTAAGAACATATCAACAGGGTTTTGTTTGTTCAAGTGTTTAACAGAAATTAATTGAAAGTGGTAACCCTAAAAGAAAACAACCAATCCAAGCCTTAACTGATTCTGATTTTAATCCATCCTTGATTTCTAATGATCCATTCAATTATTAACCATGTTCTTGGCCTTTAGAAAATATCAAGAAGCCTCTCAATCTTCTATGGATGTCCACTGGTTAAGCAACCAAAATTCGGATTCAACTAAGACTAAATGAATTAAGTAAACATTCAAGTCCAGTTTTACCTAAGTCCATGATCCAGCCAAGGTAATTAATCCATACAAAAGCTCAGAAACATTAATTAACCATACAATCCTCTTTAATCAAGGATCCATGAATCATCTTGATGTTATCTAAGGCTGAAAATTAGGTTAGTGATTGAATGAATCCACTATAATCAAGGATAAATTAAAATCAAGATTGGTTAATTCCTTGGATTAGTTGTTTTCTTAATTCGGTTTACCTACTTTTAATTGCTTCTTGTTGATTATTTCTGGAAAACCTTCCCCCTGTTCGTTAACTTCCTAATTTGATTCCGTAATTAGATTGATCCAAGGGCTCGACTCGGTGTTACCTTATACTATAAGTAGTTTTGGTGAATCGGATATAAATAGATTTAATTTGATAGCCTCAGTAGTTATCAAATTTTGGCGCCATTTTCGGGGATCATTCTAATTTTGATCAATCTTATTAGGAGTATACTTGGCTACTAACCCTTCATTAACCCCTTTTGTTGCTCTATCTTGGTGGTTTCAGACCAACTTCCAGAAAATTTGGTATGGACAAATGTGTTAATAATGACTTGAAACTTGGTCAATTAAAGGAAAATGACCTAACAATCATAACTTACTGCTATGTTGTGAGCACCACCATGTTTTGGCCAAATTCAGCTATTTTGACCACTTTTTCATTTTTTTGAAGATTATTTCTTTTATTTCTGAGTTGCATTTTGTCCTTAAAATATTTAAATTCTTTAACTAGCCTTATTTTTTTTTGTGTTTTTGCTTCCGTAATGTATTTTTGTGTGTGTTTCTATTTTTGTTTTTTTGTTTTTTTCTTCTATGCATGACTAGGTCCTCTTGCAGTGAATTGCATGAATTTGATTCTGAAGTTGATAAAACTTTCCATACCCTATAGAGGAAGTCTAGGAGACGATTAGTTGATAGTCCTGTGATTAATATGGTTGATAATATGCATGCTATGACTCTTAAAGAATTAGCTGCTCTTGATGTTACTTACCAACATTTAGGGATCTAATATCCTGATCTTAATGCTGACTTTGAACTAAAATCTGAATTGATACATTTGTTGCCAAAGTTCCATAGTCTGGCAGGTGAGGATCCTCATAAGCATTTAAAGGAATTCCATGTGGTCTGTTCAACCATGAAGCCATAAGGGATACCTGAGGAGCACATCAAACTGAGAGCATTCCTTTTCTCCCTTGCGAATGCAGCTAAGGACTGACTATATTACCTTTCACAAGGTTCAGTCATGAGTTGGAATGACATGAAGAGGCTGTTCTTAGAGAAGTTTTTCCTTGCATCTCGAATTTCTACCATTAGAAAAGACATGTGGTATAAGTAGATGACAGGAGAGACTTTGCATGAGTATTGGGAGAGGTTTAAGAAATTGTGCTCAAGTTATCCCCATCATCATATCAGTGACCAACTATTGATTCAATACTTTTACGAAGGTTTGTTGTCTATGAAAAGGAGCATAATTGATGCTGCCAGTGGAGGTGCATTGGTGGATAAAACTTTAGTTGCTTCTAGAAACTTAATTGCTAACATGGCTGCCAATTCCCAGTAGTTTGGTACTCGGATGGTTCCTTCTACTAGAGGAGTAAATGAGTTTCTTACGTCACCTGCTGACCAACAAAGAATGGAGCATAGACTTAATGAGCTGATTTTTTTGGTGAGACAGTTGGCAATAGGACAACCATTACCTATAAAGGTAGGGATGGCAATTTGCCCCAGACCCGATGGGGCCCCGGTATTTTCACCCACTCGGGTACGGGTATGGGGCAGAAAAATAGGTATGGGGATGAGAAATTTTATGGGTAATTGTATAGCGGCGGGTCCAGGGATGGGCAAGCCTTGCCCCACCCCGCCCCGCCCCATACTGTACACATAATATACATATAATACATTATATATATATATATATATTTTGAAATTTGTATTGATAAAATGACGTCATTTTTGGTTAAGACTTTCTCACTTATACATGAACCCTCCCTCACTCCCTTGAGCTTCCATTCTTTTTCCCTAAAACTTAAACTGAAATCCCTAAGCTCTCATTCAATTAGAAATTGTGATCGATGGATTAAATATGTAAATGGTGTATATTTAGAAAAACATGATTGTATGGGTAAATGGGGCGGGGCATGGGGCATATGAGGATTCAATGGGGCGGGGATGGGGATGCTAAAAAATCCCCGTTGGGGATGGGTCCGGGGATGGGGCATGGGGATGTCTTTCGGGGATGGGGATGGGGAGTCCCTGCCCCGCCCCATTGCCATCCCTATATACAGGGGTTGCAAGCGTATATGGCATTTGTTCTTGTTCATCGCATCCCACAGATGCATGCCCTACACTTCAGGATGGTGGTTCTGTATTTCAAGTTCCCTATGTAGTTGCAGCAAGTGTCTTTCCTGGTAAACCACAATACTAGCTACAGCAGCAGCCTAGATATGATTTATACTCCAACACATATAACTCTGGTTGGAAAGATCATCAAAATTTGAGGTATGGTAATGGCACACCACAACAGCAGCAACCACAACAGTTTAGGCAACTATTCTAGCAACAATTCCAGCAACCACCTAGGCAAAACCAGTTTCAACCAAACAGGAAACATTCCAGCAGCCTATGCAACAACCAAGTCCAACAGCCACAAAACCTAAGCCTTTATTTGAGGACTTGGTGAAGCAGATGGCCACAAACAATATTCAGTTCTAGTAGAGGGCTACCATACAAAATTTAGAAACCCAGATTGGACAATTGGCATCTTCAGTGAGTCAGTTGCAGCCCCAAGGTTCTGGCCAACTTCCTTCACAATTAGTTCCCAATCCAAAGGGAAAGAATGTGAGCGCCATTATGCTGAGGTCTAGAAAATCTATGTTAATACCAACTGAACCTCAACCTGCAAGCAAGCCATAACTAGCAGAGAAATCAATTTTTGATACAGTAACCTAAGAATCTAAGAGTAAGAGGCCTGTAGTAGCCATTCCCTTTCCACAGAGAGTCACTCAATCCAGGAAGATAGATGAGGCTGAGAAGGATAGAGAGCTTCTTGAGACATTCAAGAAAGTGGAAGTCAATATTCTATTGCTGGATGCAATCAAGCAAATGTCAAAATATACCAAGTTTCTTAAGGAATTATGCACTCAGAAGAGGAGGCTGAAGGATAATGAGAGAATCAGTATGGGCCAAACTATTTCAGCCTTTATTTAGCCTATGCCTCAGAAAAGCAAGGATCCAGGGACTTTTATAATTTCGTGTATTATAGGCAATTACAGATTTGAGTATGCCATGCTAGATTTAGGTGCTTCCATTAATGTAATATCTATATCTATTTTTAGTTCTTTTGGATTTGGACCCTTGAGTGCCACAGTTGTTGTGATTCAATTGGCTAATAGGAGTAATGCGTTCCTAGCCGGATTAATCGAAGATGTATTGGTAAGGGTTGATGAGTTGATATTTCCTACAAATTTCTATATTTTGGAGATGGAGGGGGAGTCACCATCCAGCAAGGCTCCACTCATTCTAGAGAGGTCATTCTTCAAAACAGCGAGGATCAAGATCGATGTGCATGCAGGAACTCTATCCATGGAGTTTGGAGATTTTGTTGTTCAGTTTAACATTTTTTATGCTATGAAGCATCCCATGGATGAGCATTCTATTTTTCATATTGATTTAATTGATGATCTAGTTGAGGATGTGTATGATGAGTTATGTGTTGACTTTCCTAATTATATTGGTTTGAATGATTCTATTCAGTGTCACTCATGTACTGATTGTGATGGTGATAAGATATGTGCTGTGTGTGTTGATTATGAGGATATTTAATCTACAGAAACAATGCAGCCCCCTAGATTACTCCCCTCTATAGTATAGCCACCAAAATTAGAGTTAAAGCCTTTGCTTGAGCATCTGAAGTATGTATATTTGGTGGATGATGAGCAGCTTCCTGTAATCATTGCCAATAACCTCATTGCTGAATAGAAGGAGAGATTGCTACAGATTCTAAGATAGCACAAGAACGCTATCGGATGGACTCTTGCGGATATTCCTGGTATCAACCTTTCTACGTGTATGCATCAAATACTACTTGAAGATGAAATTAAACCAGTGAGGCAGCCTCAGAGAAGACTGAACCCTCTAATTATGTACATGGTGAAGGAAAAGTTGACAAAGCTACTATAGAATGACATCATTTATCCCATATTTAACAGTATCTGGGTGAGCCCGGTGCAGGTCGTCCTGAAGAAATTTGGGGTTACAGTGGTAGCAAACCAGAATAATGAGTTAATCCCTACCAAAGTGTAGAACAACTGGAGAGTCTGCATTGATTATAGGAGGCTCAACCAAGTCACTAGGAAGGATCATTACCCCTGTGATGAGCTGCTGAGGCTCCTCAAATTAATTAAGTTTAAGGTCGGTTACCTAGCTATTTGCAGCATAAGACAGTGCTAAGTCGAACCTAAGGATTGTTCTATTTAGTGAATCATATTAAGAAGCATGTAAACATGGGGGTTTTGTTGGTTTAAGTGCTTGACAGAAATTAATTGAAAGTGGTAGAGTTTAAGAGAAAGCAACCAATCCAAGCCTTAACTGATTCTGATTTTAGTTCATCTTTGATTTCTAATGATCCATTCAATTATTAACCATGTTCTTGGCCTTTAAAACATATCAAGAAGCCTCTCAATGTTCTATGGATTCCACTGGTTAAGCAACCAGAATTCGGTTTTAACTAAGACCAAATGAATTAAGCAAACATTCAAGTCTAGTTTTACCTAAGTCCATGATCCAGCCAAGGTGATTAATCCATCCAAAAGCTCAGAAACATTAATCAACCATACAATCCTCTTTTATCACATGCAATTAAGCAATCACACATGAAGATCCAAATTCGAATTTTAACAATCCAAACAGAATAGTCCAGAGGAAGCAAGAAACAGATTAATCATTGAATGAATAACAACAACACATAATCTCAAAACCAATAATCAGAACAGCCAAAACCTGGATTGATTTGATGAATTAGCCCTCCATGAACAAGAAGAGCTGAGTTCTTACAAAAATATCTAAGAGAAAACTTAAGGACTAAGGAAGGAGTAAAAGCTGTCTAAAAATATCTAATTCACTACTTGTCAATTTCGGCTGCCCTCTTGTGCTGATATAGACCTCCAAAATTACATGCACACCCAAATTGCCCTTAGGGCACACTTGTTCCCATGGGCCTTAGCTTCAATTGGGCTTTGGTTTGGGCCCATTTGGACTTGTCATGAGGAAGTTAGGCCCATTTAAGTGGCAGAAGGTGTCTGGAACCGTCAGCTAACTTGCACAGCAAATAAGACCATCTTCCACATAAAATATGGTGAACCGGTCTTCATATCAATTGAAGCTCTGTCTGTTAGCTTTCCAATGGTACCAGTTTCAGGTCCATATGACATCCACAACTCAAGTTATGACCCAAATACTGCATGTAGGTCAGGATCCTGCGACAGCATGTCTTCTCTGGCTTCCAGGCTGCATATGACCTTCTGAACGTCCGAATTAGCTTTGGAGCCCTGAAAGAAAGTTGTAGACAATTCTCTCAGCTTTCCAACAAGGTATGACTCGGAATTTTTGGACATCCAGAACTCAAGATATGCCTGAAACACAGAGACAGCATATAATGCCCAGTATTGCTGGAAATTGCAATTAAGCATAAATGGATCCTAAGTCATGAAATGAGGTCTAAGTCTATGCAATTCAACCCAAAAGAGGTTTAAAAGACTAAGTATGAGGGATAACTATTATATAAAAAATGTGTTCATCACCCTGCCTTTTATTGATCAGATGCTAGAGTGATTGGTTGGGAAATCACATTACTACTTCTTGGATGGCTACATTGGCTACTTTCAGATCCACATTGAACCTAAGGATTAGGAGAAGACCACTTTCACCTATCTCTTCGACACTTTTGCTTATAGACGGATGCCTTCCGGCCTCTGCAATGCCTTTAGTACCTTCCAGTTGTGCATGGTAAGTATTTTTCTAACTTTCTAGAGGAGTGCATAGAGGTATTTATGGATGATTAAATTATTTATGGTTCTTCTTTTGAGTCCTATTTAGTAGCCTCTCTAGAGTGCTGCATAGATGCATTGAAACTTACATGGTTCTTAATTTTGAGAAATGTCATTTCATGATAGAGCAGGGTATAGTTTTAGGTCATGTCGTGTCTAGCAAGGGAATTAAGGTAGATCTTGTGAAAATAGATGTCATTACCTGTTTACCTTACCCCACATGCGTACGGGGAGTTCGTTCTTTTCTTTGACATGCAAGTTTCTATAGTGCTTTATTAGAGATCAGCCAGATAGACCTTCCGTTGTCTAGCCTTCTGCAAAAAGATGTGGAGTTTCTATTTGACCAGAACTGCAAGCAAGCCTTTAATTGTCTGAAGCAATCTTTGACTAGTATCCCCATCATTCAGCCACCTGACTAGACACTCCCGTTTGAGTTGATGTGTGATGCTTCTAACTATGCTTTGGGAGCTGTCTTGGCACAGAGAGTGGCCAAACTCTCCCATGTGATCTACTATGCTTCGAGAACTTTGGATGCTACTCAAGCAAATTACACAACCACAAAAAAAAAGAACTTTTAGCTATTGTGTTTTTTTTTGCATTAGATAAGTTCATATCATATTTGCTTGATTTTAAGGTTGTGGTGTTTTCTGATCATGTAGCTCTAAAGTTTCTTTTGAAGAAACTTGACGCTAAGCCACGACTGATTAAGTGGATGCTGCTGCTCCAGGAGTTTGACATCGAGATCCGAGATAAGAGTAAAACAGAGAACCTGGTGGCTAATCACCAAAGTAGGATTGAAAGAGCCTCAGATCCCCTTCCCATCCATGACTCTTTTCTTGATGAGCAACTTTTACAATTGCAAGGTAAGATCACCTCTCTTTGGTTTGCAGATATAGTCAATTTCTTGGTTGTTGGTGTTTTTCCTTCATGTTTTACTAAGGCTCAGACTAATAAACTGAGAAGTGAGTCTAGGTATCATGTGTGGGATGATCCTTACCTCTGGAAGTTTTGTAGTGATTAAGTTATTAGGAGATGTGTACCTGATCATGACTTCCAGTCTGTTCTTAGTTTTTGCCATGCATTTGCATGTGGTGGCCATTTTGGGCCTCAATGTATAGCTAGGAAAGTCTTGGACTTTGGATTGTATTGGATTACCCTATTTCAGGATGAATACATATTTTGTAAGTCTTGTGAGCAATGTCAGAGAACAGGGAATAAATTTTGCAAGAATGAGATGCCCTAGTAGCCTTTGCTATTTTGTGAGATTTTTTATATATGAGATATTGACTTTATGTGACATTTTCTTGTTTCTTTTAGTTTTATTTACATATTGTTAACTGTTGATTATCTATCTAAATGGGTGGAGACAAAAGCCACTTGGACTGATGAGTCTAAAGTTGTAAATTTTGTTAGATTACACATTTTCTGCAGATTTGGCATTCCGAGGGCTATCATCAGTGATCAGGATTCACACTTTTACAATTGGATCATGGAGGCTTTGGTTAGAAAATATGGAGTTTTGCATGAGGTTTCCACACCTTACCACCCTCAAACAAATGGGCGAGCTGAAGTCTCCAATAGAGAAATTAAGCAAATCTTGGAGAAAACTGTCCAACCTAATAAGAAGGATTGGAGCTTGAGCTTGAGAATGTTCTTTGGGCTTACAATACCGCTTTTAAGACACCCGTTGGGATGTCCCCTTACAGGATAATCTTTGGTAAAGCATGACACCTTCTGGTTGAGATTGAACACAAGGCATATTGGGCGGTAAAGTAGTGCAACCTTGACTTGAACCAAGCTAAATCCCAAAGAAAGCTCTATCTCTAAGAACTTGAAGAGCTTTGATTGGAAGCTTATGAGAACTCTTGGATCTACAAGGAAAAGACCAAGCTTCTTCATGATAAGATGTTGACAAGGAAGGAGTTCTCCATTCTCCAAACGTTCTTCTTTATAACTTTCACCTCAAGCTTATGCCCGACAAGCTCCGTTCTAGGTGGCTTAGTCAGTTTGTAGTCACTAAGGTCTTTCCTTATGGTGCAGTGAAGGTTACAAGTGAGGCCACCAACAAAGCTTTCAAAGTCACTGGACACCGCCTCAAGCCATTCTATAAGGGAGTACAAGAGGACATAGTGGAGGAGGTCCACTTACTAGAAGTCATCTACCTCACTTGATTAGGATGTTTCTTCTCTCTCTCTTTTATTTTACTTGTCTTAGATTGCTTAATGATAATTAAGGGATGTTGCTTTTTGAGCTTTTACATTGAGGACAATGTAGAATTTAAGTGTGGGGGAGAAATTTACATTCTGTGTTTATGTTTTTGTCAATTTTCTGTTTTTAATTGCCTTCCAATGATGTTTTTGGATTTGTGAAGTTGTAAGCTTGAAGCAATTGCAATTCAAGGTCCACAACATGATTGAATAAATTGTCTTCTTTTTTGAATTTCACATGCTTGGTTTTGGATGTTGGATTGGTGATTAAGTTTGATAGATGCATGCCTTGTGAGATTTTGAGCCTTTTGATGGATGGATTTAGAATTTGTGTCATTCTTTTCTTTCTTGTGTGATTTTCATTCATGAAAATTGATCACTCTAGAACTTGCTTTGATTCTTTTTGAGGCTGCATTTTCACTTACATAACATAAACATGATTGATGCATTCTTTCTTGATTTAGCTACTTTTCCAAATAGTCAATCTTACATCATTTCCCTTTGATTAACCCCTTTGAGCTTATTTACCTATCCTTAGTCTTAGCTCATTATATGCCTATGTGAAAAATCATGTTTTTATCTTACCTTAGGGAATAAGAGAACATTGGTTCATTTTCATTGGAGGAGCCCTTGTGCTTGTGGACAACTAATAGTACAAGGGTGGAGGATGTGCAATATGCAAAGTGTTTAAAAAAAAACATAAAAGAAAGGAAAAGAATAAATGTGAGAAGGTTGTGAAAGAAAAGAAAAATGAAGGAATATGTTTCAAAGAAAGAAGAATATGTTTTACATACTTAGAATTTGGGGTAAAATTTTTATGCTTGTCATTTGAGTTCCTCCCCAATGCTCTTTTATTCTCTTAGGGTATTTATCTTGTTATATCCATATTGTTACCTTCCCTTACCTTGGCCTTATTACAACTTTGAATAAAGTCCTCTTGATTTGTGTGTGCATGTGTTTGAGTAGTGGAGAAGTAGAAGATAAGCAAGCTTATGGTAATGCATTTCTTCATGGGTTTAATTGAGTGAAATATTTACCTTCCAAACACTTGAGGGATTGAGAGTATATCTTGTGAGGATCTATCATTTTTGACTCATATTTTTCAATTGAAGCTACCTTGTTTGTTGGTTTGGGATGTGAAAAATTTTTATCTCATGAATGTTTTGACCCCCTTGAATCTTTGATTGCTCTTCTTGCTTGTGATGTGAACTTTTACATTTCTTGAATATCATTGAGATGTGAGTCTTTAGCTTTTGAGTTTATTTATTTTTCCTTATGTCCTAGTTTTAAAGTTTTAGTTTGCCCGAGACGTGCAAAAGCTAAGTATGAGGGAATTTGATAAATACAATTTTTATACATTAGTTAACCCTTATTTTTAGTCTCTTAAACCTCTTTTGTACTGAACTGATTGGGCTTGGCCACATTTTATAAGTTTGGGTTCCAATTGGGCTTAATTATATTTTTCAGCATTGTTGGGAATTTTACATTGCTTATGTATTTTGGGTATAACTTGAGTTTTGGACATCTAATAATCATGAATCTTACCTTGTAGGAAATCTGAGATAAATCTCTACAACTTTGATTCAGAGCACCAAGGATGATTCGGGTGTCCAGAGGGCCATATTTAACCTGGAAGTCAAAACAGAGATATTGTCACTGGATCCTAAACCATCTGAAGAGATTGGGCCATCAATTGGGCTGTAAATATCTTATGGACCCAAAAATAGTGCATTGGATAGCTGAGACATAAATCTTCAACTCTTGTGAAGACCACTTATCCAAAATGTGGCATTTTGATGGTGTTAGTGCCCCTTGAAGTCGGCTAATTAGTCAAGAGAGTTGTTAAGAGTAAATTGGGTCTAACTTTCTCATTCTAAGCCCAATTAAGGCAAATTTGGTGTCCAATTAAAGCTAAGAGAAAGAGGATTAATTCTAATCTAGAGGCAATCTTGGAATTTAGATATTTTAGATTGTTACTAGTACTGTGAGCAGTAGTACGTAGGTTTGAATTCCATTCTGAGCAGTTTTCTTTTCCTCTCTTCTTTCTGGAGTTTTTCTTTGTCTTTTCTATAATGAATTCTTCCCTCTTGTTCATGGAAGGCTAGTCCTTTAATCAATCCAAGTTTTGACTATCTTGATATTTAATTCTGAGATTCTGTTTTTAATTGTTTGCATTCACTCATTAATCAGATTTCTTTCATTCCTTTTGTTTAATTCTGATTGAGTTGCTTACTTCGGTTGGAATGTTCATGTGATAATTGCTTAATTTCATATGTTAAAAGAGGATTTCAAAGATTAAACAATGTTTCAAAGGTGTTTGATGAATTGTTTAGCTTGGTTGGATTTTGGTTTTTAGGTTAATATGGAATTAGATGGATGCTTAATTTGTTTAATCTTAATTGACCGAATTATGGATGCTTATCCAGTAGAGGATCTATGGATCATCTTGAGGCTTCTTGATGTGATCTAAGGCCGAGAATTAGGTTAGCGATTGAATGATTCCACTATAATCAATGATGGATTAAAATAAAGATTGGTTAATTCCCTAGATTGGTTGTTTTCTTAATTCGGTTTACCTACTTTTAATTGCTTCTTGTTGATTATTTCTGCAAAACCTCCCCCTGTTCGTTAACTTCCTAATTTGATTCCGTAATTAAAGTGATCCAAGGGGTCGACTCGGTGTTACCTTATACTATAAGTAGTTTTGGTGAACCAGATATAAATAGATTTAATTTGATAGTCTCAACAGTTATCATGCATATGATAAATTCTATTTGCATGAGGGATATCTGTTTAGCAAGAGTAAGTTGTGTGTGCCTAGAGGGTCTATGCGTGAATTGCTAGTTAGAGATGCATATGGTGGAGGTTTGATGGGACACTTTGGTGTTAAAAAGACTCTAGACATGTTGCATGAACATTTTTTTTGGCCTAGAATGAGAGGTGATGTTGAAAATTTGTGTGCTAAGTGTATTACATGCAAGCATACTAAGTCTACTACTAAGCCTCATAGATTGTATACCCCTTTACCCGTTCTTGAAGTGCCATGGGTTGATGTATCTATGGACTTTATCTTAGGTTTACCTCACTCCAAGAGGGGTCAAGATTCCATTTTCATGGTTGTTGACAGATTTTCCAAGATGGTGCATTTCATTGCTTGCCATAAAATGGATGATGTCACCCGCATTGCTGATTTGTTCTTCAAGGACGTGGTTAGATTGCATGTGATGCCTCAGAACATTGTATCCGATCAAGACACCAAGTTCGCCATTTTTGGAGAACTTTGTGGGCAAAGCTGGGCACCAAGTTGCTATTTTCCACCACTTGTCACCCCTAAACGGATGGGCAAATTGAGGTAGTAAACTGAACCCTATCTACTTTGTTGCGTACTGTGGTTAAAAATAACATTAAGTCTTTGGAAGATTGCTTACCATTTGCTGAGTTTGCTTATAATAGAGTTGTGCATTCCATTACAAAATGTTCCCTATTTGAGGTAGCTTATGGTTTTAACCCCTTTACCCCATTAGACTTAATCCTATTGCCTATATAACATTGTGCTAACCTAGATGGTAGGAAAAAGGCTAAACAAGTAAGGCAACTTCATGAAAAGGTTAAGTTGCAAATTGAGGAGAGAAATGAACATGTTGCAACAAGTGCCAACAAAGGGTGGAAGCAAGTCATCTTTGAACTCGGGGATAAGGTTTGGCTTCACATGTAGAAGGAGTGATTCCCGGTTCAACGACGATTAAGCTACTTTTGAGAGGAGATGGTCCCTTCCAAGTAGTACTAAAGGTCAACGACAACGCCTATAAGCTAGATCTTCCAAGTGAGTATAATGTAAGTACCACATTTAATGTTTCTGACCTTTCTCTCTTTGATGTAGGAGACGATTCAAGGATGAATCCTCCTAGAGAAAATGGAGATGATCAGAATTATGGCTCCTAATCAAAAGATCTGTTATCCATGTCTGTGGGTCCGATCAATAGAGCAAGTGCTAAAAGGAGCAAGTGTGGATGAAGACCAAAGTCTTATGAGCTTCATTTGGATTGAAAATGAGCTTGCTGAAGACAGGGCAGAATGCTGAGCACCATAGCTCCCTATTTGGGCATTGCAACCCCCATGTGTTTTTTAGCATAGCAAGTTTTGACCTAAAACGAGCGTTTTGGTTAGTGGCTCCGGGCTTGGACCAATTTTTAGCCATTTTTGGCCTAATTTATGAACAATATCACTTAGGTTATTAATGTTATTCATTTTGGGGTATTTAGCTATTAGTTTGGGTTTATTTAGGTTTTGTTTAAGGCCTTTGGCCCAATTAGACTTAGAATTAGGTTTGTTTTCTTTCATAAGGGAGCTGACCTTTGTGGCAGCAACAACTTTGAGATATTCAGAATTTGAATGAAGAGAGTTTTCTTTCATTGTTATTTGAAAGAACTTTTAGATCTTATCAAGAACCGACGGTTCTTGTGGCAATCAACCTAGAACTTATTGCTCGCCTTTTATCTTTCTCGAGCGTGACATTCGTACCCTTCCATGGATACCTTCGGTTCCTGCTTTGCTAAGCGACGGGTTGAGGTCATCATTTTTGTCCCTAACACTATTTAGATGGTTCATCAGGCATTTGAAATCTCCATCTTGGGTTACCCCATAGGAATTCGCATCATCATCAAGTGTTATTATAGATCTTTTGCATGACTTTAAAGATGCTTCCCAACATCAAATTGACTTCATTAGAGCCGTGTTGAAGCAAGAAGGACGACCTCTTGCATGCTTCATTAAGGACTTAAGTGGAGCTGTCATGAATGACCACACATATGACAAGGAGATGTATGAATTAGAGAGGCCGTTAGAGACTTGGCAACACTACCTTCTTTCGAAGAAGTTTCTAAGGGTGGTCTTCCAACCAGGAGCTTGGGTGTGGGAGGTGGGGAGGATCAATAACAATGCTCACAAGTTGGAGCTACCTAGTGAGTATGATTTAAATGACAATTATAATGTAACTGATCGTTCTCCCATTGATGTAGGTGAAGATTCAAGGAAGAATCTTTTCGAAGAAAGGGGGAATGATGAGGATCTAGAAAGCACTCACAAGGATCCATATGAGCCATGACAAGCAAAGAAGATGCAAGCCACCTTAAATGGATTAATTGAGAAGATTAGGACTTAAGTTACAAGACAAGGAGCATGGCATAAGGATTGGGGTTTATGTGCTTGATTCGTGCTTCGGAAGGTTCAACTGGCGAAGGAAGACTGTGGCTAGGTGCCCCAATGCCCCTTCCCAGAACGCAGGTGCCCTAGCGCTCATGAAGAAGCACCCCAGTGCTAGGCCAATTTCCAACTTCGCTCTTTTTTTGTTTGCTTGTCTAAATGGGCTCCGAATTTAGTTCTTTTTGGGCCCAATTTTTAATGTAATTCATTTATGTTTATTTCCTTTTTAGTAATGAACTTGCCTAGGGTTTTGGGCCTTGTTTATTGGGCTTATGCCTTTTTACCCATTTAGGTTAATTAGGTTTTGTTTTGCTTAAAAGGAAGCCCATTCCCTTGTGATGGTCAGAATTAGATTATTCAGAATCTGGAGTAGAGAGGTCTCTTCCTTGGTTCTTTAGAAAAACTCTTATAATTATCACGAACGATAGGTTCTTATAGCGTTCAATCCAAGACTTATCACTTACCCCTATCCCCTCTTGAGTGTGGCGTCTATATCTTCCCGTATACCTTTGGTTCCCACTTCACTAAGTGGTGGGTCAATGTGCTATTTGTTTTCATTTTCGTTTATGAACTTTGATTGGATTATTCTTGGGCATCCAAATCTCTACCAAAACGTGTTGGGTCTCAGGAAATCCTAGAGGTTTGCATCATCGTAGAAGCTCGTCATTGGGCAAAATAAAGTGATGTGCTAGAAAACCATTAGCGGGCAAGATACAGTGACCCGCGAGAAACCCGTGACTAGGTCAGATATAGTGTGCTGCCATAATCCCGTTATCGGACCAGATAGAGTGTCATACTGAAAACCGGTCATCGAGCCAGATACAGTGACAAGATAGAAAACCCTCAATGAGTGAGATACAGTGACGCACCATAAATGAATTACTGGGCCAGATGCATTGACCCGATAAAAACCCATCACTTGGCCAGATGCAATGTCCAGGTAGAAACCCATCACTGGGCAAAATATAGTGACACTTAAGAAAACCATTAGCGGGCAAGATATAGTGACACGCCAGAGAGCCGTCACCAAGCCAGACACAATGACAAGCCAAAAAGCCATCACGGGGCCAGATATAGAGATTTGCTAGAAACTCGTCACCAGGACAGATAAAGTGACCTGCTAGAAACCCATCATCGGGCCAGATATAGTGTCTCGTCGGAAACCCTTCACCAGGCCAAATAGAGTAACTCGATAGAAAATCATTAGTGAGCGAGATACAGTGACATACCAAAAAGGCATAACTGGCCATATACAATGTTCCGCTAGAAACCCATCACTTGGCCAAATGCAGTGTCCCCCCTACAAACCCATCGCTGGGAAAAATACAGTGATGTGCTAGAAAACAATCAGCAGACAAGATATAATGATGCAACAGAAAGCTATCACCAGGCCAGACATGGTGACACACCAAAAAGTTGTCATGGGGCCAGATACAATGACCCGCAATAAACACGTCACTTGGACAGATAAATTTCCCCTTTGAAAACCCGTCACCGGGTCAAGTACGATGACGCACCAAAAAACCGAGAGGAGGAGAGATACAGTGACATGCCAAAAAGCCATCATCGGGCCAAACACAATGACACGCTAGAAACCTGTCACAAAGCCAGATACAGTGTCTTATAAGAAACCTATCCCCGGGCTAGATACAATGTCCCGCAAGAAACCCATTACCGGACCAGATATTTTGACGCAACAGAAAACCATCAGCGGGTGACACGTAGTGAAGTGCCATATAGCCTTCACGGGCTAGATTTAGTGACCCACTAAAAACCCTTATCATGCCAGATATAGTGACATGTTGGAAACCCATACACAGTGACGCACTGAAAACACGACAGAAAGCTGTCACTGGGCTAGACACATTGACGCACCAGAAAGCCATCATGGGGCTAAATACAATGACCCTCCATAAGCACATAACCGAGATAGATAAAGTTTTCCTCCGGAAACCCGTCATTGGGAAAGCATAACTGGGCCCGATGCAGTGACCCGCTGGAAACCCATCACTTGGATAGATGTAGTGTCCCCATAGAAACCCTTTAATGGGCAAAATATAGTGACACGCTAGAAAACCATCATTGGGTGAGATACAGTGTCGCACCAAGAAGCCGTCATCGGGACAGATACAGTTTCCCTTCAGAAATCTATCACCGATCCAAATACAATGACGGGGCCAAAAAGCCGTCATCATGCTAGATACAATGAGCTGCTAGAAAGCCATGACAGGCCGAATACAATGTCTCATTGAAAACCCGACATCGGGTCATATGCAGTGATGTGATAGAAAACACCATCAGCGAGGGAGATAACGTGACATGCCAAAAATCGTAACTGGGACAGAGATAGTGACCCGCTAGAAACCTATCACTTTGCCCAACGCAATGTACCCTTAGAAACTCATCACTAGGCAAAATACAGTGACGCGCCAGAAAACCATTAGCAGGCGAGATATAGTGACACGCCAAAAAGCCATCACTGAGTCAGACACGGTGACGCACCAGAAAGCTGTCACAGGGCCAGATATAGTGATTTGCTAAAAACCCATCACTGGGCCAGATAAAGTGACCCGCCAGAAACCAATCATCAAGCAGATGCAGTGTCTCGCCGGAAACCAATCACCGGGCTAGATACAATGACCCAATAGAAAACCATTAGCAAGCAAGATACAGTGAGGCACTAGAAAGGCATAACTGGGCTAGGTATAGTGTCTCGCTAGAAACCTATCACTTGGCCAGATGCAATGTCCCCTTAGAAACCCGTCACTGGGCAAAATACAATGATGCACTAGAAAACCATTAGCGAGCGAGATACTGTGACGTGCTAGAAAGTAGTCACTATGCCAAATAAATTGTCTTGCCAAAACCCCGTTACCAAGCCAGATACAGTGTCCTAGCGAAAACCCGTCACTGAGAAAGATATAGTGACCCAATAGGAAACCCTCAATGGGTGAGATATAGTGACACACTAGAAAGGCATAACTATGCTAGATACAATGACCCGCTAGAAACCATTCACTTGGCCATATGCAATATCCTACTAAAAACCCGTCAATGGGCAAAATACAGTGACGCATTAGAAAACCATCAGCGGGTAAGATATAATTTGAAACCATCAGCGGGTAAGATATAATTTGATGAGAATCGTGTAAGCACCATCATGACACCAAATGAGCCATGGCAAACAAAGAAGATGCAAGGAGTTTTTGGAGGGTTGATTAAGGAGTTTTGGACCCAAACTTTAAGCCAAGAAGTGAAGATTAAAGAAGGAAGGGCTGTATGAGTGATTCGGGAGTTAGAAGGGTCAAACAAGGCATCTGGGCAGAGTCTGAGCGCCCCACTAAGTGCCCTAGCCCTTGCTTCCAAGCGCCCCAGCGCTACCCCATTTTCAGCTTTGCGCATTTTTGTGTTTTTCACCTATTTGGGCTCTGAATTTAGCATTTTCAAGCCCATTTTCATCCTAATTAAAAACCTATGTTATTTTCCTTATTTGGTAATGGACTTGTATTAGGAATTTTAGGTTTTAGTTGGGTTAGGCCCATTTACCCAATTAGGTTAGATTAGTTTTGTTTTCCTTAAAAAGGAATGAACCCCTTGTGGTAGCAATCGGACTTGGTAAATTTAGAAATTGAAGTTGAGAGGTTTCTCCTTCCTTGGTTCTTTGATGAACTATTAAAACTTATCAAGAACCCTAGTTCTTGTGGCATTTGATCCAAGACTTATTAGACACCCCCCATCCCCCCCCTTGAGTGTGGCGTCTATATACTTCTTTTTCCTTAATTTTACGTGTTTTGAAATCTTTGAACTTGATTGAACGATTCTTGAG
This sequence comes from Cercis canadensis, assembly GCA_003255065.1. NCBI lineage: Eukaryota > Viridiplantae > Streptophyta > Magnoliopsida > Fabales > Fabaceae > Cercis > Cercis canadensis. Next base: position 282,591 of record QAOA01006727.1, read on the forward strand.
CGATTGAATCTCTACCATTCGGAACTAACCCATAGAGATACACATCACAATCACTCGTCAGAAAGCCATTATTGGGCCAAATAGAGTGACCCCCAAGAAACCCGTGATTAGGTGAAATACAGTGTCTTGCTAGAATGCCATGACCGGGTTAGATATAGTGACCCGCTAGAAACCTATCACTTGGTTAGATATAATGTCCCACTAGAAACTCGTCGCTAGGAAAAATACAGTGACGTGCTAGAAAAAATCAACGAGGGAGAAATAGTGACGCGCCATAAAGCATTCACTGGGCTAGACACAATGACACCCCAGAAAGCCGTCAAAGGGCTAGATACAGTCACCGGCCATAAACACATCACTGGGATAGATAAAGTTTCCCTCCGAAATCCCGTCACCTGGCCAAATATGATGACGCGCTAAAAAACCATCAACATGATAGGTACAATGATGCGCTAAAAAGCCATTACCTTGCCATATACAGTGAGCTACCCAAAAGTTATACCTGGGCCAAATACAATGATTTGCTAAAAGCTCGTCATCAGGCCAAATATAGTGACCCGCTAGAAACCTGTCATCGGGCCAGATATAGTGTCCAACTAGAATCTCATTATTGGGCCAGATACAGTGTCTCGCCGAAAACTTGTCACAGGGCTAAATACGAAGACATGCCAAAAAATCGTTAGCAAGCTAAGTACAGTGAGTTGCCAGAAAGCCGTAAGATGTAGTGACCCACCTGAAAACCATGACCAGGACAAATACAGTGTCCCGCCAAAAGGCCTTCATCAGGCCAGTGACGTGCTAGAAAGTTGTCATCGGGCCAGACACAGTGACACACTAGAAACTCATCGCCGAGCTAGGTACAGTTTCCCGCAGGAAAACCGTCTCTGGGCTAAATATAGTGTCCCTTAGGTATCCCGCCAGTAGACCAGATATAGTAATGCGACAGAAAACCATCCGTGGGCAAGACACAGTGAAGCACCAGAAAGCCNATCGGGCCAGACACAGTGACACACTAGAAACTCATCGCCGAGCCAGGTACAGTTTCCCGCAGGAAAACCGTCTCTGGGCTAAATATAGTGTCCCTTAGGTATCCCGCCAGTAGACCAGATATAGTAATGCGACAGAAAACCATCCGTGGGCAAGACACAGTGAAGCACCAGAAAGCCTTGATAGTAGAACCCCAGTCTTGGGAGAATGGACGTAGGCTCTATTATTGGCCGAACCACTATAAAAATTATGGGCTAAATCTCTCTACCATTCTCTCTTTTATTCAGCTGCTATATGTCTTTAAATCTGATGCACAACTAGCTCTACTCTTCTGATCTTGTTAATCTTACTGTTTCTTGCCTTATAAATTGTTATATTCAAAGATGCAAGAATTTATCCTTTTGATCTAAATGGCTATCTGGTTCATGTTCTGAGTTTTTATATTCTGGTTAATCTTTGTTAAGTTATTTATGAGTTTTATAATAACCAGCTTTGAAATGAGTTTTGAATATAAACTGGTTATTCCATAAATTGCTTCAATATGTAATTCCAAATTATTTTTGTTTTTATCTCCTATTCACCCCCTTTTAGGAGCATACATACACTCTCAATTGGTATTAGACCTCGATGCTCTATTATTTGGTCTAACAACCTTGAGTTAAAGATCAAAAGTTTTAATTTTGTAGGTATCATGAATACTCAAAATTCAGCTCATTCTTCCCACAAGCCACCATACTTCAATGGTGACAACTACAAGTATTGGAAGGAAAGAATGGAGATGTACCTTGAATCCATAGACTACAATGTCTAGGCCATTGTGAGACATGGAATAACACCACCAATGAAACTAGTTGATGGAGTACAAGTTCCAAAGGAAGAAAGTGAGTTCACTACCAAAGATCAACTCATGTACACCTTGAACTCCAAAGCTAGATACAACATCGTCTATGTTGTTTCTCCAAAAGAGTATGTACATATAGCTTCATGTAATTCAACAAAGGAGATGTGTGATCAACTCAAAGCCATACATGAAGGAACAAACCGTGTGAAGGAAGCCAAGATTGATATCTTTGGCTCACAATATGAAATGCTCCACATGGAGAATGATGAAGATCTAGAATCTTTCTTCTCTCAGTTTCTTGGGATCATAAATAATCTCAAGAGCCTTGGAAGAAAGTATACTCAAAAGGAGCAAGTCAAGTAGCTACTTAGGCGCTTAACAGAAAAATGGGAAACAAAGGTCACAGTTCTCCTCTAATATGTTGAAACAAATGAAATGACCGTGGACCAGCTAAAAAGACAGTTAGAGACACATTGAATGATGTTGTTTGAAAAGAAAAAACTTGTAGAAGACCACAAGAAAAAGAGTCTAGCCTTAACCATCACCACTCAAGAAACTAGGTCTGGTTCAAAAGAACTAGCTTCCAGTGATGAAGATGTAGCTCTGGTATCAAGGAAATTTCTTCACCAAATGAAAAGGAAAGATGATAGAAACAAATTTCCACCCAAAAGTAGCAAAGAACCAATCATCTGCTATGAATGCAAGAAGCTTGGACACATAAAGCCAGATTATCCCAACCTCAAAAAGAAGAAGTTTTATAGAAAGGATAAGAAAAAGGCTATGATTGCTTCATGGAGTGATGTTAATTCATCTTCAAGAAGTGATGACTCGGATGATAAGAACTTGGCTAATTTCTGTTTCATGGCAAACATAAAAAGTGGCAAAGAGGTGAGTGATTCTAAAATCGAGCTAGATTCTCCTCCTTCTTATGAAGAGCTAAATCAAGCTTTTAAAGATCTAGCTTTTGACTAGGAAAAGAGGCTTGCAAAGGTAGAAGCTCTTAAGAAAATATTCAAAGAACAGATTAAATAAATTTATTTTCTCAACAAAGAGAGTTTTGAACTAGCTCAACAGTTTAAATCTTTACAAACTGAAAATGATTCTCTTAAGAAAAAACTAGTTTCTTACTCCTTTTATTCTTAAAGAAAACAATGATTTTAAAAAGAAAGTAAGTGAGCTTCCAAAGGATCTAGCAAAGTTTGTTCAAGGGCATGGAAACTTGAATGCCTTGCTAGGGAGACCGAGAGTTGGAAATGACAGAGTAGGTTTAGGTTATAATGAACCACAACCAACAAAGTTATCTAGAAACTTCTTTATTAGAGAACCAACTCCTCACAAAAACTTTGTTGTTAAAGCCTTGGCTTCTCATTTTTCTACAAGGAAAAAATGTTTTTACTGTGATAATACTGGGCATCTTTTGTTTAACTATGAATTTAAGAAATTATGTGCATCAAATAGAATGATTTGGGTACCAAAGAGTCCCTATGCCACTAACAACCAAGGACCCAAAATAGTTTGGGTACCTAAGACCTCCTAAACTCCTTTGTAGGTGTGCTTCAAAGCAAATAGTGACTTTTAGTACTTGGACAGTGGCTGCTTCAAACACATGACTGGAGATCCAACCAAGTTCACTTCCATTAAAGAGAAAGATATGAGAGATGTCACTTTTGGAGATAATGGCAAAGGGAGAATCGTTGGAGTTCGTAAAGTAGGTATGAGTACTTCTTTACTCTTGATAATGTCTATCTTGTTGATGGTTTGATGCATAACTTGTTAAGCATTAGTCAACTATGTGACAGAGGTCACAAAGTTGTGTTTAAATCATTACATTGCATCATTTTTGAATTGCATAGTGATAAAGTGCTATTTGTTGGCCATATAAGCGCAAATGTGTATTTAGTATCTAAATAGGGACTCGATTTTAAACATTAAACTTGTTTTTCATCCCAAACCAGTAGTGATTGGCTATGGCATAGAAGGATTGGTCATTTAAACCATAAACTGATTTCTAAATTGGCTAAGGAAGAACTAGTTTCTGGATTACTGAAACTGGTTTTTCAAAAAGACAAGGTTTGCTCAGCTTGTCAGCAAAGCAAGAAAACTAAGTCATCTTTCAAAGCCGAGAAAGAGCTTACTACTTCTAGGCCACTGCAACTACTTCATATGGATCTCTTTGGACCTACATCCACATCTAGCTTGAATGGCAAGAAGTATGGATTTGTAATAGTTGATGACTATTCTCGATTCACTTGGGTTTATTTTCTTGCTCATAAGGATGAAACATTTTCTGTTTTTGAAAGTTTTTGCAAGAAAGTCTAGAATGAAAAAGGAAGTGTTATTTTTTCTATAAAAAGTGATCATGGTGGAGAATTTAAGGACTAGCTTTTCAAAAACTTTTGTGAAAACCATGGTATCCACCATAATTTCTCATGTCCTAAGACTCCTTAACAAAATGGGTAGTTGAGAGGAAAAATAGGACATTGGTAGAAATGGGCAGAACCATGTTGGTTGAAAATGATCTTCCAAAATATTTCTGGGCAGAAGCTATAAATCCAACTTGCTATATTTTGATTAGATGCTTAATAAGGAAAATTTTGAAGAAAACTCCTTATAAGTTGTGGAAAGGGAGAAAGCCTAATGTGAGTTTCTTCTATGCTTTTGGCTGTAAGTGATTTATTCTGAATAAGGGTAAAGAGCATTTAGGTAAATTTGATGCAAAATCCAATGAAAGAATTTTCCTAGGTTATTCTACAACCAACAAAGCATATAGAGTATTTGATGAACACACTTTTTATATAATAGTTATCCCTCAGACTTAGTCTTTTAAACCTCTTTTAGGCTGAATTGCATAGACTTAGACCTCATTTCATGACTTTGGATCCATTTGTGCTTAATTGCAATTTCCAGCAATACTGGGCATTATTTGCTGTCTCTGTGTTTCATGCATATCTTGAGTTCTGGATGTCTAAAAATTCCGAGTCATACCTTGTTGGAAAGCTGAGAGAATTGTCTATACTTTCTTCTAGGGCTTCAAAGCTAATTCGGACGTTCAGAAGGTCATATGCAGCCTGGAAGCCAGAGAAGACATGCTGTCGCAGGATCCTAACCTACATGCAGTATTTGGGTCATAACTTGAGTTGTGGATGTCATATGGACTTGAAACTGGTACCATTGGAAAGGTAACAGACAGAGCTTCAATTGATATGAAGACCGGTTCACCATATTTTATGTTGAAGATGGTCTTATTTTCTGTGCAAGTTAGCTGACGGTTCCAGACACCTTTTGCCACTTAAATGGGCCTAACTTCCTCATGACAAGTCCAAATGGGCCCAAACCAAAGCCCAATTGAAGCTAAGGCCCATGGGAACAAGTGTGCCCTAAGGGCAATTTAGGTGTGCATGTAAAATTGGAGGTCTATATCAGAAGAAGGAGGCAGCCGAAATTCATAACCACCTCATTAGATATTTTAGACAGATTTTTGAGCTTTCCTTAGTTCTTAAGTTTTCTTTTAGATATTTTGTAAGAACTTCAGCTCCTCTTGTTCATGGAGGGCTAATCCAACATATCAATCCAGGTTTTGCTATTCTGATTATTGGTTTTGAGATTATGAGTTGTTGTTCTTCATTTTAGTTGTTAATCAAAGTTCTTTCAATCCTTTGAAATATTCTGTTTGAATTGCTTAATTCGAATTTGGATCTTCATGTGTGATTGCTTAATTGCATGTGATAAAAGAGGATTGTATGGTTGATTAATGTTTCTGAGCTTTTGGATGGATTAATCACCTTGGCTGGATCATGGACTTAGGTAAAACTAGACTTGAATGTTTGCTTAATTCATTTAGTCTTAGTTGAATCCGAATTCTGGTTGCTTAACCAGTGGAAATCCATAGAACATTGAGAGGCGTCTTGATATGTTTTAAAGGCCAAGAACATGGTTAATAATTGAATGGATCATTAGAAATCAAGGATGAATCAAAATCAGAATCAGTTAAGGCTTGGATTGGTTGTTTTCCTTTAGGTTACCACTTACAATTAATTTCTGTCAAGCACTTAAAACAAACACAACCCCCCTGTTTACATGCTTCTCTATATGATTCACTAAATAGAACAATCCTTAGGTTCGACTTAGGGCTGTCCTATGCTGCAAATAGCTAGGTAACCGACCTTAAACTTTAAGTAATTTGAGGAGCCTCGGCAGCTCATCAAATTTTGGCGCCGTTGCCGGGGATTGTTCTATCTTTGAATCAGTAGTATTAGTAGTAAAACTGACTTCTAACTTCCCCCTAATTCACCCCCCTTGTGTTTGAGTTTTTGTTGTTTTTAGGGTTTTGGCCACTTTTTCCATACTTTTTGGCCAAGTATCCATTCTGTTTGAGGCCAGTGGCCATTGTTTTTCTTGATTTCAAGTGTGCTTAGATGCTTTATATTGTCATTGAGTGAATTCTGGCCATTTGGACCATTTCCCCTTTGTTTTTCCTTCGGTTTGGCTTGATTTAGTGATTTCTGGGTCTACTGTTCACCAAAATTTTTAGCTCCGATTGACCTGAAACTTTCTGGGTTGAAGGAAAAGGGCCTAACTCACAAAAGTCACAGCCTATGGCTGTGAGGTCTGTGTTTTTAAGCCAAATTCGACTGTTTTGACCACTTTTCCATTTTTTGAAGATTTTTTATTTGATTTTTGAGTTCAATTTTCATCCACCTTTCGTCCTGTGGTGGTAGAAAAATTTTAAAAAATGTTTAGATACCTTTTCTAGTCCTATTTTGGTGTCTTTTTACCTTTGTTTTGTGTTTTTGGTGTGTTTCGGTTTTAGCTTATTTCTGCCAGTTTTGTGTGTTTTTGTGTGTTTTTGTGCATTGTGGTGTGTTTAGGCATTTAGCCACTTGTTTGCATGGTGTATGACTAGGTCTTCTCCCTTTGTATTGCTTGAAGTAGACCTTGAAATAGAAAGAACCTTGCATACCCGTAATAAAGCACATAGGACTGTTGATAATTTAGATCCTACCATGGCTGAAGCTAGAACTCCTATTGTTATTCCTGTTGTTGATCCTGTTGATGAAGGTAATAGAGCTGATAATGCTAATAGAGCTGGAAATAACAATAATAACATGCAGCCTAGAGATAGAACTCTTAAGGAATTGGCCACCCCTGATGTTGCTTACCAACCTTTAGGGATCCAATATCCAGAAATTGATACTGCTTTTGAATTGAAATCTGGATTGATACACTTGCTGCCAAAGTTTCATGGTCTTGCAGGTGAAGATCCTCATAAGCATTTGAAGGAATTCCATGTGGTTTGTTCCACCATGAGGCCACAAGGAATTTCTGAAGAGCAGATCAAGCTAAGAGCATTCCCTTTCTCTCTTGCTGATGCAGCTAAAGACTGGCTCTTTTACTTGTCACAAGGTTCGGTCCGAAATTGGAGTGACATGAAGAAGCTGTTTCTGGCCAAGTTCTTCCCTGCCTCCAGAACTGCTGTCATTCGAAAAGATATATGTGGCATAAGGCAACTGCCAGGGGAGACATTGCATGAGTATTGGGAGAGGTTTACTAAGCTGTGTTCAAGCTGTCTCCATCACCGAATAAGTGATCAGTTGTTGATACAATATTTCTATGAAGGCTTGTCACCTTCGGATAGAAGTAACATTGATTCTGCTAGTGGAGGAGCATTAGTGGATAAAACACCTGCTGCTGCCAGAGATTTAATTTCCAATATGGCAGAGAATTCCCAGCAGTTTGGTGTTCGGATGATTCATTCCACTAGAGGAGTCAATGAAGTTGGTGTGTCATTTGCTGACCAACAAAGAATGGAGCACAGACTTGACGAGCTGACCTCCTTGGTCAGGCAATTGGCAGTGGGGAGACAAGTATCCACCCCTCAACCTGCAAGCGTGTGTGGCATTTGTGCTTGTCCATCACATCCTACAGACGCATGCCCTACACTGCAAGATGGTGATTCTGGATTTCAGGATCCCTCTGTAGCTGCAGTAGGTGTTTTTCCTGGTCGATCCCCATACCAACAGCAGCAGCAGCCTAGATATGATCCGTACTCCAACACTTACAACCCTGGTTGGAGGGATCATCCAAATTTCAGATATGGCAATGCTGCAGCACCACAACAGCAGTCCTCCCAACAACAGCCACAGCAACAGCAGCAGTATAGGCAACCTTGGCAACAACAGAGCCAATTTCAGCCAGCCAGGCCAGGCCAGTTTCAACAGAACAGGCCACCATTCCAGCAGCAGCCTATGCAGCCAGCCAACCCGTCAACATCCAAACCTGAGTCTTCTTTGGAAGATTTAGTCAAGCAGATGGCCACAAGCAACATCCAGTTCCAGCAGAGGGCGGAGTCCACCATGCAGAATCTGGAAATGCAGATTGGACAATTGGCATCATCTGTGAGTCAATTGCAATCCCAAGGTTCTGGCACCCTTCCTTCTCAGACCATTCCTAACCCTAATTCGAAAAATGTGAGTGCAATCACTCTTAGGAGTGGCAAGTCAATTCCAGACCCTGCACCTGCAGTTCAGAGTCAACCTAGTGTGCCAGTTCCACCTGTTGCTGATCCTAGCAGTTCCAGCCAGCACACTAGTAGTTCCACTCCAGGGATGCCACAGCAGAAGCCTACATATTCTGCACCTCTTCCCTTTCCACAGAGAGCTACTCTTTCTAAGAAAACAGATGAGGCAGAGAAGGATAAAGAGCTTCTGGAGACGTTCAGAAAGGTGGAAGTTAACATTCCCTTGCTGGATGCTATCAAGAAAATTCCTAGATATGCCAAATTTCTCAAGGAATTGTGCACACAGAGGAGGCGGCTTAAGGGCAATGAGCGAATTAGCATGAGTCAGAACGTTTCGGCCCTTATTCAGCCTATGCCCCAGAAGTGCAAGGATCCAGGCACTTTCACCATTCTATGTGTTATAGGCAAATCCAAGTTTGAGCATGCCCTGCTAGACCTTGGTGCTTCCATTAATGTGATGCCTATGACTGTGTTTAAAGACCTTGGACTTGGCCCCTTGAGAGCTACTGGTGTTGTGATTCAGTTAGCCAACAGGAGCAGTGCACATCCAGCTGGGTTGATTGAAGATGTGTTGGTCAGAGTTGATGAGCTGATCTTTCCAACAGATTTCTACATTCTGGAGATGGAGGGACAGTCCCAATCCAGCAAGGCTCCACTCATTCTGGGCAGGCCATTCCTCAAGACCGCACGGACCAAGATTGATGTTCATGCAGGAACTCTATCCATGGAGTTTGGAGACTCTGTTGTGCAGTTCAATATTTTTGAGCCTATGCAGCCTTCCATGGATGAGCCTTCTGTCTTTCACATTGGTTTGCTTGATGATCTAGTTGGGGATGGGTCTGATGAGCTCTGTGCTGACTTCCCAGATTTTGTTGGTGTTGAAGACTCTGTTCAGTGCAACTCCTGTCTTGACTGTCATGGTGATATACCTTGTGCAGTATGTGCTGAAATATCTACCTTTTTGAGCACTCCTGATTCTAAGTGCTGCAGTTGTGGTGATTCTGCTTGCACTGCTTGTTCTGAAATTGCAGCCGTTTTAGAACAAGATGATTCTATCCCAGAGGCTGTGGTCATTGATGCTCTTGCAAAGTTAGTGGATGTGTCTGAGGAGCTATGTTATGAATTCCCTGACTTTGTGGGTATAGAGGATGATCTCCAGCGCCATTCACATGTTGTTTGTGATGGTGACATGAGTTGTGCTATCTGTGCAGAAATTTCTACATTTTTAAGCGATGGCAATCCTGGTGAATCTGAATCTAATTCTGCTTTTGGTTCCGATTCTGATTCTGCGGCTTTAGCAGATGACTCTACAAGGGCAGCCCAAGACTTCGTGAGAGTGGTCTTTGACCCCGGTATCTAGCCGTGTTTGTTGCACATAATCGGAAAATGATACCTTGAGCTTCATGGGAGTACATTTTCTGATTATATTACTGTAATTATATTCTGTTTTCTGTTTTTGCTTTGAATTTTCTGTTTTCTAGTCTTGTTTCTAACTCTATTTTTGTTTTTGATTCAATTTTCTGTTCTTGATGTCTGCTTTATCTTACCCCACATGCGTGTGGGAAGTTTGGTCATTTCTTGGATAAGCAGCTTTCAACTGCCGCAAGCCATTCTGTGAGGGAGCTAAAAAAGACATCATGGAGGAGGTCCACTTGCACGATGCCATCTACCTCCCCTGATAAGGATGTTTCTTCTCTCTCTTTTACTTTACTTGTCCTTATGTGACTGCTTGTTCTGTTGATACTTTTTGAAGTTTTTACATTGAGGACAATGTAAAATTTAAGTGTGGGGGAGGGATTTCTGTATATAGCTTAGTTGATTAGGTGTTTTCTGTTTAGTTGATTAGGTTAGTTGATTAGTTTAGTTCATTACTTTACTATTTTTGTAAATTTGTTGTTTTCTGTTTTAATTTTTTCTATTTGTTGTTCTTGCTGTTTTTTCTGTTTTTGTTGTCATTTTTCTATTTTAATTACCCTCCAATGATGTTATAGAAATTGTAAAGTTGTAAGTTTAAAGTAATTACATTTCAAGGTTCATAGCATGATTGAATAACTTGTTTTCCATCCTTAATTTCACATGCTTGGTTTTAGATGTTGGATTGATGATTAAGTTTGATAGATACATGCCTTGTGAGATTTTGAGCCTTTTGATGAATGGATTTGGCATTTGTGCCCTTCTTTTTCCTTTTTGTGTGATTTCACTCATGGAATTTGTTAACTCTAGAACTTGCTTGATTCTTTTTGATGCTACATTTTCATTTGCATACATGAACATGATTGAGGCATTCTTTCTTGATTTAGCCACTTTGCCAAATAGCCAACCTTGTATTATTTCCCTTTGATTACCCCTATTGAGCCTATTTGCCTATCTTTGATATTAGCTCATTATATGCCTATGTACAAAAAACCATGTTGTTACCTTACCTTAGGGAATGGGAGAGCATTAAATGGGAGAGCATTGGTTCATTGTCTTAGAGGAGCTTTTATGCTTATGGGTAATTAATAGTACAAGTGTGGAGGTTGTGAATCCTAATGTGCAAAGTATTATGTCAAAGAAAGAAAGAAAAAGAAAAGAGAGCCAATTGGTTCTGAAAAGAAAAGAAAAAAAAAAATTGTTGTGAAAAAGGAAAAGAAAAGGAAAAGGAATATGTGCACAAAAGGAGAATATGCTTTACACACTTGGAATTTAATGCTTGTCATTTGAGTTCCTCTCCAATGTTCTCTTATTCTCTTTGAGGTTTTACCTTGTGATATCTATCTTCTTTACCTTTACCCTTGGCCTTAGTACAACCTTAAATAAAGTCTTCTTGATTTGTGTGTGCATTTGTTTGACTCTTTGAATTTTACCTTGTGATATCCATTTTGCTTCATTCCTTTATCTTTACCTTGGCCTTATTGCAACCTTAAATAAAGTCCTCTTGATTTGTGTGTGCATTTGTTTGAGTAGTGGAGAAGTAGAAGATAAGCAAGCTTATGGTAGTGCATCTCTTCATGAGTTGGATTGAGTGAAGTACCTAATTTCTAAACACTTGAGGGATTGAGAGTATATCTTGTGAGGATCTATCATTATTGACTTATGCTTTCCAATTGAAGCTACCTTGTTTGTTGATTTTGGATGAGAAGAAATTTTATTTCATGAATGCTGTGAGTTCCTTGAATCTTTAATTGCTTATCTTACTTGTGGTATGAAATTCTGCATTTCTTAAATATCATTGGGAGGTGATCCTTTAGTTTTTAAATTTATTTTTATTTCCTTGTTCTTGCTTTTCTTAGTTTTGGAATTTTAGTTTGCCCGAGACGTGCAAAAGCTAAGTGTGAGGGAATTTGATGAACACACTTTTTATACAATAGTTATTCCTCATACTTAGTCTTTTAAACCTCTTTTGGGCTGAATTGCATAGACTTAGACCTCATTTCATGACTTAGGATCCATTTATGCTTAATTGCAATTTCCAGCAATACTGGGCATTATATGCTGTCTCTGTGTTTCAGGCATATCTTGAGTTCTGGATGTCTAAAAATTCTGAGTCATACCTTGTTGAAAATCTGAGAGAATTGTCTACAACTTTCTTTCAGGGCTCCAAAGCTAATTCGGACGTTCAGAAGGTCATATGCAGCCTGGAAGCCAGAGAAGACATGCTGTCGCAGGATCCTGACCTACATGCAGTATTTGGGTCATACCTTGAGTTTTGGATGTCATATGGACCTGAAACTGGTACCATTGGAAATCTAACAGAACTGGTACCATTGGAAAGCTAACAGACAGAGCTTCAATTGATATGAGGACCGGTTCACCATATTTTATGTGGAAGATGGTCTTATTTGCTGTGCAAGTTAGCTGACGGTTCCAGACACCTTCTGCCACTTAAATGGGCCTAACTTCCTCATGACAAGTCCAAATGGGCCCAAACCAAAGCCCAATTGAAGCTAAGGCCCATGGGAACAAGTGTGCCCTAAGGGCAATTTAGGTGTGCATGTAAAATTGGAGGTCTATATCAGAAGAAGGAGGCAGCCGAAATTCACAATCACCTCATTAGATATTTTAGACAGATTTTTGAGCTTTCCTTAGTTCTTAAGTTAAATTTGATGAGCTGCCGAGGCTCCTCAAATTACTTAATGTTTTAGAGTGATCCTTTAGTTTTTAAATTTGTTTTTGTTTCCTTGTTCTTGCCTTTCTTAGTTTTGGAATTTTAGTTTGCCCGAGACGTGCAAAAGCTAAGTGTGGGGGAATTTGATGAACACACTTTTTATAATAGTTATCCCTCATACTTAGTCTTTTAAACCTCTTTTGGGCTGAATTGCATAGACTTAGACCTCATTTCATGACTTTGGATCCATTTGTGATTAATTGCAATTTCCAGCAATACTGGGCATTATATGCTGTCTCTTTGTTTCATGCATATCTTGAGTTCTGAATGTCTAAAAATTTCGAGTCATACCTTGTTGGAAAGCTGAGAGAATTGTATACAACTTTCTTTCAGGGCTCCAAAGCTAATTCGGACGTTCAGAAGGTCATATGCAGCCTGGAAGCCAGAGAAGACATGCTGTCGCAGGATCCTGACCTACATGCAGTATTTGGGTCATAACTTGAGTTGTGGATGTCATATGGACCTGAAACTGGTACCATTGGAAATCTAACAGATAGAGCTTCAATTGATATGAAGACCAATTCACCATATTTTATGTTGAAGATGGTCTTATTTTCTGTGCAAGTTAGCTGACGGTTCCAGACACCTTTTGCCACTTAAATGGGCCTAACTTCCTCATGACAAGTCCAAATGGGCCCAAACCAAAGCCCAATTGAAGCTAAGGCCCATGGGAACAAGTGTGCCCTAAGGGCNTTGGACCTACATCCACATCTAGCTTGAATGGCAAGAAGTATGGATTTGTAATAGTTGATGACTATTCTCGATTCACTTGGGTTTATTTTCTTGCTCATAAGGATGAAACATTTTCTGTTTTTGAAAGTTTTTGCAAGAAAGTCTAGAATGAAAAAGGAAGTGTTATTTTTTCTATAAGAAGTGATCATGGTGGAGAATTTAAGGACTAGCTTTTCAAAAACTTTTGTGAAAACCATGGTATCCACCATAATTTCTCATGTCCTAAGACTCCTTAACAAAATGGGTAGTTGAGAGGAAAAATAGGACATTGGTAGAAATGGGCAGAACCATGTTGGTTGAAAATGATCTTCCAAAATATTTCTGGGCAGAAGCTATAAATCCAACTTGCTATATTTTGATTAGATGCTTAATAAGGAAAATTTTGAAGAAAACTCCTTATAAGTTGTGGAAAGGGAGAAAGCCTAATGTGAGTTTCTTCTATGCTTTTGGCTGTAAGTGATTTATTCTGAATAAGGGTAAAGAGCATTTAGGTAAATTTGATGCAAAATCCAATGAAAGAATTTTCCTAGGTTATTCTACAACCAACAAAGCATATAGAGTATTCAATAGAAAAACTCTTTGTGTTGAAGAATCTATGCATATTATTTTTTATGAACCTAACATTTCCTTAAGTACTCCTGCTCTTGAGGATGATGAAACAGTGCAGGAAGAAATTTCAATACCTACTCAAGCAATAAACAGAGAGGAAATTGAGCATACAGAAGCAGCTCAGGAAGAAGCTCCACAACAAAATGTTAGAGAGCTAGTTCCAAAGGAGACTAGAACTACAAAGAATCATCCAATTGATAAAGTTATTGGAGATCCTAACAAAGAAATAAGCACTCGTGCTTCAATTAGAGATTTCCATGTAAATCTGGCATTCTTTTCATTCATAGAGCCATCCAACATCAAAGAAGCTCTACAAGATGAAGCTTGGAGAGTAGCAATGCAAGATGAGCTAAACTAGTTTGAAAGGAACAAGGTTTGGACACTTGTTCAGTACTCGGATGATCTCAGCATCATTGGCACAAAGGGGTCTTTCAGAACAAATTAGATGAAGATGGTAAATTGGTAAGAAATAAAGCTAGATTGGTAGCACAAGGTTATAACCAGCAACAAGGTATTGATTTCAAAGAAACCTTTGCTCCAATAGCTAAATTAGAAGCTATTAGAATGCTAATTTCTTTTGCATGCTATAAAGATTTCAAACTCTTTCAAATGGATGTGAAAAGTGTTTTCTTAAATGGTTTTATTAATGAGGAAGTATATGTGATGCAGCCTTCCGATTTTCAAAGCTTAGAGTATCCAAACCATGTTTATAAACTCTCTAAAGCTCTTTATGGTCTTAAATAAGCTCCAAGAGCTTAGTACGATAGACTTAGTGAGTTTCTTTTGCAAAATAGTTTTAAAAGAGGAAAAATGGATACTACTCTTTTCACTAAGCATATTAAGCATGATATACTTAGTACAAATTTATGTTGATGATATCATTTTTGGATCTACTAATGAGTTGTTGTGCAAGAGTTTTGAGAAGCTTATGAAAGGAGAGTTTGAAATGAGCATGATGGGAGAATTAACATTCTTTCTCGGATTTCAAGTAAAGCAAATTTCAGATGGCATATTCCTTAATCAATTTAAGTATACAAATGAGCTACTAAAAATGATTGGAATGAGAAATGCAAAAAGAATAGCTACTCCTATGAATCCATCCACGAAGCTGGATCTTGATGAAAAAGGAAAACTAGTTTGTAAGAAAGAGTACAGAGGCATGATCAGTTCTTTACTATATCTCATTGCTTGTAGACCATATATAATGTTCAACATGTGCTCATGTGCTAGATATCAAGTTGCACCAAAGGAATCTCACCTTACAACTATGAAAAGAATTTTCAAATATTTGGCAGCTACTTCTAATGTGGGAATATGGTATAGCAAAACTAGTTCTTCCGAGCTGGTTACATATACTGACTTAGATAATGCTGGATGCACCATAAATAAAAAAAAAGTACCAGTGGAGGATGTCAATTCTTGGGAAATGCTCTAGTATCATTGCATTGCAAGAAGCAGCATGTTGTAGCTCAATCCACTGCTGAAGCCGAATGTATGGTAGTTGGAAATTATTACTCTTAAATCCTTTGGATGAAGCAGCAGCTTGCTAACTATGTTATTTCTTTATCTAAAATTCCCATGTTGTGTGATAATACTAATGCTATAAATATTGTGAAAAATCATGTTCAGCATTCTAGAACAAAGCATATAGATATTAAGAACCATTTCCTTCGAGATCATGTCTTAAAAGGTGACATTGAACTAGCTTTTGTCAATATCAAATGACATTGGCTGAAGAAAAGCTATGTTATATAAGACATGAACTTGGGATGATGAGCTTGTCCTAGTTTTCTCATGCATATCATATCATTAGCATGCATGACCTTGAGGGCTAAATCTTCTTATCAAAATAATTTAAATGTATGAGCTAATAAGTTTGCTAAGATTGTGTTGATACTGATGCCAAAGCCAATTTGTAAGCTAGTTCTTGTGAGTTGATAATTAGGAAAATGTCTCGTGGCTAAAGAAGTGTGAAAAATAGTTGGGCCTCATGTGCATATCCATTCAGTAAAGTTGGTTTTGTTTAAAATCAAGTTGGGCTTTTCTTTCTTGGGTCTATGTGTTTTTGCCAGTCCAATTAGCCAAAATGCCAAATTTCATTAATATATCAATTTCCTGCTCATGCAAAATAATGTGTATTGCCTTTTGAACCTTCAGTTACCTAATTCTTCTTCTTTCCTAAACCAGTTTTGCAGAATCCCTAAATTTTCGCTATTAACCCCATTACCGAGCTCCCTATCTCCTAAAATTTTGCAAACCTCCCTAATTAGTTCTCAATCAATTCTATAAACCGCCATTAACCTTTCTAAACCTCTTCATAAAGCAAGACTTAGAGATAATGAGATTCGAAAACTCCCTCAGGCATTCTTAACAAGTAGGTAGAAAAGGAAGATAAACTTCCAGCAACACACCAAAAACCGCCATACAAGTTTCAAAGTCTTCTTCTTCAAAAAAATCAACCGATTCTTTCAAACAAGCCATGCAAAGAGGATCAAAGCTTGGTGGCATAAGTTCTAAGGGCAAAGAGCCCATGTGTGATGATGAAGATGTTTCCATGGCTGAACAACAAGAAGCTCAATCGAAAATTAATGCAAAGGAGGAAAACCTAGTTCCCTTTAAATTTGTTAGAGGCTTCAAGTTCCTAGAGGGACCACTTGTTGTGTTGTATTTGGGTTGGCATGAAACCAAAAATGATATTGTTCCAAAAACCCCATAAATCAACCTCACAACTCCTAAATCTCCAGAAAGACCAGAGGAAATTTCTATTGAATCCAGCATGCCAAGGGCTATAAGAACAAAGATGACAGCAAGAAAACAAGTTTTGTGCCTAAGTCTACTCCACCTCGAGCTCTTGGAAATCTCTTTCAATCCAGAGAGATTCAGAAGCATTTTCAGAAGAAATTTTTCTTGAGAAAAGTTGTTCTTGGCTTTGTTATGAAGTGGACTGAAGAAATAGAGACAACAAAGGCCATTGATGAAGCAGTTGTTGTGATGGGGTGGAAGCAACTACTGGAAATCGAAGAACCAGTTCTGTCACAACTGGTAAAGTTATTTTATGTTATTCTTCAACCCCTTAAGGGTGTAGATTCTGGTAGCATATATTTGAAATCATATGTGGCTGGTGTTAAGAGCACTTTGAATGAAATTCTGTTTGAGCAATTGTTTGATGTGCTTGCTGAGAAAGATGTGAGGTATATCCATAAGACCTAGCCTACTGATTTTGTGCCTTTTGCTGAAGCTATGCACTCCTTATGTGATTTTCCTAAGAACATGGATGGAAGTGTTCCCTCTATCCATTGTATGAACTTTGTGACCAAGACCTTAGCCAAGTTCATAACCACCAATTTCCTTGCTAGGGCTGGTAGCTAATCTGAATTCTTTACCTCTGATCTTTACCTTCTTTACCACATCAAGAACAAGCTTCCCTTGAACCTTCCCAAGCTGATTCTTAATACCATGGCATGGACTATTGGAGGAACCCATGAGAAAGCCAGCTTGCCATATGGCATGCTTATTACCAAAATTTGCATGTATTTTAATGTTAATTTGACACAGTTCAAGGATGAACCCCTACCAAGTCATATGGTCATTAGGCAACCTCTCACTGGGTTTGTGCCTCAAGAAGATTCCAGCAGCCCCTTTCCTGTCAAGGAGCCTTCTGGTTCTAACGCAAAGCAGCTGCCTCCTCAGCTACTTTGAAATCTCAAAAAACTAGTTATAGTAAAAAACCAATAGCAACTTCTCAAGTTGTAGACAATACCCAGTGGCTGAAGGATATCAACCTTGCTAAGTTAGCAAACCAAATGGGTCAAAGGTTGAACCACCAACATAGCCAAATTATAAAATTCTCAACCAAGCTTGCTGTGTGGATGCTGCAATGGCTGAGCTCAAACTCAAACTAGTTGCAATAGAAGAAAGGCTTGTTGTTGCAGAAATGAAGCTTGCTGCTTTGAAGCCCTCATCAAACTGATTGTCTATGTTGTTAAGTTTTGGATTTTGTTACTTTGACTTGACTCTTATTCCTCTAGGTCTGTAACTTAAACATTTGACATTTATATTTCATGACATATGCATTTAGCTTGAAACTGTTTTTGCTATACATTGTTTACTATGCTTTCTGCAAGAACTAGTTTTTTTTGTATCAGTTTATTTCCTCCTACTCCGTTTTGATATGACAAAGAGGGAGAAAGATTGGGAAAGATAATCTAGATTTTTATGCTTATGTTATGTTCTGATACTAAGATTGTTTGGATGAATTATTTTTTAAGATTTCATTTTTTTTTTTTTTACTCTAATACTATCTTAAAAAGCATTTGGAAAACCCTTATGTTATGAAACTACTTGTGAAAATTACTTTCTGAACTAGTTTTAGAAATAAGCATATTTCTAGGAGGAGACTTTTCCAGGCATTTGTTATCATCAAAAAGGGGGGGATTGTTGGCCCCATGGTTCTCTTAACCCTAAGTTTTGATGATAATAAATTACCTTGCTTATCACTAACATTAATGTGTTTGTTCAAGTATTTAATCTAAGTGAACAAGTTAGGTGATAATCTTGGGTCTAAAGCACAACCAATTTCCTAGTTCAAAGAACCAGCTAGAAGTTCAAGAGCTGGAACTTCGTGCTATTTTGAAATCTCAAACTTTGTGGACCAACCAAGGTTGAAGCCTAATTCGTCTGAACCAATTACTGGACCTCAAAGACGTTTGAAGGAAGCCCATATGAGGAATTTGAATTATAGAAGAATCGCCAACAGAGAAAGGAAACAAGTGCTATATAAGGAAGTTAATTAAAAAGATGAGATTATTTCTCAATCAGAGATATGATCTCAAATCAGGTCATCAAGACCTCAAATCAATCAAGCATAAACCCAACCCATTGGCAACAACCATCTTCAACCTTATGCTATAAATTTCGAAGACCCAAGACTTGGAAGAAAAGAGAAAAGAATCTATTGAATCAGTCAAAGAAAAAGCTCTATGTGTGAAGCTAGTTATTTGTCTCTTCTATCAACATTGTATTACTTTTGTATAAAATCCTTAAGAGAGTTGTATATCATTGGGTGCCATACAAATTTTGGAATTTGTAACAGATTTTAATGAGAAATTTGGGGAGTGACTTCTATCTTTGTTTGACAGAATGAAAGAGTTTCTAGTGAGCTCTATAAAGAAACTAGAGAGATAAGTTTTTTGGTTAAGCTTGTTGTAAACACCAGTGTTGTAAACGAAGCTTGGAGAAACTTGGACAAATAACCTTGATAATAGAACCCCACCTTGGGAGGGTGGACGTAGGTTGTGTTATTTGTTGAACCACTATAAAAATTATGGGTTAAATCTTTCTACCCTTCTCTCTTTTATTCAACTGCTATATGTCTTTAAATCCTATGCATAACTAGCCCTGCTATTATGATCTTGTTAAGCTTACTGTTTCTTGCCTTATAATTTGTTATATTCATATATGCAAGAATTTATCTTTTTCATATTTTGAGTTTTCATATTCTAATTAGTCTCTGTTAAGTTATTTCTGGGTTTTATAATAATCAGCTCTAAAACTAGTTTTGATTATAAACTAGTTATTCCAAAAATTACTTCAATTTGGAATTCCACATTATTTTTGTTTTTATCTCCTATTCACCCACCTCTAGGAGAATACCTACACTCTCAGTTGTCACCAGGTCAGATACAGTGACCCACCAAAAACCCGTTATAGGGCTAGATACATTGACCTACCAGATATAATGACGTGGCATAAAGCTATCTGTGGGGCACATATAATGACGCACCATAAAGTCATCCACGGGGCAGATACATTAACCTGGCAAACAGAAGTCATCGTACAAGAAATGGTGACACAATAGAAAGCCATTAGTGGACCAGATATAGTGAGCCGCTAGAAACCCATCATAGGGCCAAATACAGTGACCTGCCAGAAACCCTTCATCGGGCAGATGCAGTTACCCACCAGAAACCCGTTATCGCGACATATACAGTGACCTACTAGAAACTCGTCACTCGGTCAGATACAGTGACGCTCCATAAAATCGTCCCCAGGCCAGTTACAATGACTCGCCAAAAACCTGTCATCTGGCCAGATACAGTGACGCACCATAATGTCGTCATCAAGCCAGATACAATGACCTTTCGGAAATACATCACCAGGACAGATACAGTAACGCGCAAGAATGCCAACACTGAGCAAGATACCATAATGCACTAGAAACCCACTGTCGGGCCAGATAGAGTGAACCGCCAAAAAGCTGACACTGGGCCAGATATAGTGACTCACAAGAAACTCGTCAACGGGCCAACTAAATTGACCTGCCGAAAAACCGTCATCGGGACAGATACTGTAACGCGCCAGAAAGATGTCACCAGGCAAGATACAGTGACGTGATAAATGATGAACACACTTTTTATACAATAGTTATTCCTCATACTTAGTCTTTTAAACCTCTTTTGGGCTGAATTGCATAGACTTAGACCTCATTTCATGACTTTGGATCCATTTGTGCTTAATTGCAATTTCCAGCAATACTGGGCATTATATGCTGTCTCTGTGTTTCAGGCATATCTTGAGTTCTGGATGTCTAAAAATTCCGAGTCATACCTTGTTGGAAAGCTGAGAGAATTGTCTACAACTTTCTTTCAGGGCTCCAAAGCTAATTCGGACGTTCAGAAGGTCATATGCAGCCTGGAAGCCAGAGAAGACATGCTGTCGCAGGATCCTGACCTACATGCAGTATTTGGGTCATAACTTGAGTTGTGGATGTCATATGGACCTGAAACTGGTACCATTGGAAAGCTAACAGACAGAGCTTCAATTGATATGAAGACCGGTTCACCATATTTTATGTTGAAGATGGTCTTATTTGCTGTGCAAGTTAGCTGACGGTTCCAGACACCTTTTGCCACTTAAATGGGCCTAACTTCCTCATGACAAGTCCAAATGGGCCCAAACCAAAGCCCAATTGAAGCTAAGGCCCATGGGAACAAGTGTGCCCTAAGGGCAATTTGGGTGTGCATGTAAATTTGGAGGTCTATATCAGCAAGAGGGGGCAGCCGAAATTCAGAATCAAGTCATTAGATATTTTTAGACAGCTTTTCCTCTTTCCTTAGTCTCTAAGTTTTCTCTTAGATATTTTGTAAGAACTCAGCTCTTCTTGTTCATGGAGGGCTAAATCATCATATCAATCCAGGTTTTGCTATTCTGATTATTGATTTTGAGATTATGTGTTGTTGTTCTTCATTTTAGTTGTTAATCAAGTTCTTTCAATCCTCTGAAATATTCTGTTTGAATTGCTTAATTCGGATTGGATTATTCATGTGTTCATATTCTGTTTGCATGTGATAAAAGAGGATTGTATGGTTAATTAATGGTTCTAAGCTTGGACGGATTAATTACCTTGGCTGGATTCAGGACTTAGGTTAAACTGGACTTGAATGTTTGCTTAATTCATTTAGTCCCTTGTTGAACCGAATTCTGGTTGCTTAACCAGTAGACATCCATAGAACATTGAGAGGCTTCTTGAGATGTTTTAAAGGCCAAGAACATGGTTAACAATTAAATGGATCCTTGGAAATCAAGGATGGATCAAAATCAGAATTAGTTAAGACTTGGATTGGTTGCTTTCTCTAAAACTCTACCACTGATAATTAATTTTCGTTAATCACATAAACAAACACAACCCCCCTGTTTATATGCTTCTCAATATGATTCACTAAATAGAACAATCCTTAGGTTCGACTTAGGGCTACCCCTTGCTGCAAAAAGCTAGGTAACCGACCTTAAACATTAACTAATTTGAGGAGCCTCGGCAGCTCATCAAATTTTGGCGCCGTTGCCGGGGATTGTTCTATCTTTGAATCAGTAGTATTAGTAGTAAAACTGACTTTTAACTTTCCCCTAATTCACCCCCTTGTGTTTGAGTTTTTGTTCTTTTTAGGGTTTTGGCCACTTTTTCCATACTTTTTGGCCAAGTATCCATTTTATTTGAGGCCAGTGGCCATTGTTTTTCTTGATTTGAAGTTTGTTTAGATGTTTTATAGTGTCATTGAGTGAATTCTGGCCATTTGGACCATTTCCCCTTTGTTTTTCCTTCGGTTTGGCTTGATTTAGTGATTTCTAGTTCTACTGTTCAAAACGAAATTTTTAGCTCCGATTGACCTGAAACTTTCTGAGTTGAAGGAAAAGGGCCTAACTCACAACAATCACAGCTTATAGCTGTGAGGTCCACTTTTTTAAGCCAAATTCCACTGTTTTGACCACTTTTCCATTTTGTAAAGATTTTTTATTTGATTTTTGAGTTCCATTTTCATCCACCTTTCGTCCTGTTGTGGTAGAAAAATTTTAAAAAATGTTTAGATACCTTTTCTAGTCCTATTCAAAGTATTTACCAAAAGGGGTCTATTTATTTTGGCTAAGAAACGCGTACGCATTTTTATCATAAAACGCTGATATAAAACAACGTTTTTAATAGGAAACGCGAAGTTAAAATTGTGTTTTATTCAATAAACGCTAAAAAGTATAGGTAGAAAACGCTGAAATGAAAACACGGTAGCCAAAGCTCCATGCACTGAGAGCACTGTTATAATGGAAAACGCGGATTTAGATCCGCGTGTTCTTTAAGAAAACGCGGATCTAAATCCACGTTTTCTNTTAAGAAAACGCGGATCTAAATCCACGTTTTCTTAAAGAACATGCTGACTTGAATATGGACATTATAAGACGCTGGTTTTCGCCTGTAAAATGCCATTTTGTTACTGTAAAACGCGGACACTGTATTGACCCTCAAATCAGCGTTTTCTATAGAAGATCTCTTCTATAAATAGGCATTCAATTTCATTTGTTCATTACAAAGTGTTAAGTGAATTGTGAGATGTGTAAGAAAGTTTGTATAAAATTGTTGTGAAGAAAAATTTATTGAAGTGCAGAAAGTGTGTACGTAGTTAAGGTATGTTTAATTTTTTTTATTTAATATGTTTATTTATTATAATTTTTATTAGAATGTTGTTTAAATTATGATGTTAAATAATTATTAGTATTTAAGATTTAAGATATTGTGATGATTTTAATATTATGTATTATTGATAATTTATGAGGAAGATGCTTCTATTAGTTTATTACAATGGTCAGATATATGATGGTTCTCAAGGTGTCATGTATAATGGTCCTAGACCCGTTGGTTTGAATTTGAAGAACAGATGTGGACTAGAACGTTTACAATTTTATATTCATC
>QAOA01006727.1:306015-357623 GCA_003255065.1 Cercis canadensis
TTTTTTTTTCAATTCATAAGTAACTGCCAAAAGATTTGGATGGCAGCAAATATGCATTATGAGGTAACTTATATTTCTACATGATTATAAAAGTAAAAAAATCAAGTTTTATTTTTACACTTAAAACATTTTTTTTAATCAATGATTACAGGATCATATAGTGAAAGACTAGAGGCTAGAAGGGATTCTCAAACCAGTCAAAAATCAAGGGCCATGTGCTAATTCTTCTTAGTCTTACCTTTCAAATTAATTATAGTTATTTTTTGAACTCAAAAAGTGTTGTTCATGAGCAATGTTTCTCTTTGCAGGTTGTTGGTGGTCATTTGCTTGTTGTGCAGCTGTTGAGAGTGCCTATAACATAGAAAAGGAAGAAGTAGAGCATATTGAGCTCTCTGCTCAATATCTCTTGAATGTTGCTAAAGGGAACCACATACTAGATAGGACTAAAGGCTATTCACACAAGTAGTAAAAAGATGAGTTAAGTATCGTTCTCAAGGATCAACGTTAGCAACTACCAAATTCACCAATAATGATTCTATTTGGACAGAATAATGATTTGGATTGAAGGTAACTCTAAAATAGTAGATGCAATTGATTAATTAAGTAAAACTGAATGTTAAAGCAAACAACTTAATGGCAATTAAATTATGAGATTAATGATGTGCAAAAGAAGCTTAGGGGTTGATTTCACTCGCTTTTGAATTCAGTTATTTCATAGAAAAAATAACTTTAGACTCATTGAAGAATAATCTAATCTAGATACAAATCATTTCTTGTTGGCCAATTTCCTAATTTGATTAATCCCAATTCCTTGGAGAAACAATCCTCCCTGTCCTACTTGATTGCCCAATTCCTTGGTTCAATTAACTTGTCTAGATGATTAAGTCTAAGGAAATTAAATCAAGACCACATAAATTAAATAATCTATTCCTAGATTACTTGATTTATGATAGAGATTACAAGACATGCTCAAATCTTACTATCCCTAGCATCAATATGAGCTAACAATTCATTCAAATGGTGGTCAATCATTCAAATGCATTAAGAATAGTAAACTCTACTCTAACAAATATATTTGCATTAGAAGAAAAGTATTCAACAAGAAATCTTCATCAAAATTCGAGTTACATCAATCCCCTACCTAAAAGATTTAGCTACTGATGATCAAATCAAAGAAAAATAGATAATTGAAGTTCATCATGAGGTAAAAGAATGGAAACTAGGTGAAGCCTGAGTCACAATCGTCGCCGATCTTGCTTCAAAGTTTCCTTTTGCTCATTGACGACTCCTTTGTCTCTATTTTTCTCCCCTGTAAATCCCCCTTTTAGGTTCCTATTTATACGATTCGAAAATTAGGGGTTTAGTCTTCAGTCGCTCGAACATGGCCAAGACATGGGTTGTGTTCACTTATGGAACTGGGTATGTCACTTAAATTGACTTTCTGGACCTCAGACACGGCCGTGTCTTTTTTGCTTCAAATAATGTTTATCTCAACAGGGCCCGTGCTTCTCTGGCTGAGGGTGTGCTGATCTCTAGTTTGTCTTTGGCTGACTGACATGGTGTCCAACACGGGCGTGTTCTTTATTATTTTGGTCGTGTTCTTCATTCAGCTCGAGCAGGGACTTCTGGAGGCTAGACACGGGTACAACACGGCCATTTGTGTGACCTGTGTCCTCTGTTTGACTTCAGATTCTACTTATTTATCTGCACTTTGCTCCAGAATTTGCCTAAAATCCTTCCTTTTGCTTGACCAACAAGAGAAACACCTGATAACACAAATTCATGGATTAAGTACCATGTTTAAAGCAAATTAACTCAAATGTGGGTGAAAATTCAATGACAAAACATGGAACTTATAATCAGAATATACAGATATCAAATCCCCCCACACTTAAACATTTGCTTGTCGTCAAGCAATTCAAATCAGAACAAGTCCTTTAAGCTCTATCCCTGGGAAAATAATTCAGTTCAAAGACGTTTATGCTAGGTACTTTACCCCTAACAGCTGCACTATTCAGTTCTTATGCTCAGCTTATGAACCTAGTCATTGAATCACAGATTTGCCTTAGCTCACCTTTCAGTATCTAGACAAAATTACCTTGTGCTTGCTACTAAGTGCTCAACATGACATAATTATTTTACTTATTTAGTTATTTTTCTTTCTTTTCTTGCATAGTGATGAACACACTTTTTATACAATAGTTATTCCTCATACTTAGTCTTTTAAACCTCTTTTGGGCTGAATTGCATAGACTTAGACCNTACCCTTCTCCAGTTTTAGGCACAGAAGATAGAGGAGCAGTGTCCCATTATGCTTAAATCAACTACTCATCTTTATTCAATGTTTTTTTTTTTTGTGGCAGGGTATTCAACTCAAATACTTCAAGCTCACTAGTACAAGGTTGTATTTCAACGTCCTAGGTCTACTAAACCTAAATGGTTACCTCATAATGCAGCTAGCTAAAAAGGTATGGTGTTAAGCACAGACAATACAATTNAGGATCCTGACCTACATGCAGTATTTGGGTCATAACTTGAGTTGTGAATGTCATATGGACCTGAAACTGGTACCATTGGAAAGCTAACATACAGAGCTTCACTTTATATGAAGACCGGTTCACCATATGTTATGTTGAAGATGGTCTTATTTGCTGTGCAAGTTAGCTGATGGTTCCAGACACCTTTTGCCACTTAAATGGGCCTAACTTCCTCATGACAAGTCCAAATGGGCCCAAACCAAAGCCCAATTGAAGCTAAGGCCCATGGGAACAAGTGTGCCCTAAGGGCAATTTGGGTGTGCATGTAAATTTGGAGGTCTATATCAGCAAGAGGGGGCAGCCGAAATTCATAATCAAGTCATTAGATATTTTTAGACAGCTTTTACTCTTTCCTTAGTCTCTAAGTTTTCTTTTAGATATTTTGTAAGAACTCAGCTCTTCTTGTTCATGGAGGGCTAAATCATCATATCAATCCAGGTTTTGCTATTCTGATTATTGATTTTGAGATTATGTGTTGTTGTTCTTCATTTTAGTTGTTAATCAAGTTCTTTCAATCCTCTGAAATATTCTGTTTGAATTGCTTAATTCGGATTGGATTATTCATGTGTTCATATTCTGTTTGCATGTGATAAAAGAGGATTGTATGGTTAATTAATGGTTCTAAGCTTGGACGGATTAATTACCTTGGCTGGATTCAGGACTTAGGTTAAACTGGACTTGAATGTTTGCTTAATTCATTTAGTCCCTTGTTGAACCGAATTCTGGTTGCTTAACCAGTAGACATCCATAGAACATTGAGAGGCTTCTTGATATGTTTTAAAGGCCAAGAACATGATTAATAATTAAATGGATCCTTGGAAATCAAGGATGAATCAAAATCAGAATTAGTTAACACTTGGATTGGTTGCTTTCTCTCAAACTTTACCACTTTCAATTAATTTTTGTTAATCACATAAACAAACACAACCCCCCTGTTTATATGCTTCTCAATATGATTCACCAAATAGAACAATCCTTAGGTTCGACTTAGGGCTGCCCTTTGCTGCAAATAGCTTAGGAACCGACCTTAAACTTTAATTAATTTGAGGAGCCTAGGTAGCTCATCAAATTTTGGCGCCGTTGCCGGGGATTGTTCTATCTTTGAATCAGTAGTATTAGTAGTAAAACTGACTTTTAACTTCCCCCTAATTCACCCCCCTTGTGTTTGAGTTTTTGTTCTTTTTAGTGTTTTGGCCACTTTTTCCATAACTTTTTGGCCAAGTATCCATTCTGTTTGAGGCCAGTGGCCATTGTTTTTCTTGATTTGAAGTGTCTTTAGATATTTTATATTGTGATTGAGTGAATTCTGGCCATTTGGACCATTTCCCCTTTGTTTTTCCTTCGGTTTGGCTTGATTTAGTGAATTCTGGTTCTACTGTTCAAAACGAAATTTTTAGCTCCGATTGACCTGAAACTTACTCAGTTGAAGGAAAAGGGCCTAACTCACAACAGCTATGGCCGTGAGGTCCATTTTTTTAAGCCAAATTCCACTGTTTTGACCACTTTTCCATTTTTTTAAGATTTTTTATTTGATTTTTGAGTTCCATTTTCATCCACCTTTCGTCCTGTGGTGGTAGAAAAATTTTAAAAAATGTTTAGATACCTTTTCTAGTCCTATTTTGGTGTCTTTTTACCATTGTTTTGTGTTTTTGGTGTGTTTCGGTTTTAGCTAAATTCTGTCAGTTTTGTGTGTTTTTTTGTGTTTTTGTGCATTGTGGTGTGTTTAGGCATTTAGCCACTTGTTTGCATGGTGTATGACTAGGTCTTCTCCCTTTGTATTGCTTGAAGTAGACCCTGAAATAGAGAGAACCTTGCATACCCGTAATAGAGCACATAGGACTGTTGATAATTTAGATCCTACTATGGCTGAAGCTAGAACTCCTATTGTTATTCCTATTGTTGATCCTGTTGTTGATGAAGGTAATAGAGCTGATAATGCTAATACAGCTGGAAATAATAATAATAATAACATGCACCCTAGAGACAGAACTCTTAAGGAATTGGCCACCCCTAATGTTGCTTACCAACCTTTAGGGATCCAATATCCAGAAATTGATACTGCTTTCGAATTAAAGTCTGGATTGATACACTTGCTGCCAAAGTTTCATGGTCTTGCAGGTGAAGATCCTCATAAGCATTTGAAGGAATTCCATGTGGTTTGTTCCACAATGAGGCCACAAGGAATTTCTGAAGAGCAGATCAAGCTAAGAGCATTCCCTTTCTCTCTTGCTGATGCAGTCAAAGACTGGCTCTTTTACTTGTCACAAGGTTCGGTCAGAAATTGGAGTGACATGAAGAAGCTGTTTCTGGCCAAGTTCTTCCCTGCCTCCAGAACTGCTGCCATTCGAAAAGATATATGTGGCATAAGGCAACTGCCAGGGGAGACATTGCATGAGTATTGGGAGAGGTTTACCAAGCTGTGTTCAAGCTGCCTCCATCACCAAATAACTGATCAGCTGTTGATACAATATTTCTATGAAGGCTTGTCACCTTCGGATAGAAGTAACATTGATTCTGCTAGTGGAGGAGCATTAGTGGATAAAACACCTGCTGCTGCCAGAGATTTAATTTCCAATATGGCAGAGAATTCCCAGCAGTTTGGTGTTCGGATGATTCATTCCACCAGGGGAGTCAATGAAGTTGGTGTATCATTTGCTAACCAACCAAGAATGGAGCACAGACTTGATGAACTGACCTCCTTGGTCAGGCAACTGGCAGTGGGGCGACAAGTATCCACCCCTCAACCTGCAAGCGTGTGTGGCATTTGTGCTTGTCCATCACATCCTACAGACGCTTGCCCTACACTGCAAGATGGTGATTCTGGATTTCAGGATCCCTCTGTAGCTGCAGCAGGTGTTTTTCCTGGTCGATCCCCATACCAACAGCAGCAGCAGCCTAGATATGATCCGTACTCCAACACTTACAACCCTGGTTGGAGGGATCATCCAAATTTCAGATATGGCAATGCTGCAGCACCACAACAGCAGTCCTCCCAACAACAGCCACAGCAACAGCAGCAGTATAGGCAACCTTGGCAACAACAGAGCCAATTTCAGCCAGCCAGGCAGAGCCAGTTTCAACAAAACAGGCCACCATTTCAGCAGCAGCCTATGTAGCCAGCCAACCCGTCAACATCCAAACCTGAGTCTTCTTTGGAAGATTTAGTCAAGCAGATGGCTATAAGCAACATCCAATTCCAGCAGAGGGCGGAGTCCACTATGCAGAATCTGGAAATGCAGATTGGACAATTGGCATCATCTGTGAGTCAATTGCAATCCCAAGGTTCTGGTACCCTTCCTTCTCAGACCATTCCTAACCCCAATTCGAAGAATGTGAGTGCAATCACTCTTAGGAGTGGCAAGTCAATTCCAGACCCTGCACCTGCAGTTCAGAGTCAACCAAGTGTGCCAGTTATACCTGTTGCTGACCCTAGCAGTTCCAGCCAGCGCACTAGTAGTTCCACTCCAGGGATGCCACAGCAGAAGCCTACATATTCTGCACCTCTTCCCTTTCCACAGAGAGCTACTCTGTCTAAGAAAACAGATGAGGCAGAGAAGGATAAAGAGCTTCTGGAGACTTTCAGGAAAGTGAAAATCAACATTCCATTGCTGGATGCTATCAAGCAAATTCCTAGATATGCCAAATTTCTCAAGGAATTGTGCACACAGAGGAGGAGGCTTAAGGGCAATGAGCTAATTAGCATGAGTCAGAATGTTTCAGCCCTTATCCAACCTCTGCCCCAGAAGTGCAAGGATCCAGGCACTTTCACCATTCCATGTGTTATAGGCAAATCCAAGTTTGAGCATGCCCTGCTAGACCTTGGTGCTTCCATTAATGTGATGCCTATGACTGTGTTTAGTTCTCTTGGACTTGGCCCCTTGAGAGCTACTGGTGTTGTGATTCAGTTAGCCAACAGGAGCAGTGTACATCCAGCTGGGTTGATTGAAGATGTGTTGGTCAGAGTTGATGAGCTGATCTTTCCAACAGATTTCTACATTCTGGAGATGGAGGGACAGTCCCAATCCAGCAAGGCTCCACTCATTCTGGGCAGACCATTCCTAAAGACCGCACGGACCAAGATTGATGTTCATGCAGGAACTCTATCCATGGAGTTTGGAGACTCTATTGTGCAGTTCAATATTTTTGAGCCTATGCAGCCGTCCATGGATGAGCACTCTGTCTTTCACGTTGACTTGATTGATGATCTAGTTGGGGATGGGTCTGATGAGCTCTGTGCTGACTTCCCAGATTTTGTTGGTGTTGAAGACTCTGTTCAGTGCAACTCCTGTCCTGACTGTCATGGTGATATACCTTGTGTAGTATGTGCTGAGATATCTGCCTTCTTAAGCACTCCTGATTCTAAGTGCTGCAGTTGTGGTGATTCTGCTTGCACTGCTTGTTCTGAAATTGCAGCAGTTTTAGAACAAGATGATTCTATCCCAGAGGCTGTGGTCCTTGATGCTCCTGCAAAGTTAGTGGATGTGTCTGACGAGCTATGTTATGAATTCCCTGACTTTGTGGGTATAGAGGGTTATCTCCAGCGCCATTCACATGTTGTTTGTGATGGTGACATTAGCTGTGCCATCTGTGCAGAAATTTCTACATTTTTAAGCGATGGCAATCCTGGTGCATCTACATCTGCCTCTGATTCTAATTCTAGTTTCGGTTCTGATTCTACGGCTTTAGCAGATGATTCTACAGGGGCAACCCAAGACTTCGTGAGAGTGGTCTTTGACCCCGGTATCTAGCCGTATTTGCTGCACATAATCGGAAAATGATACCTTGAGCTTCATAGGAGTACATTTTCTGATTATCTTACTGTAATTATATTCTGTTTTCTGTTTTCTATTTTTTTTTTCTTATGTTTCTATTCTATTTCTGTTTTCTATTTTTGCTTTGAATTTTCTGTTTTCTAGTCTTGTTTCTAACTCTATTTTTGTTTTTGATTCAATTTTCTGTTCTTGATGTCTGCTTTATCTTACCCCACATGCATGCGGGAAGTTTGGTCATTTCTTGGATAAGCAGCTTTCAACTGCCGCAAGCCATTCTGTGAGGGAGCTAAAGAGGACATAGTGGAGGAGGTCCACTTGCACGATACCATCTACCTCCCCTGATAAGGATGTTTCTTCTCTCTCTTTTACTTTACTTGTCCTTATGTGACTGCTTGTTATTACTTGTCATCTGTTGATACTTTTTGAAGTTTTTACATTGAGGACAATGTAAAATTTAAGTGTGGGGGAGGGATTTCTGTATATAGTTTAGTTGCTTTATTGTTTTCTGTTTAGTTGATTAGGTGTTTTCTGTTTAGTTGATTAGGTTAGTTGATTAGTTTAGTTGATTACTTTACTATTTCTGTAAATTTGTTGTTTTCTGTTTTAATTTTTTCTGTTTGTTGTTCTTGCTGTTTTTTCTGTTTTTGTTGTCATTTTTCTGTTTTAATTACCCTCCAATGATGTTATAGAATTTGTAAAGTTGTAAGTTTAAAGTAATTACATTTCAAGGTTCATAGCATGATTGAATAACTTGTTTTCCATCCTTAATTTCACATGCTTGGTTTTAGATGTTGGATTGATGATTAAGTTTGATAGATACATGCCTTGTGAGTTTTGAGCCTTTTGATGAATGGATTTGGCATTTGTGCCATTCTTTTCCTTCTTGTGTGATTTCACTCATGGAATTTGTTAACTCTAGAACTTGCTTGATTCTTTTTGAGGCTACATTTTCATTTGCATACATGAACATGATTGAGGCATTCTTTCTTGATTTAGCCACTTTGCCAAATAGCCAACCTTGTATTATTTCCCTTTGATTACCCCTATTGAGCCTATTTGCCTATCTTTGATATTAGCTCATTATATGCCTATGTACAAAATACCATGTTGTTACCTTACCTTAGGGAATGGGAGAGCATTGGTTCATTGTCTTAGAGGAGCTCTTATGCTTGTGGGTAATTAATAGTACAAGTGTGGAGGTTGTGAATCCTAATGTGCAAAGTATTATGTCAAAGAAAGAAAAAAAAAAAAGAGAGCCAATTGGTTCTGAAAAAAAAAAAAAAAAAAAAAAAAAATCAGAATTGTGAAAAAGGAAAAGAAAAGGAAAAGGAATATGTACAAAGAAAGGAGAATATGCTTTACACACTTGGAATTTAATGCTTGTCATTTGAGTTCCTCTCCAATGTTCTCTTATTCTCTTTGAGTTTTACCTTGTGATATCCATTTTGCTTCATTCCTTTACCTTTACCTTGGCCTTATTACAACCTTAAATAAAGTCCTCTTGATTTGTGTGTGCATTTGTTTGAGTAGTGGAGAAATAGAAGATAAGCAAGCTTATGGTAGTGCATCTCTTCATGAGTTTGATTGAGTGGAGTACCTAATTTCTAAACACTTGAGGGATTGAGAGTGTATCTTGTGAGGATCTATCATTCTTGACTTATGCTTTCCAATTGAAGTTACCTTGTTTGTTGATTTTGGATGAGAAGAAATTTTATTTCATGAATGCTGTGACTTCCTTGAATTTTTAATTGCTTATCTTAC
The DNA here is from genome assembly GCA_003255065.1 of Cercis canadensis. NCBI lineage: Eukaryota > Viridiplantae > Streptophyta > Magnoliopsida > Fabales > Fabaceae > Cercis > Cercis canadensis. Next base: position 315,086 of record QAOA01006727.1, read on the forward strand.
TTGTGGTATGAACTTCTGCATTTTTTAAATATCATTGGGAGGTGATCCTTTAGTTTTTAAATTTGTTTTTGTTTCCTTGTTCTTGCTTTTCTTAGTTTTGGAATTTTAGTTTGCCCGAGACGTGCAAAAGCTAAGTGTGGGGGAATTTGATGAACACACTTTTTATACAATAGTTATTCCTCATACTTAGTCTTTTAAACCTCTTTTGGGCTGAATTGCATAGACTTAGACCTCATTTCATAACTTTGGATCCATTTGTGCTTAATTGCAATTTTTAGCAATACTGAGCATTATATGCTGTCTCTGTGTTTCATGCATATCTTGAGTTCTGGATGTCTAAAAATTCCGAGTCATACCTTGTAGGAAAGCTGAGAGAATTGTCTACAACTTTCTTTCAGGGCTCCAAAGCTAATTCGGACGTTCAGAAGGTCATATGCAGCCTGGAAGCCAGAGAAGACATGCTGTCGTAGGATCCTGACCTACATGCAGTATTTGGGTCATAACTTGAGTTGTGAATGTCATATGGACCTGAAACTGGTACCATTGGAAAGTAACAGATAGAGCTTCAATTGATATGAAGACCAGTTCACCATATTTTATGTTGATTGTGCCCTAAGGGAAATTTAGGTGTGCATGTAAATTTGGAGGTCTAAGCTTGGACGGATTAATTACCTTGGCTGGATTCAGGACTTAGGTTAAACTGGACTTGAATGTTTGCTTAATTCATTTAGTCCCTTGTTGAACCGAATTCTGGTTGCTTAACCAGTAGACATCCATAGAACATTGAGAGGCTTCTTGATATGTTTTAAAGGCCAAGAACATGATTAATAATTAAATGGATCCTTGGAAATCAAGGATGAATCAAAATCAGAATTAGTTAACACTTGGATTGGTTGCTTTCTCTCAAACTTTACCACTTTCAATTAATTTTTGTTAATCACATAAACAAACACAACCCCCCTGTTTATATGCTTCTCAATATGATTCACCAAATAGAACAATCCTTAGGTTCGACTTAGGGCTGCCCTTTGCTGCAAATAGCTTAGGAACCGACCTTAAACTTTAATTAATTTGAGGAGCCTCGGCAGCTCATCACATAGTTTGGGGTCCTAGGATGTGTTGCCCGGTCATTGCCTTCGACCCACATTCAACTAGTTATGCTTCATTGGCATGCTCATACCCTTCTCCAGTTTCAGGCACAGAAGATAGAGGAGCAGTGTCCCATTATGCTCAAATCAACTACTCATCTTTATTCAATGTTTTTTTTTTTTTTTTTTTTTTTTTTTTTTTTGCGGAAGGGTATTCAACTTAAGTACTTCAAGCTCACTAGTATAAGGTTGTATTTCAATGTCCTAGGTCTACTAAACCTAAGTGGTTACCTCATAATGCAGCTAGCTAAAAAGGTATGGTGTTAAGCACAGACAATACAATTAGAAAACAAAAATTACCTAGGAATATCACCTCAGGAGCACTAAATTCTAGTTTGAATTACTTCAGGCATTTACAACTCATCCAGTTCAAGCATCACATAAACATACCAAGTTAAAGCACATATATATACCCCTCATACTTAAACAACACATTGTCCTCAATGTATGGAAAGGTAAAAGGAAAGGAAAAATACTCCCTTGGTGATAAGGCTCTTGATGTCCTAGATGGGTGATGTTTAGCATCCCGGTGCAGCGGAAGGTGAAGCTGCAAAGAGTATAGACAACTAGACAAAGACACAGAAAGTTAGGTCTAAGACGAAGAAATTGAAACTAAGTAATTCTGAAAAATGAAAGGCAAAAAGAAATATAGAAATAATAAACTACTCCCTAGGTGACTCTTTAGAATGCTAAGAACGTGGTTCAGAAGGCAACTCAGTTTGTTGCGCATGCGGAGGCTCTGCAAGTGGTACATAAGATGAAGTGCGTGGAAGGCGAACTGGTTCGACCAAATGGGACATGTGGGCTAGACAGAGGTGGGGGTTGAAATCCCATGGACTCGCACATCATCTGTAAGGTGGACTGTAGCCACTGGTGATACGCTCGCTCATAGGCCATCCACTGGTGTAGATGATGTCGCTCATTGAGGTTGATTCAAGTCTAAGTTCCATTTACCTCAACTTCGATGTGGCCCAGCTGCCACTCTATAGGGGTTGGTTTCTGGTCTTCCTCATCAACGGATGTGGAGGGGAAACAGGGAAACAGTTGTGAAGTTCGAGGTGCTGATGTGCTGGGTCCTGCTGTTGGTGGTTCCTTGGATTGAAGTACCTCAGGGGCATCCAGGCAAGGTTCTTCTGCTGGTGGACTCGCGGGGACAGCTCGTGGTGGAGCACCGACTAAAGCTAGATATGCACCCAGTGTGTCTATGCGGCGCTCTACCATCCCTATTGCCTTCAATGTGTCCATGCCCAGTGGCAAAGGTCGGCAGGCTATAATGAGTGTAGATTCTTCACCTAAGACATTTAGGTGCCGGGCCAATCAGGTAATTACGGATCTACCATTGATAGCCCCAAAGATGTCCCGCTGCAGGTAGCCTTTGACCAGTTGAATGAAGGCATATACGAGGTGGCAATGCTTCTTCTCACGTATGCACTGGAGGTAGAACATGTCCTTCTTGCTTACCATTACAGTGCTCTCCCTTCTTGCATTCAATGAGTGGACTAAAAGCTTGTGGATGTAGCAAAGAGCCAGTGAATGAAGGGTGGAGGCCTTAGACCTCTTGGCTTCATAAGTGGCCTCTGTGCTCACTTCATTCCAGTAGTCCCCAGGCTCTGTTTTGATGAAGGTCCAGTCCAGTTGGTAGGTGTCATGCTGCCTCAATCCAGTAGTCCCTTGCCTAATGAGCCCAGCTGCCTCAGTGAACTCCTGCAGGCTCATGTTATGCATGAAGGAGCAAAGACGGAATTTGATAGTGTCTGGCTCATGCCACATGGTATTGGAGTCTATGAATGTTGTGTTTATTTCAACCGTGGTGAGAAATTCCAAGGTGAGTTCTCTGTATGCTGGCTCTTGAAGCTAAAAGATACTGCTCCATTGACTGCTACTAAGGAGCTGTTGCACCTCCTGTTCAAGCCCCAACTCTTGTAACACTAGCCATACCGGGTAACGACTAGGTTTAAAAGGTTTGGCGGAGAGTTTGGCTAATCTCTCCTTATGCTCTGCTCCTTGCAATTTGAGGAAAGGGTGGACTGAGGTGTCAGTGACCCCAGATCTCTTCTTCTTGGACGGTGGAGAAGGTGACTCCTGAGGGTTCGGGCAATTTTTTCTTGGTTGCAACTTTTCACGGTGCTATTGTGAGTCATTGGCGCGTTTAGTCATGGTGGTTACCTGTAAAAGCAAAGGAAAATGACTATGTGTCCACCAAGAGAAACAGATGCAAATGCCAATGTCTATATCAAGTCAAGCATCTCTCAAATTATAATTTTAGAGACAGAATGAAAATCCTACACCAGATGAAAATCCACAGGTCACCCTAAATGCAAATCAATATATCACATATAACAAAATGGAAAAGATAATAGTGGCTCACACATGATCATGACATTTGCAATATCCCAATCAAAAGGACTTAATAAATTCCCCTATAATTTCCACAACAAGAGTTCAATCAATGGCAATTATACACTTAATAGTTAACAATGGCTATGAACAGTAGATCAATAGTCATTCCTATAGCAATGTTTACCAATAGCAGTGTCCATAGTAATGATAATGGCAAGAGAAATGAATACTTCCCTCAATATCAACAACTTCTGCAGTAGCAATGTCAAACCTTTCCCTATACATGTTCATATTGCTGTTAACATGGCTATTTCCTCCACTAGCAGTTAACAATATCAACCCCTAATAAGTAGTGATTGAAAGCAATTGCTATTCCCACATTTTAACAGTTAACCAGGAGTAATCCCATAGCAATAAGGTAATAGTATCAATTCCCCTACTAACAGTTAATAAATCTAAAGGCCAATTCCCACATGAATATTATCTTCAACAATAGCACGGAATGAGAAGTGCTAATTCCACAGTACTGACAAAAACATAAACAACAATTTTCCAGTAAATTAACAAATCTCATAGCAAACTATCCTTGCCAACTATAAGATTTGGGTCTATCTCAGTCAACTAATACCCTAGAAATATGACAGCAGTAACAATGTTCTTCTTTCTTGCAACTAACAGTTAACAATCAATTTGTAATTCCCATAAGATGTCTCCCAAACATATGACTACAAACGATTAATTTGCTAACAATATGCATTTAACCCACCTGTAGGTAGTAAAGCATAAACTAATAGTAAACAAGTAGTTACCCAACAAGAGTTATCAATGGTAGTGCCCTTAATAATGAAAATTACAAGAAAAATGAACCAACTCCCCAATAACAACAAATTCCCCAATATCAGTCAACAAGTTCCCCAATAAAAATTTCAAATATTTCCTACGAGTTGTTCTACCTGCAGTTAACATTCCCTCACATTCCCACACTAAAGAAAGCAGGCAATACTCCGCAAACACTCATTCAAACAATCAGTGATAATCTTTATAAGAGTGAAGGAAGATCACATACCTGTGGGTGGAGAACTAAATCTAATTCTGTGAGAAAAGAACAATGCGGCAGAATGCTTCTGGTGTGGTGCAGTGTGGAAGTGCGATTAAGCAAGAAAGTGAGGACTTTGTGAAAGGATTTGGCCGGAAATGGGTATGGGAGTGCAATAATGGTTAGGGATTTAGAGGAGAATGAGAGAAATTGGGATTTTTTTGAAGTGAAATGATGACCCGTGAACTAGAATTTTAAAGGGTTTTAAGTGACACAGCTGTGTATTGTGGGGTGTTGGGCTTGGGTAAGAAACACGAGAAGTTGACACGTGCGTGGTAGTGGGGGTGTTGGTGTGACACGAGGGTGACATGCTGTGTATCAGGCCGTGTGTAGAGTGTATAAAATCCTTTTAAGTGACATGAGCACAACACGGCCGTGTGTGTGACCGTGTTAGTGACATGGCATGCATGGATACTTACCTGGGTATGGACATGGTCGTGTCTTCAGGTGGGTTACTTCTAGTCAATCGACACGAGAATAGACACGGCCATGTCACTTGCCATGTTCTTTCTGGACTCTATGTGTCATCCACACGCTTGCTGCCACGGTCATGTGTGTGCCCGTCTTTTCCTCCTTGACTCTCTAGATGGTTCACACAGGTATAGACACGACCATGTCATTGGCCGTGTTCTTCCTCTGGATTTTCTGAATAATTCATAAGCCTCTGGCCAATCAACACGAATATTGACACGACCATGTCACTGGTCATGTTCTTCTCCTGTGATCTTTGCCTGATGCACACGGGGTAGGGCACAACCGTGTTCTTCATTCTAAGCTTGAATACTGAACTTGAATCTGCATAAGTGTCCCAAACAAAACCTACACTAGAAAAAAGAGGAAATAAATCTCCTCTTTTAGCTAAAAACTAACTAAGACACTTAGAGAAACCAATTCAACATAAATCATAAAGAAACTTAAGAAAATAATAAAACACTAGATATTAGGTTGCCTCCCAACAAGCGCTTAATTGTCCTAAGCCGGACTCTCTCTGGTGTTATATTGCTGCAAAAAGGACCATTGAAGAGATTTGGTGTTGAACCTCATCTCCCTAATAACACTTAAGCCTTTTTCCGTTAACCTTGAAGCTTCTTCCTAAATGAATGCCAGCTACTTCAATAACTCCATAAGGGAAGACTTTTTTGATCAAAAACAGACCTGACCACCTCAATTTCAACTTCCCAGGAAAGAGCTTCAACCTTGAGTTGTATAACAACACTTGTTGTCCCGGTTCAAAATTCCTTGGGATAATCCTTTTGTCATGCCATCGCTTCATTTTTTCTTTGTAGATCTTTGAACTCTCATAAGCTTGATGCAGAAACTCATCCAATTCATGAAGCTGAAACATCATTTTCTCACCAGTTGCTGCCAAGTCAAAATTAAGGATCTTTGTTGCCCACAATGCTCGATGCTCCAATTCAACAAGTAAATGATAGGCCTTCCTATACACTAATTGGTAAGGAGACATGCCAAGTGGTGTCTTCAAAGCAGTTCGATAAGCCCAAAGAGCATCGTCAAGTTTCATTGCCCAATCTTTTCTTGAAGTATTGACAGTTTTCTCAAGTATCCGCTTCAATTTCCTGTTCGACACCTCAACTTGTCCACTGGTTTGTGGATGATACAGGGTTGCAATACGATGCCTTACACCATATTTACCCAACAAAGATTCTAGCCGCTTGTTGCAAAAGTTAATTCCCTCATCACTTATCAAAGCTTTTGGTACCCCAAATCTTGGGAAGATGTTCTTTTTGAGGAAACCAATGACTACCTGAGCATCATTAGTTCTGGTTGTTGTTGCTTCAACCCATTTAGACACATAATCAACCGCCACCAGGATGTATTCATTAGAGTATGATGAAGGAAAGGGGTCCATAAAATCAATACCCCACACATCGAATAACTCGACTTCAAACACTGAGTTTAGAGGCATTTCATGTCGTTTAGAGATGTTACCCATTCTTTGGCATCGATCACACCTCTTCACATACTCATATGCATCTTTGAACACGGTTGGCCAATAGAAGCTCGATTGTAATACTTTTGCAGCTGTTCGATCTCCACTGAAATGATCCCTATAACCCGAAGCATGACAGTGCCATAGTATATCTTCAACTTTTTCTTGTGGCACACATTTCCTTAACAACCCATCAACACACCTCAACAAGTAAGGTTCATCCCAGACATAAAATTTGGCCTCATGAAGAAACCATTTCAACTATTGAGAATTGAGGTCCACGGGAAGAACTTTAGCGGCCTTGAAATTAGCAAAATCTACATACCATGGTAAGTTTTGCACTGCAAAGAGTTGGTCATCTGTAAACTCTTCATTAATGGGGAGCGGCTAGTTGTGTTGCTTCTCTTGCTGCTCAATCCTCGACAAATGGTCAGCTACCAAGTTTTTCATGTCTCTCTTGTCTTTGATCTTAAGATCAAATTCTTGCAACAATAAGATCCAACGGATGAGCCTTGGCTTCGACTATTGCTTGACAAAAAGGTACCTAATAGTTGCATGATCAGTATAGACAATAACTTTGACATCTACTAAATAAGAACGAAATTTGTCAAAAGCAAACACAATGGCCAACAATTATTTTTCAGTAGTAGCATAGTTAAGTTAAGTAATGATTTCCTGAACAGAAATCACAGACAACTGGAGGATGATTAATAGCATTTACATTAACTTCTATCGATGCCACTTGTTGAGTTAATAGCTTGTTCTAAGCCAGAAGTGCATCTAAGTCCCCTACTTCCATCACTCCCTTCTTAACTACAGTTCTTTCTCTTTGGCTTTGGTAATCATTGCAAGCCATCATTTCAAATAACTCTCATGCTTGCTTTGGAGTCTTATAATTCAAAGCCCCACCAGCTACTGCATCCATCATCGATCTCGTGTGAGGTAACATCCCATTGTAAAAACTCTAAACTTGGATCCAGAAATCAAAGGAATGATGAAGACATCGCCTCAAGACATCATTATAACACTCCCAATCTTCACTCAATGACTCTCTCTCTTGTTGACGGAATGAAGTAATATCAGTTCTCAGTCTAGCTGATTTTGATGGAGGAAAATATCTACTGAGGAATTTCTGCACCAAATCTGACCAAGTAATAATGCTTCCTCTAGGTAGAGAATCTAACCAACTCTTTGCCTTATCATATACAGAAAACGGGAAGAGTCTCAGTCAAATAGCATCATCACTAACCCGTTAAGCTTCATCGTATCACAAATTTGCAGAAAATTTGCTATATGTGCATTGGGAACATCTAGTGCATGTCCACTGAATTGATTGTGTTGTACCAATTGAAGCAAAGCTGGCTTAAGTTCAAAATTTACAGCTTGAACAGGTGGTCTAGTAATATTCGCCCCACATCCCTCAGCTGTTGGGATGGAATAGTCCATGAGAGTTCTAGGTAGAGGGTTTTGTGCTACCCTATTGTAATTGTTCTGAGGTGGAGGATTCTGATTTAGGTCTGCCATGCTTACAGTTTGTGCTTGTCTCGCTGCTCTAGCCTGCTTACGAGTCTTCGAGCTGTCTTTTCAATCTCAGGATCAAAAATCAATGAACTAGAATCGATAGTACCTCACATACACCAAAAGTCAATGTAAGATGAGCAGTTTAGAGAGATAAAAATCAACCAAATAGCAACCTATTCGAATCAGGTTAACTAACAGAAAATTAAAAATCCAAACTAAAACCCTATTGGTTACTATTAATATTGCTTAAACATCGTCAATCCTTGGCAATGGCGCCAAAAACTTGATGTGATTTTTCTGGCAAGTGTACCGAGTCACACAAGTAGTAAAAAGATGAGTTAAGTATCGTCCTCAAGGATAACGTTAGCAACTACCAAATTCACCAATAATGATTCTATTTGGAAAGAATAATGATTTGGATTGAAGGTAACTCTAAAATAGTAGATGCAATTGATTAATTAAGTAAAACTGAATGTTAAAGCAAACAACTTAATGGCAATTAAATTACGAGATTAATGATGTGCAAAAGAAGGTTAGGGGTTGATTTCATTCACTTTTGAATTCGGTTATTTCATAGACAAAATAACCTTTGACTCATTGAAGAATAATCTAATCTAGATACAAATCATTTGTTGTTGGCCAATTTCCTAATTTGATTGATCCCAATTCCTTGGAGAAACAATCCTCCATGTCCCACTTAATTGCCTAATTCCTTGGTTCAATTAACTTGTCTAGGTGATTCAGCCTAAGAAAATTAAATCAAGACCACATAAATTAAATCATCTATTCCTAGATTACTTGATTTATGGTAGAGATTACAAGACATGCTCAAATCTTACTATCCCTAGCATCAATATGAGCTGACAATTCATTCAAATGGCGGCCAATCATTCAAATGCATTATGAACAGTAAACTCTACTCCAACAAATAGATTTGCATTAGAAGAAAAGTATTCAACAAGAAATCTTCATCAAAATTCGAGCTACAACAATCCCCTACCTAAAAGATTTAGCTACTCATGATCAAATCAAAGAAAAGTAGATAATTGAAGTTCATCATGAGGTAAAAGAATGAAAACTAGGTGAAGTCTGAGTCGCAATCGTCACCGATCTTGCTCCGAAGTTTCCTTTTGCTCCTTGACGACTCCTTTGTCTCTATTTTTCTCCCCTGTCAAATCCCCTTTTTAGGTTCCTATTTATGCTATTCAAAAATTAGGGGTTTAGTCTTCAGTCGCTCAAACACGGCTAAGACATGGGCCGTGTTCACTTATAGAACTGGGCGTGTCACTTAAACTGACTTTTTGGACCTCAGACATAGCCGTGTTTTTTCTGCTTCAGACTATGTTTTTCTCAACATGACCCGTGCTTCTCTAGCTGAGGGCGTGTTCATCTCTGGTTTGTCTATGGCTAACTGACATGATGTCCAACGCGAGCGTGTTCTTTATTATTCTGGTTGTGTTCTTCATTCAGCTCGAGCAGGGACTTCTGGAGGCTAGACACGGGTACAACACGGCCGTGTGTGTGACTCGTGTCCTTTGTCTAACTTTAGATTCAACTGATTTCTTTGCACTTTGCTTCAGAATTTGCCTAAAATCCTTCCTTTTGCTTGACCAACAAGAGAAACACATGATAACACAAATTCATGGATTAAGTACCATGTTTAAAGCAAATTAACTCAAATGTTGGTAAAAATTCAATGACAAAACATGGAACTTAAAATCAGAATATACAGATATCAATAAAGAAGGAAGAAGTAGAGCATATTGAGCTCTCTCCTCAATATCTCTTGAATGTTGCTAAAGTGAACCACATAGTAGATAGGACTAAAGGCTATTCATTATCTCTACAGGAGGCATTGAAATACTTCTTTACAAATGGATGTGTACTTGATAAGAGTTGTCGATATGTAGGACAGAAGGAAGATTGTAAACCTCCAATAGGGGTAATGATCTTTTTAACTTATTATGCTTCTCTTCTTTATGATGAACCCTTAAAGATTTAACCACATGTAAATTTTACATGACAGGAGATGATTGAGGTACAACCAATGGCTGCTACAGTTAGATGATCTAAAGAACTAGAATGACTTAAAAAGGGAGACATCTATACATATATAGGAGTAGCTCAGAAGGAAGTACTTACCACACAAGATTATCATGCTTTACTTGTAGTGGGATACAAATATCATGACATAAACAAGAACAACAAGAAGAAGATGACGGATTTTGGCATTGTGAAGAACTCATGGGAGGAAGAATGGAGTGACAAAGGTTATGGACTAGTTGAGTTCAACCAATTTAAAGAGATGTATATGCCCGAGGGTGTAGAAGTATTTAGGGATGACTAAATATATCAAATGATCTAGGACTAAATAGATTATGAGGTTGACCAAAATCTCTATCTTTGTATATGTATATGTTACTTAATGGTTTCATGAGTGTTCAATGTCTTTTCAATGATTACTTGTAACTAACTTAAGCTTTGGAGTCTCCAATAAATTTGTTTTGAACATGTTATGCCTTAAAATGGAGGAGGGATGCTAAACTTGTCTCAAAATTAGTAAAAAATGAGGAATATGCTGAGTTCCAAAAAAAAGGAATCAACTTTGTTTATAAGGCAATCGACTCCTCTTGAAAAGAACAAAATCAGAGTCTCGGTCAAAATGACATAGTCGACTACCACTCCAAGTGAGTTGACTATTGTAGAGGAATTAAAATAAGCGCTGGGCAATAATAATATAGTCGATTTCCTATCTAAAGGAGTTGATTGTCTTGATTTTAAACTCATTCCTCCTTTAGCTCCTACACATGCTTCACTTTGGACTTCGAATCTCTCTTTGCAAAAGCCTCTCTTTTGCGCCTATGCCCTGTTTTCATTCTCTATGAACCCTAGCCTTCTCCTACACAAATTCTTCAAATCTAAAACTTAACCCACCAAATTTACATGGGGCTTTAGGCTGAAAAAGACTTGGGAAACATTGAGAATCCATTACAAAGTCCCATTCTAGGAATTTTGCAGTTCTTGGAAGGTTATTAGTAGGGATCCCCAGGCAAAATCTTCAAAATTATCTTGTGGTTTTTGTTGCAATTCACTTTGGGAAGATTATTTTGGCCCTTTTGGCATCTCTTAGTCATTATTGGAAAAGATTTCAGTTGGTTTAGGTCCTATTTTGGGCGTTATGGGCTGTTAGTTGAAGACAGTAGAAGCTATGGTAAGCATTTCTTCACAACCTAAATGATAGAAGCAAAGAGCCAACTGAAGTAAGCCTCTTGAAGACCCTTTGGATTTAACTGAATATTTTTCTGATGAGGATTCAAAAAAATTCTATATTGAACATATTCGTGCTAAACCTGTGACTGAGATAAAATATTATATCATTACTTGTAGTATGCGTTGTTTGAGGTAGCACTAATCCTTACATAGATTGAATGGGGTTGGCCACCTTATATAGAGATGAATCACCTTGTCCTTTGATAATAATTAAGGGACATATGGATACTAAATGCCCAATCACATTCCTAAATGCAATATATAAATAAATTATTATAACTCATTTTTTAAAGTCACAAAAGAAAGAAAATTGAAATTACAAGTCAAGTAAAAAAGAAAAGAAAATCTTTCAGATCTAAGTCTTCAACTAATTGTTCAATATTGAAATTTCCATTTATCATGCACTTGTAGCTAGCATCGGTCATATTTAAAACTGCTCCTGAAAAACACCAAACAATAGTTAAAAGCTTTATGACCCCAAACAAAATAAACTAAAGCAAACCTCTTGACTCTCGCACATAGGAAGAATCCCAAATAAAGACAAATAAGTAAGGATTACAACTTAATATGTTTAATAATTTAAAAAAACAACTCTAGCTCAATATTAGAATGATCCTAGAACAGCCACCACATACTCAATATCACACCCAAAATAGCATAATAACTAACTCCAAAACAATTTAATAGGTGCAGAAGATGAATCCAAAAAAAGTCTCCAATGAATGCTCAACGATGTGCTAAAAATAAAGCAAAACAACTTCCCTTTTATCTTGAAATAGTAAGGGCAACCATAAAAATAGTGCAAAAATGACATAAAAATAAGTCGAGAATGGAAACAAAATCAAACTCAAAAGAATTACAAAATAGCATAGAACTAAGTCTATGATAGCATAAAAAATTTGTTCTTAAATTAGCTCTAAAGATTTCTCTGGATTAGCGACCGAAACCAACCCAAAATCATGTAAAAAATTCTTCAAAAGTAATCTAAAACAATGAACAAATTTCTCCAAAACAGCCTTCAAACTAAGCATTAAAACAATAAAAGAATTAACCTAAAACTCATACATCCTTATACCATCCAAAATGACATTTCATAGACTTGTGTTAGAGATAATTCTTGATTTCATATGATATTTTTCAATCTAGCTTTGAATTTTTTTGGGAAAAGATTTCAAACCAATAAATAAACTTTTGTTTCTAATAAGCTATATTGCAACTATTTCTTAAAAATACTTTTGAAAAAAATACATACTTATAACATCTTATATCTGAGAGTTTTTTATATGTCAGGTTGTTAAAGAATTCTAAAGATTTTTCTTGAAAGTTTTGGGTTCTCCTTTAAAAGGTTTAACAATTCTTTTAATTAAGACTTCTATATAATTTGAATAATTATTATCTAGTCTTGTCGAATTTTCTACTTCTATCTTTTAATCTTCAATAACATAATTATCTCTCCATCTACTTAGTTGGCACGTGAATCTAGTAGTTATAACTCTAAGAAGATTTATTGGGTTAGTTATTTAAACTTTCAGCTTGTAAGCATATATTATAATTATAATTTTATTTATATGATTTTATATTTCTTGCTCACTCATATTTCACCATGGGTACAACTATTCTATCAAGACATGTTCACATAAAAAATGTGCGAGATAGAAGTCCAAATCGTATAATTCAAGTCGCGGTTGAAGATAACGACATATGTACAAATTCTCATTCTGGTAGTCTTGAACTCATTTCCATACTTTCTAATTGCAGATTTTGACTTTTCATAGAACGACATATTGTTTGTCAATTCATTCCACCACCATCATCTTGAATCAACAATGCAATTAAATGATCATACGATAATGAAATTGTTTTTCCTAGAAATTATTGAATTTAAATAATAAATTATGTAAAATATATTATTACATTCTAAAATTATTATCAAAAAATATATGATACTATTATATTATCGTTAATTTTTTGTTATCCGCTTGACAAGTTAAACATTAAATAAGAAATTTTGGCATGATTTAGAAATTTTCAAGTTGATTTCTTTGATAAACTAAAGATTGAGTCAAAAGGGGGAATGCCGCTGAATCAAAAACTTTATTCTCTTAAGAAATTCATATTTTTTCTCCTAAAAGTAACCATTTGCTTATATACGAAGCCAGCATCCAAGAGACAAAATGGTTGTATAAAGATGGGCTGTAATGAGTAGTAAGTAGGTTGGAAGGCCAAGAGGGATAATTGTTCCATACACTAGCAAGCTATCGCAATCCTTTATCTAATATTTTCTGAAGAACAAGTTAGTTTTCGATATTGGTTGGTACAAATAATACCCACTTTGGAACAACTAGCTGTGGTATGTGGGAGCCCTAAGCAGATATTTTTGGATAGAAGACTCCTGGAGGAAAAAAAGATATTGGACCGTTTGTGCACATTAAAGTGCTATCTTTGTGGGAGCTTGAAAAATTAGAGTATATATGCAAAGTAGGCTAGCACAATTGGATCCACTTTTGGAGATACTAGAACAATTATACATAGATTGTTACACCTAGCTCAAATTGGTACCCTTTTGCATAGCCCTCACTCAATTGACAATTTTGGAGGTGGACAAATGTCACAATTTGTCATGTTTATTTATGTCCTCAACTGTAAAATTTTAGTTGAACTCAGGATAATGAGGATGCCAAATTATTGAAGAAATAATCAAAGTTGAGGATGAAGAATGAAGAGTTGAAATTTCATTAAATATATTAGAAACTTTGGAGCTTGTTCCTATCTCAAGTCTCAAAAGCTTTTACTCAGGAAATGTTGACTTCAGTGTTCTTTTTTTTGGAAAATATAACTTTGTCACAATGCTATAAGATGGAGAGGTTTCGTGAAGGATATACATACGCATCAAATTGGAAGGAAGTAAAAGTAGATGCCCTAAGCAGATATTTTTGGATAGAAGACTCCTGGAGGAAAAAAAGATATCGGACCATTTGTGCACATTAAAGTGCTATCTTTGTGGGAGCTTGAAAAATTAGAGTATATATGCAAAGTAGGCTAGCACAATTGGATCCACTTTTGGAGATACTAGAACAATTATACATATCTAATTGTTACACCTGGCTCAAATTGGTACCCTCTTGCATAGCCCTTACTCAATTGACAATTTTGGAGGTGGAAAAATGTCACAATTTGTCATGTTTATTTATGTCCTCAACTGTAAAATTTTAGTTGAACTCAGGATAATGAGGATAATAGGATGCCAAATTATTGAAGAAATAATCAAAGTTGAGGATGAAGAATGAAGAGTTGAAATTTCATTAAATATATTAGAAACTTTGGAGCTTGTTTCTCTCTCAAGTCTCAAAAGCTTTTACTCAGGAAATGTTGACTTCAGTTTTCTTTTTTTGGAAAATATAACTTTGTCACAATGCTATAAGATGGAGAGGTTTCGTGAAGGATATACATATGCATCAAATTGGAAGGAAGTAAAAGTAGATATTACAATTGACTTATCAGATTGGAATGATTATGATCCCCTAAATTTCTTGATGAAATGGCTCTCCTCAAAATGGGTAAGTGTAATATGCTCATACTTCTCATTGCTTCCGTAATCTAATAAATTTGTTACTCAATATATAAGGGGAGGAACTTTGCGTTATATCTCTGTTATAAGTTGTGTAGGCTTTGTTTCTTTTTTGGTAATAAGTTGTGTAGGCTTTAGGAGATGTTAGGCATATATTAGAATTTTTATGCTACTATTTAAGAAGCTTTGATATCTTAAATGTAGAATTCAAATCTTTGGTATTTAAATTTGAAGTTATGCAACAAAAAATGTGAAAATATTTAAATTATTAAGCATCTATAATCCCTTGTTTATATATTAGGGTATCTTACTAGCTTGTGTAAAATGTCAATGTACCAAATGCTTTTTTTTTTTAAAGCTATGTTAACTAACGAAGACGTGAATCAGGGGTAAAAAATTGTTAATATATTTAATTTTTTAAACCACTAGTAGATTTTTTTTTTATATATACATCTAATGAACAATTTTTTTGTTTTTTTATGAGAACTTTCTTATTAGTTTATATTTATCTTTTTTACCTTCTCATAATGACATATATATGTTATTGTTATTGGCAAAAAAAAGATGGAGCTTCTTCTTCAAACCTAAATTAACTTTGGATTTAATAAGCATTTTCACTTCCCTTATCTTCTTAGGTGAGGAGCGCCTCATTTTCTTATTATGTGCTTATTCTTCTCCATTAGTCTAACCATCTAATACTAATTGGTTTTCATTTTCTTATTGTCTTCCATGACATATGTTTATTCAGGAGCATTGTAGATGAGACAATTACTCAATTGGACAACACAAAGCATATAAGCTATTTATAGTGACATGTTATGTAGTAAAATGTACTTTATAATTGTAATGTAATGATTGTTGAATTTAATACGCACTTAGACCATTGCTCAGTTGGACTTTACTTACTGCTTAATAGTGTATATGTAATTTAATGAATAATGTTGTTGTGTAGTGCATGTGTGAATGGTTGTAGAACTCAATATGCAAGGCTAATGTACCAAATTGAGATTTAATATGTAGAAAGAAACTGAATTTGTTGCTTTTTTTTTTCTTTTCATAATTTCGGTCTATAATACAGATGATTATTTTTCACTTTTTTTTTTCAAAAAGTAAAATTTGTGATTATGGTATATGAACTTGATGTCATTACAACCATAATTCATAACCTTTGTTACAAAGAAAAGTGAATGGTGCTCTCTGTTTGGCTATGATGTAACCTAGTAGATAATGAAGCACTACTACTAGAATGAATTAGTAATAGAGAACAAATTACCAAGGCAAGGAAGTTGCAGACACAAAGACTTGCCTTATCCCTTATTGCTCTGCTAGGCAATAGGAATACAAGTTCAAACCACTAGTTCTATAAGTAATGTCAAGGTTCTTAATAGACATTTAACTAGGTCTTTGACATGCTATTAATTTCTAATTTTATTTAGTGTTAGATTATAGATATATTGAATTATAATGTTTGATATGTTGGTATTAGATTATTGATTGTAATTTAAGAATATACCATATAATTCAACCCTATCAAGTATGTATTTTTGCACTGTAATAACATAATAAGTAAAACAAAACTGAGAAATCCAAAAAAATTAGTAAGTCATATCTGTAATATATAAGACATAGAGGATTTTTGCATTATATACCTTCATTCTGCTTTGTGCTATAGAGTACTATATTATTACTAAAGCCTAAAAGCTATTATTACATTTACAATAAGGGTTAAAAAAAATTACTAAGAATGTCATTAAAAAAATAAAAATAAAGAGTGTGACTGTTAGTTACTAGCTACCGTTGAAAAAATTAGTGGTACAGGTTGGACTGTACCCACTGGTGATACGCTCGCTCATAGGCCATCCACTGATGTAGATGATGTCGCTCATTGCGGTTGATGCTAGTCTATGTTCCATTTATCTCAACTTCGATGTGGCCCAGCTGCCACTCTATAGGGGTTGGTTTCTGGTCTTCCTCATCAACGGATGTGGAGGGGAAACAGGGAAACAGTTGTGAAGTTGGAGGTGCTGATGTGCTGGGCCCTGCTTTTGGTGGTTCCTTGGATTGAGGTACCTCAAGGGCATCCGAGCAAGGTTCTTCTGCTGGTGGACTAGCGGGGACAGCTCGTGGTGGAGCATCGACTAAAGCTAGATATGCACCCAGTGTGTCTATGCGGCACTCTACCATCCTTATTGCCTTCAATGTGTCCATTCCTAGTGGCAAAGGTCGGCAGGCTATAATGAGTGTAGATTCTTCACCCAAGACATTTAGGTGCCGGGCCAATCAAGTAATTACGGATCTACCACTAATAGCCCCAAAGATGTCCCGCTGCAGGTAGCCCCTGACCAGTTGAATGAAGGCATATCCGAGGTGGCAATGCTTCTTCTCACGTATGCATTGGAGGTAGAACATGTCCTTCTTGCTTACCATTACAGTGCTCTCCCTTCTTGCATTCAATGAATGGACTAAAAGCTTGTGGATGTAGCAAAGAGCCGGTGAATGAAGGGTGGAGGCCTTAGACCTCTTGGCTTCATAAGTGGCCTCTGTGCTCACTTCCTTCCAGTAGTCCCCAGGCTTTGATCTGATGAAGGTCCAGTCCAGTTGGTAGGTGTCATGCTGCCTCAATCCAGTAGTCCCTTGCCTAATGAGCCCAGCTGCCTCAGTGAACTCCTGCGGGCTCATGAAGGAGCAAAGACGGAATTTGATAGTGTCTGGCTCATGCCACATGGTATTGGAGTCTATGAATGTTGTGTTTATTTCAACCATGGTGAGAAATTCCAAGGTGAGTTCTCTGTATGCTGGCTCTTGAAGCTAAAAGATACTGCTCCATTGACTGCTACTAAGGAGCTGTTGCACCTCCTGTTCAAGCCCCAACTCTTGTAACACTAGCCATACCGGGTAACGACTAGGTTTAAAAGGTTTGGCGGAGAGTTTGGCTAATCTCTCCTTATGCTCTGCTCCTTGTAATTTGAGGAAGGGGTGGACTGAGGTGTCAGTGGCCCCAGATCTCTTCTTCTTGGACGGTGGAGAAGGTGACTCCGGAGGGTTCGGGCAATTTTTTCTTGGTTGCAACTTCTCACGGCGCTGTTGTGAGTCATTGGCGCGTTTAGTCATGGTGGTTACCTGTAAAAGCAAAGGAAAATGATTATGTGTCCACCAAGAGAAACAGATGCAAATGCCAATGTCTATATCAAGTCAAGCATCTCTCAAATTATAATTTTGGAGACAGAATGAAAATCCTACACCAAATGAAAATCCACAGTCACCCCAAATGCAAATCAATATATCACATATAACAGAATGGAAAAGATAATAGTGGCTCACACATGATCATGACATTTGCAATATCCCAATCAAAAGGACTTAATAAATTCCCCTATAATTTCCACAACAAGAGTTCAATCAATGGCAATTATACACTTAATAGTTAACAATGGCTATGAACAGTAGATCAATAGTCATTCCTATAGCAATGTTTACCAATAGCAATGTCCATAGTAATGATAATGGCAAGAGAAATGAATACTTCCCTCAATATCAACAACTTCTGCAGTAGCAATGCCAAACCTTTCCCTATACATGTTCATACTGCTGTTAACATGGCTATTTCCTCCACTAGCAGTTAACAATATCAACCCCTAATAAGTAGTGATTGAAAGCAATTGCTATTCCCACATTTTAACAGTTAACCAGGAGTAATCCCATAGCAATAAGGTAATAGTATCAATTCCCCTACTAACAGTTAATAAATCTAAAGGCCAATTCCCACATGAATATTATCTTCAACAATAGCACGGAATGAGAAGTGCTAATTCCACAGTATTGACAAAAACATAAACGTCACAATTTTCCAGTAAATTAACAAATCTCATAGCAAACTATCCTTGCCAACTATAAGATTTGAGTCTATCTCAGTCAACTAATACCCTAGAAATATGACAGCAGTAACAATGTTCTTCTTTCTTGCAACTAACAGTTAACAATCAATTTGTAATTCCCATAAGATGTCTCCCAAACATATGACTACAAACGATTAATTTGCTAACAATATGCATTTAACCCACCTGTAGGTAGTAAAGCATAAACTAATAGTAAACAAGTAGTTACCCAACAAGAGTTATCAATGGTAGTGCCCTCAATAATGAAAATTACAAGAAAAATGAACCAACTCCCCAATAACAACAAATTTCCCAATATCAGTCAACAAGTTCCCCAATAAAAATTTCAAATATTTCCTACGAGTTGTTCTACCTGCAGTTAACATTCCCTCACATTCCCACACTAAAGAAAGCAAGTAATACTCCGCAAACACTCATTCAAACAATCAGTGATAATCTTTATAAGAGTGAAGGAAGATCACATACCTGTGGGTG
This sequence comes from Cercis canadensis, assembly GCA_003255065.1. Classification (NCBI taxonomy): domain Eukaryota; kingdom Viridiplantae; phylum Streptophyta; class Magnoliopsida; order Fabales; family Fabaceae; genus Cercis; species Cercis canadensis. The sequence continues at coordinate 334,350 of QAOA01006727.1, forward strand.
GAGAACTAAATCTAATTCTATGAGAAAAGAACAATGTGGCAGAATGCTTCTGGTGTGGTGTAGTGTGGAAGTGCGATTAAGCAAGAAAGTGAGGACTTTGTGAAGGGATTTGGCCGGAAATGGGTATGGGAGTGCCATAATGGTTAGGGATTTAGAGGAGAATGAGAGAAATTGGGATTTTTTTGAAGTGAAATGATGACCCGCGAACCAGAATTTTAAAGGGTTTTAAGTGACACAGCTGTGTATTGTGGGGGTGTTGGGCTTGGGTAAGAAACACGAGAAGTTGACACGTGCGTGGCAGTGGGGGTGTTGGTGTGACACGAGGGTGACATGCCTGTGTATCAGGCCGTGTGTAGAGTGTAGAAAATCCTTTTAAGTGACATGAGCACAACACGGCCGTGTGTGTGACAGTGTTAGTGACATGGCATGCATGGATACTTACCTGGGTATGGACATGGTCATGTCTTCAGGTGGGTTACTTCTAGTCAATCGACACGGGAATAGACACGGCCATGTCATTTGCCATGTTCTTTCTGGACTCTATGTGTCATCCACACGCTTGCTGCCACGGTCATGTGTGTGCCCGTCTTTTCCTCCTTGACTCTCTGGATGGTTCACATGGGTATAGACACGACCATGTCATTGGCCGTGTTCTTCCTCTGGATTTTCTGAATAATTCATAAGCCTCTGGTCAATCAACACGAATATTGACACGGCCATGTCACTGGTCGTGTTCTTCTCCTGTGATCTTTGCTGATGCACACGGGGTAGGGCACAACCGTGTTCTTCATTCTAAGCTTGAATACTGAACTTGAATCTGCATAAGTGTCCCAAACAAAACCTACACTAGAAAAAAGAGGAAATAAATCTCCTCTTTTAGCTAAAAACTAACTAAGACACTTAGAGAAACCAATTCAACATAAATCATAAAGAAACTTAAGAAAATAATAAAACACTAGATATTGGGTTGCCTCCCAACAAGCGCTTAATTGTCCTAAGCCGGACTCTCTCTGGTGTTATATTGCTGCAAAAAGGACCATTGAAGAGATTTGGTGTTGAACCTCATCTCCCTAATAACACTTAAGCCTTTTTCCGTTAACCTTGAAGCTTCTTCCTAAATGAATGCTAGCTACTTCAATAGCTCCATAGGGGAAGACTTTTTTGATCAAAAATGGACCTGACCACCTCAATTTCAACTTCCCAGGAAAGAGCTTCAACCTTGAGTTGTATAACAACACTTGTTGTCCTGGTTCAAAATTCCTTAGGATAATCCTCTTGTCATGCCATCGCTTCATTTTTTCTTTGTAGATCTTTGAACTCTCATAAGCTTGATGCAGAAACTCATCCAATTCATGAAGCTGAAACATCATTTTCTCACCAGTTGCTGCCAAGTCAAAATTAAGGATCTTTGTTGCCCACAATGCTCGATGCTCCAATTCAACAAGTAAATGATAGGCCTTCCCATACACCAATTGGTAAGGAGACATGCCAAGTGGTGTCTTCAAAGCAGTTTGGTAAGCCCAAAGAGCATCGTCAAGCTTCATTGCCCAATCTTTTCTTGAAGTATTGATAGTTTTCTCAAGTATCCGCTTCAATTTCCTGTTCGACACCTCAACTTGTCCACTGGTTTGTGGATGATACAGGGTTGCAATACGATGCCTTACACCATATTTACCCAACAAAGATTCTAGCCGCTTGTTGCAAAAGTGAATTCCCTCATCACTTATCAAAGCTTTTGGTACCCCAAATCTTGAGAAGATGTTCTTTTTGAGGATACCAATAACCACCTGAGCATCATTAGTTCTGGTTGTTGTTGCTTCAACCCATTTAGACACATAATCAACCGCCACCAGGATGTATTCATTAGAGTATGATGAGGAAAAGGGGTCCATAAAATCAATACCCCACACATCGAATAACTCGACTTCAAGCACTGAGTTTAGAGGCATTTCATGTCGTTTAGAGATGTTACCCATTCTTTGGCATCGATCACACCTCTTCACATACTCATATGCATCTTTGAACACGGTTGGCCAATAGAAGCCCGATTGTAATACTTTTGCAGCTGTTCGATCTCCACTGAAATGACCCCTATAACCCGAAGCATGACAGTGCCATAGTATATCTTCAACTTTTTCTTGTGGCACACATTTCCTTAACAACCCATCAACACACCTCAACAAGTAAGGTTCATCCCAGACATAAAATTTGACCTCATGAAGAAACCATTTCAACTATTGAGAATTGAGGTCCACGGGAAGAACTTTAGCGGCCTTGAAATTAGCAAAATCTACATATCATGGTAAGTTTTGCACTACAAAGAGTTGGACGAATATTGTGTACGGCTCGGACCAAAAAGGATATCGTCGTGCCTTCGATTTGCTTGAAAATGATGACGTATGGAGATTTATTACTAGTAACAACTTCATGTCATTGATTAATTTATTATGTATAGAATTGAAATATGAATCATGTTATTGGTATTTGATATGACCAGATTGTATGACAGCCATATAACAGGGCATTGATGTCATTACTCCCAGGTTATTATTTTACAGGAAATGAGGTTTAGGCTGCTAAGGTACCATTGATATGTTATCACATCGTGGAACACCATAACCCAGATCGAGTCATGCGCCAGTTTGGGAGTTGGCAGCAGATTCCTCTAGAGATCACCGTTTTTAATAGACAGCTTCACAATATCAATATGAGAGGGAAGCAGGATACATTGTGGACATTGCATCATTTGGAGCATAACCTCTTGTGGGATCATCGATGTGAATACATTGTTAACTTAGAGGAGCCATTTGGGGTAGATCCCGAGTATATGCCGTGGTATTTACGGATAACTCACTGATAGATGAACCTTGAAAATGCCACAGCCGCTAGACAGGTTAGTGTATAGTTGTCATTTTAGTTAATTTTATAATTATTTTAAAATTGTATATTATTTATTGAATAAGCAGTGATTCCAAGTTCGATCCATTATGCAGATTCATTCTCATCAAGCCACACAGCTTGGTTGGGGAACTTAACAAAACCCTCCTCAGCCAGGTTGGGGGACTCAGCAGGGTGGATCTCAGCCGGGTATATCTAAGCAGGGGGTAACTCAGCAGGGTTGGAGACCTAAACTTGGGTGGACTTATCAGCCTGTTGATCTGTCTCCAGATCGCTACCGGGCATTTGTCGCGAGTTTAACCGGGGTCTTTGTACAGCATGGTTAGTTACCGCCAGTGATACACCCTCAGATGGCTCCTGAGGCGACCATGTCATCGGGTAGTGCATCTATGTCATCAGAGTCACGATCGTCGACGGTAGTCTGCAACACACTCTACCAGGAACCCACAACATTCTAGCTCGAGGTCTGAGAGCTTATCATAGTCTGAACGTTGCACCGATGTCCATACTTCCTCGATCGATGTGCCATACCAGCCTAACCCAGTTCAGTTCACACAGGACCCGAGCTACTTCGAAACGCCAACATATGCAGATTATGCGGCACTATCTCTTACATATCACTTATTTGGCGTTGATTCTACTGTTCCTCCATCAGCGATTGACACATACGCGAGAGCCTCTTCACAAACTCTCTTTCCAGAAGATTGGACATTGCCCACAATGACTCCTTCGACAGGACGCCCGCCCATAGATCCGGCAATGACTGGAACGAGACTGTTTCCCTCTAGGGAGGCATATGATGATATGACACCACCACGAACACAACTTGCCGAAAAAGTGCTGCCCCTACGTGCGAGAAACCCTCCTAGATGTGGGACAAGGGGACATTTGTATCGACATCGCCGTCAGCACTACTTTGTTGTTGTTCATGAAACATTAATGTCAGTGTAATATGTACATGTATAAAATATTTGTTTTTAAACATTATCGTCATGATTAAGTTTCAACATGGTTAAAGATTAATATATAAGCAAACATCATAATACATAATTGGCAAGTAATTAAAATAGTACATAATACAACATTTAACGTACAAAATATATTACATAAAATTTGCATAATGGTATTGGGTCATGGATCAGGCATTCTTCTAAGGGGACACTTTCGCTTATTATGGCCTTCTTGTCAACAAATATTACATCGCAATCGCAAGTTACTATTTGAATCTGGCCAATCCATCTCATTCCGTATGCGATTCACAACAGGAAGACTTTTCTTCCTCAACATTGCAGGGTTGGGACTAACATGTACTCCACTGATCTTAGGCCAATTTTCTTGTCCACCAGTAGGCCTAAATTTTCCTTGATACACCTTGACTAAATTTTCAATGGAGTATACTAGATCCACATATGACCACTCATCAAGCGAAGCAGAAGCACAAGCAAAAATTGCGTGTGAGCATGGCAAATGGAGGGCTTTGAACTTGCCGCAACTACATCGTCTCTCCATCAGATTGACAATAAACGTGTGACCAGCTGTCTTGGTCCTCTTATTGAATCTCTCCTCCACCTCAAACTCTCCGGTGTTCCTATATAACAATTGAGGCTTATGTGATGATGTATTGCATGAATTATCACACATCTTAACCATTGCAAACTCAGTCCACCGTTGCTCACTAGCTTTCATCATACCAACCTGATCCCTCTTCTTGGTGAAAATAGCATTCATCCTGTAATATGTTGTTCTAACAAGGGCAGTAATTGGCATGTTGCGGACACCCTTCAACGTGCCATTAATATTCTCTGCCATGTCGTTGTCATCATGCCATAGCGCCTCCCCTCAATATCTCCTTGTAAAGTCCATTTTGCCTCTTCAATATCTTCTACATACTTCCATGCCCGGCTATCTTCTCATCTAACTTGTAGATCCCTCATAAACTCTTTGAATTTAAGGGATTCAAATTGACTGCCTATCAAATTATTACGCAAATTTTTAATTAGGCAAGAGAAGTTTAAAACAAACACACTAAGAAAGTTATACATACATGTTGCTTTTATTTTTGTCTTTAGAGTTTTATTCTTGAAATGCGTGTTCCAATTGCTAACGACATGCCGCAAGCAGAAGAAATTGTACGCAAGTGGCAGACTCCATCCAACACTAGGATCTGCAATCGAAGAAAAAATACTAACATGACGATCAGAAATTATCACCAAATTTTGTTGATCTCGAACCACGTGACAACGAACTAAGGTCAAAAACCATGTCCAAGCATCTTTCACTTCACCTTCGACAATAGCAAATGCAAGAGGCAATGGTGACCTATCACCATCCTGTGTTGAAGCAATCAGCAATATCCCACGATACTTTCCTCTCAAGAAAGTTCCATCAACTTGAATCACAGGCTTGCAAAAGGGAAATGCATCAACACATGCTTAGAATGTCCAAAATACATAGCAAAACATTTTCTCCTGAACATTGGAATGACTGCTGATCTGATTATTATCCAAAAACTATTTGACAACAATTCCCAGATTTGCCACAATCATCGCTGCCATCCATCTAGGTAAGAGGTTGTAGCTCTCATTCCACTTGCTGAACATTTTTTCGATGCACTTTTGTTTTGCCAACCATGCTTTTCTGTACAATGCGCAGTACCCATAGTCATTCAATATCTGTTCTTGAATCAACTTAATTGACACATCCGGACTTTCCTCAATCATCCCATGAATGCTCGACGCTATCAGATGCATGTTCAACTTGTTGTGATCTTGCGTTATCATGACATTTGTGCAAGTATGAGGACCGTTGTACTTTGTAATCTCCCATTGTCTGCTCTTACTTCTTTGGCAAGCTCGGAGTCTCCAAATACAAGCACTCTCCTTGTTTGGACAAATAATACTCCACACTGTTGGATGCAACTGCCTAACAATGAATGAATGGTGCACTTGCAGTGAGTATTCTTTGACAACAATTTGAACATCATTCTTTGTTAAGAATTGTTACCTAACTGACAACTCTCCACCTCTTTCCCACGCTCCATGTCCATCTAATGTTCTAGTGTCATCACTAACTTGCATAGCATCCCAGTTAATGTCTGAATAAACTAGTGAATGTTCATAGTACTGCAATGGCTGCACCATTTCTGGTATAGGACCACCGGATTCATAGCACACTTGATGTACATTCAAATCCAAACTACATTCAGTTTCTTCGTCACTATAGGATTTATCTCCCTTTGTGATCTCATCTTCATCATCTTCGTCACTAATAAGAGGATCAATGGGAGAATTAGCACCACTAATTTGGAAGTTGTCATGTCCTTCTATATTTACAGCAGTTTCATATTCCTCGATGCCCCGTCCCTAGAGTATATTTGAATTGAACCAAGCATCATCACAACCATAGTCATGGCTCTTTGGTGGCTGAAGAGTTTGACTCAAACTAGGCATGCCAGTTTGAAATTCAGGTGAGTCAACATGTGGTCGATAACATTGATCAAGGACAAAATTTGTTCCATTTTCAATAAGCTTAATTGGTCAAGCAAAACCTACTATGATAACTCTTCAACTTGCCGACCGTTCAATCAAACATCTTTATGGTTTAATCGAGGATGTTTTGGTTAAGGTAAACAAGTTTATTTTCCCGATAGATTTTGTGGTGTTAGATATGGAAGGGGATGGAGAAATTTCACTCATTTTGGGGTGACCATTTCTAGTTACTGGAAGAGCATTAATTGATGTGGCAGATGAGACTTTGACTTTGAAAGTCCAAGATGAGAAGATAATTTTTAATGTGTTCGATGCTATGAAACATCTTATGGAGAAAGAAGAGTGCTTCCGACTAGATATTTTTGACTCCATCATCACTAGCACATTTAAAGAGAATTTTTCATCTTCCCTTCTTGAGAAAGTCTTAATGAATGCTACAACCATATCTGATCTTGAAGATGATTCATCAGTGAGTGAACAAGTAGCATTGTTGGATGCCTTGTCATCATATTCCATCACTTCTCCACCAAAAATAGAAGACTTGAGCTCAAACCCTTACTTGTAACTTTGAACTATGCTTTTCTTAGTGAGAGCAACTCTTTTCCTATAATTATAAACTCTGAGTTAAATAAGATAGAAGAGGAGAAGCTATTGAGCGTGTTAAGGGAGCATAAGAGNCGATGCTATGAAACATCTTATGGAGAAAGAAGAGTGCTTCCGACTAGATATTTTTGACTCCATCATCACTAGCACATTTAAAGAGAATTTTTCATCTTCCCCTCTTGAGAAAGTCCTAATGAATGCTACAACCATATCTGATCTTGAAGATGATTCATCAGTGAGTGAACAAGTAGCATTGTTGGATGCCTTGTCATCATATTCCATTACTTCTCCACCAAAAATAGAAGATTTGAGCTCAAACCCTTACTTGTAACTTTGAACTATGCTTTTCTTGGTGAGAGCAACTCTTTTCCTATAATTATAAACTCTGAGTTAAATAAGATAGAAGAGGAGAAGCTATCGAGCGTGTTAAGGGAGCATAAGAGTGCTATTGGGTGGTCCATTACTGATTTAAAAGGTATAAGTCCTTCTTTTTGCATGCATAAGATTCTCATGGAGGACAACTATAAGGCAGTAGTGCAACCCTAAAGGAGATTAAATCTAGTTATGAAAGAGGTGGCGAGAAAGGAAATGGTCAAGCTGTTAGATGCTGACATTATTTACCCCATCTCGGATAACTCTTGGGTGAGCCCGGTTCAGGTAGTGCCCAAGAAAGTTGGGACAACTATAGTCATGAATGAAAATAATAAGTTGATTCCCACTAGAATTGTTATGGGATGGCGTGTGTGCATTGACTATAGAAAACTAAATGATGCCACAAGGAAGGATCATTTCCCTCTCCCATTTATTTATCAAATGTTGGAACGTCTAGTTGGTCATGAATATTACTGCTTTCTGGACGGCTATTTAGGTTACAATCAGATTGCAATAGCTCAAAGGATCAAGAAAAAACGGCTTTCACTTGCCCATATGGAGTCTATGCATACAGGAGGATGTCGTTCGGATTGTGCAATGCACCGACTACTTTTCAAAGGTGTATGCTTTCCATATTCTCTGATATGACTAAAAAATTCATTGAGATTTTTATGGATGATTTTTCTGTTTTTGGCTCTATTTTTGATTTATGCTTGCATAATTTATCCTTAATGTTGAAGAGATGTCAAGAAACAAATTTGGTTTCAAATTGGGAGAAATGTCACTTCATGGTGAGAGAGGGAATTATTTTAGGACATAAAATTTCTGCTAAAGGGATAGAAGTAGATAGGGCCAAAGTTGAGGTAATTGAAAAACTTCCCCCTCTTACTAATGTTAAAGAAATGTGTAGCTTTTTGGGGCATATTGGTTTTTATAGGAGGTTCATTCAAGATATTTCTAAAATTGCTAAACCACTTTGTAACTTCCTCATGAAAGATGAAGCTTTTGTTTTCAATGATGAATGTTTGTTAACTTTTAATACTTTAAAACAAAAGTTGACTACTGCTCCTGTTGTTGTTTCCCCTAATTGGGAATTGCCCTTTGAACTCATGTATGATACTAGTGATATAGCTGTAGGTGTTGTGTTAGGGCAAAGAAAGAATAAATTGTTGCATGTGATTTACTATGCTAGCCATGTTCTTGATTCTGCTTAACTTAACTATGCTATTACTAAAAAAGAATTCTTGGCCATTGTATTTGCTTTTGACAAATTTCGTTCTTATTTAGTAGGTGCCAAAGTTATTGTCTATACCGATCATACAACTATTAGGTACATTTTTGCCAAGCAAGAGTCGAAGCCAAGGCTCATCCGCTGGATCTTATTATTGCAAGAATTTGATCTTGAGATCAAAGACAAGAGAGACATGGAAAACTTGGTAGCTGACCATTTGTCGATGATTGAACAGCAAGAGAAGCAACATGACCAGCCGCTCCACATTAATGAAGAGTTTCCAAATGAACAACTCTTTGTGGTGCAAAGCTTACAATGGTATGCAGATTTTGCTAATTTCAAGGCCGCTAAAGTTCTTCCCATGGACCTCCTCAATTCTCAATGGTTGAAATGGTTTCTTCATGAGGCCAAATTTTATGTCTTGGATGAACCTTACTTACTGAGGTGTGTTGATGGGTTGTTAAGGAGATGTGTGCCACAAGAAGAAGTTGAAGATATACTATGGCACTGTCATGCTTTGGGTTATGGGGGTCATTTCAGTGGAGACTGAATAGCTGCAAAAGTATTACAATCGGGCTTCTATTGGCCAACCGTGTTCAAAGATGCATATGAGTATGTGAAGATGTGTGATCGATGCCAAAGAATGGGTAACATCTCTAAACGACATGAAATACCTCTGAACTCAGTGCTTGAAGTCGAGTTATTCGATGTGTGGGGTATTCATTTTATGGGCCCCTTTCCCTCATCATACTCTAATGAATACATCCTGGTGGCGGTTGATTATGTGTCCAAATGGGTTGAAACAACAGCAACCAGAACTAATGATACTCAGGTGGTTATTGATTTCCTTAAAAAGAACATTTTCTTAAGATTTGGGTTACCAAAAGCTTTGATAAGTGATGAGGGAACTCACTTTTGCAACAAGCGGCTGGAATCTTTGTTAGGTAAATATAGTGTAAGGCATCGTATTGCAACCATGTATCATCCACAAACCAGTGGACAAGTTGAGGTGTCGAATAGGGAATTGAAGTGGATACTTGAGAAAACTGTTAACATTTCAAGAAAAGATTAGGCAATGAAGCTTGACGATGCTCTTTAGGTTTACTGGATTACTTTGAAGACACAACTTGACATGTCTCCTTACCAATTGGTGTATGGGAAGGCCTATCATTTACTTGTTGAATTGGAGCATCGAGCATTGTGGGCAACAAAGATCCTTAATTTTGACTTGGCAGCAACAGGTGAGAAAATGATGTTTCAGTTTCATGAATTGGATGAGTTTTTGCATCAAGCTTATGAGAGGTCAAAGCTCTACAAAGAAAAAATGAAGCGATGACATGATAAGAGGATTATACCAAGGAATTTTGAATCGGGACAACAAGTGTTATTATACAACTCAAGGTTGAAACTCTTTCCTAGGAAGTTGAAATCGAGGTGGTCAGGTCCCTTTTTTATCAAAAAAGTCTTCCCCTATGGAGCTATTGAAGTAGCTAGCATTCATTTAGGAATAAGCTTCAAAGTTAATGGAAAAAAGCTTAAGCGTTATTGGGGAGATGGGGTTCAGCACCAAATCTCTCCAATGGTCCTTTCTACACCAACATAACACCAGAGAGAGTTCAGCTTAGGACTATAAATTAAGTGCTTGTTGGAACGCAACCCAATATCTAGTGTTTTATTGTTTTCTTTAGTTTCTTTATGATTTATCTTGAATTGGTTTCTCTAAGTGTCTTAGTTAGTTTTTAGCTAAAAGAGGAGATTTATTTCCTATTTTTTCTGGTGTAGGTTTATCTTGGGACACTTATGCAGATTCAAGTTCAGTATTCAAGCTTAGAATGAAGAACATGGATTGAAACACAGTCGTGCCCTACTCCGTGTGCATTAGGCAAAGATCCCAAGAGAAGAACACGGCTAGTGACATAGCCGTGTCAATACTCGTGTTGATTGGCCAAAGGCTTATGAATTATTCAAAAAATCCAGAGGAAGAACACGGCCAATGACATGGCCGTGTCTATACCTGTGTGAACCATCCAGAAAGTCAAGGAGGAAAACACGAGCACACACGACCATGACAGCAAGCGTGTGGATGACACAAAGAGTCCAGAAAGAACACGGCAAGTGACATGGCCGTGTCTATTCCCGTGTCGATTGACCAAAAGTAACCCACCTGAAGACACGGCTATGTCCATACCTAGGTAAGTATCCATGCATGTCATGTCACTAACACGGTCGCACACACGGCCGTGTCTTGCTCGTGTCACTTAAACGGATTTTCTACACTCTACACACGGCCCAATACATAGGCATGTCACCCCCGTGTCACACCAACACCCCCACTGCCATGCACGTGTCAACTTCCTGTGTTTCTTACTCAAGCCCAACACGCCCACAATATACGGCCGTGTCACTTAAAACCCTTTAAAATTTTGGTTCACGGGTCATCACTTAAAAAAATAACCCAATTTCTCTCATTCTCCTCTAAATCCCTAACCATTCCGGTACTCCCATACCCATTTCCTGCCAAACTCCTCTAAATTGAATAAGTGGCCCAAATGTAACAAAAAAATAAAACATATGCCTAAAATGAGGTCACCAATTTAAAAATAANGTGTCACTTAAAACCTTTTAAAATTTTGGTTCACGGGTCATCATTTCACTTAAAAAAATAACCCAATTTCTCTCATTCTCCTCTAAATCCCTAACCATTCCGGTACTCCCATACCCATTTCCTGCCAAACTCCTCTAAATTGAATAAGTGGCCCAAATGTAACAAAAAAATAAAACATATGCCTAAAATGAGGTCACCAATTTAAAAATAAAAAAGAAAAACAATTTAGTCACACTAGGTTAGCACCCATAATCAGCCTGGCTACAAGTACATGGTAAATGGAAATTTCAATATTGAAAAATTAGTTGAAGACTTAGATCTGAAAATATGGTTTCTACAGTTTGTATTTTTTTACATGTTTACCATTTGAGGAACGTGAGAAACAAATATTTTCATGTCATCATGTAGGAAACATGTAAAGAAAGTAGATAAGTATTTTTCCTGTGATAAAGGAAAAGACAATTGTCATTATTCAAGATAACTCATGATGCGAAAGATATACTAGATCTAAAAAGACCAAGATTCGAGCCTGGAAATTAGCAAGAAATTTAAAATCAAGATTTAAGCTTGGGAATTGGCAAGAAATTTAAAATCATGATTTGACCCTGAAAATTAGCGAGAAATTTAAAACCAATGTTCGATCCTGGGAATTGGCAAAAAATTTAAAAACCAAGATTTAAGCAAACACAGAAGCACAAGAATAAAACCAATAAACAACTAAAGAACTAACTAAATACCAAGTGAATGATATCTAATTCATTTATATAAAATTCACTCATTATTTAATATATATATATATATATATATATATGTGTGTGTGTGTGTGTGTCTGTATTTGTGTAAAATAACTTTTTTGTTTCATTGGAATGATTATTTATTCCATATTAATTCGTAATTGAATATTTTTATGATATCCTTTCTTTGAACTTGTGTTTTCATTGTCATAATAATTTATTTATTTTTGTGTCCTTATGTTTATGTTTATGATTATGTTTATTAAAAAATTAGCCAATTTATTTGGTTTATATAAGGTGTTGAATAATTTGTAAAATAGATATGAGAATAAGTTCAAAATTTGACAAACTTAAGAAATTTTGATTGCTTATAATTCCAATCAAGAGCCTATCTGTAACTTTAAGATAATGCGCTGCATATGCCCATGTTTCAAGCCCAATAAACTAGCAAGTTAAATATTTAAATGTGTTCATGGGTTTATAGTGTGATAGTAGATGGGGGAAGTTGTGCTAATGTAGCTTGCCTATACATAAACACTTCAAACCCTACATTCTCCAATCGCTCAACAATAGTGGGGAAGTAACAGTGAGCAAAAAAATCCTAATCTCTTTCTCCATTGGCAAGTATGAAGATGAGGTGCTTTGTGATATTATTCCCATGCAGGCTAGCCACATACTCCTTGGTAGGACTTGACCATTTGACTACAAAGTCAATCACAGTGGGTACATAAAACTATACTCATTTGTTTTCAACAAAAGGCTAATCACCTTGATCCCTATGTCTCCAAAGCAAATTCTAGAAGATCAAATACAAATAAAAAAGATTGTGAGCTTGAGAGAGAGCAAAAGAGAGTGGAGGCCAAGACCTTCAAAAGACAAGAAAAAGAGAGAGAAACCGAGAGCAGATTGAGTGAAAAGAATAGAGGAAAAATAAAAGATTATGAGCTTGGGAAAAGAGAGTCCAAGAAAGTTTTGCTTTCTCATAAGCCTACTCTAACATCCTTGTGCAAAAAGACTTATGTTGAGACTAATCCCTTCAATCTTTCATGTTCTAGTGTGTGTTTGTCCCATGTGTAGAATCTTGAAGAAGTCTCTCAAAAAACAACACAAGATGGAATGTGGTTAACTTTACACATTTTCCTACTTTGACATCAACTTATGTTGATTGTGCACTTGCTGAAAAATTGTTTAATCATGATCCTACTCTTGTTGTAATGGTGTATGCATGTGGAGATTTAGGAAATAATGTTGATGGATTAGGAGATTTCATGCTTCTTACTTATTTACATGCTAGGGCACTAGGTCTCGATCATGTTAGAACCTTGTGTGCTAGTGACTTTTATGATATCGGTAGGAAGAGTGTGAGTGTTACATGGGCTGCACAACCCCACCATATGTCAAATTACTCTTTGTTTAGAAAGCTCGATGTGTAGTTATTCCATAACTCCATGTATAGATCTCACATTTCTTTTAATTCTTGCATAAATAACACTTTTTATGATACCAATGTATTTTGTAAGGATGAACTTGCGCATGATTGTTATAGGCTTAGATTTGTTGGACATAATTATTTGCTTTCTTTTAGATTTATATATGGAACCTATGGTTGGTTGTCCATACCTTGCAAGGTTTGTCATATCTCTCATACCCTATCTAAAGTGGTGAATCTTTTGTTGCACATTTACATTGGATACTTTTTGAAGGCCTACTTCTTGGTATTTTTAAATCAAGAGCTGAGTTTAGTTTATTCTAGTCCTACAGTGCTTGCTTCACTATTTCTTTTATGCCTTTATGCATTTTTATGCTTTTGTGTTCCTCACAAAAATTTCAGCTTTGTGGTTTCTTGTAAGGAATTTGAGAGGGTGGTCTTTGACCTGGGTATCTCCTTTTACTTTGTTGTTACAAATAAAGGAGAAGGAACTTGAATGTTCAAGATGAAGTTGGTCAATGTAACACAAGTCTTAGTGGTTGCACTAAGCTTATCTTCCTCTACAATCTTAAACCTTGTTGTGGCTTCATATTAATTGGATTTTACACTCATTACCTTTTTCTTGTTGATGTAGGTTAAAGATTTGAGGGCAAATCTTTTAGAAGAGGGAGGGGATGATGCGATCCAAGGTAGTAACACCAAGGAGGCCGAGGCTAGGGTTTAGCTCATAGTTATTTGGTCAATAGTCTTTGTATTTTGATATCATTGTTGGGCCGAATAGCTATGTATTTAGGGTTTTTATTTTCTGATTTATTTCTTAAGACTTTGTTTTTGGTTAAGTTTGTAGTAATGGCCCATTTTGAACTTTTATTAGGGTTGGTCGTTACTTAAGCAACTTAGGGCTTGCTTAGTTGGGTTTTAGGATCTTTGGGTCAGTTTGGGTTCGGTTATCCACTCAGCTCCTAAAATCGCCCCACAAACACTTTAAGGAGATGATTGCCTTTGTCATCAACATTATTCAAAAATTAATCAAAGAACTTGTTGAGAGGTTTCTTCTCTTTTCTCTCTTTTGAGAGCTTTGGACCAGCAAGGGTACAACTTGCTTGGTGCTAGAATCTTATCACTCCCAATCTCCTTTTTCCCTGAAGTTTGGCGATTCAAGCAATGCTTCATCCTTTCCACGTTGGTTCTTGATTCTTTGTGCTTGAGAGGTTTGGCTGCATTGTTAAGTTGCTCATTCTAAGTTTAAGGGTCTTCACTTCATTTCCATTCATCTTGTTTTGTTTGATTCACTAGCCAATTTCTTGGGATCCTTGGATTCGTGGTGTTATGCTGAGTTGACCTATATTCACTAGGGAAATCGCATCAACAAGCAAAATGTTAAGTTTTTGGGTATTTGTTAAGTGGATTTTACACCCACTTTATAAATGCTTTTAGCTTAACTTTTTGTTTGTGTCTTGAGATTTGTAGCCTTAATCTTGTTCATTCTGTCTATTTTGTAGGTTTGAATGGAAAAAGTGAAAATTATTGCTTAAAGAGGCATTGAAGACAAGATTTGACAAATTTTTGGTTTGTTGGGTGTTGCTATGCTACTCCCTGGCGTCGCTATGCTCCAAGTCCACCAGCTGCAGAGGTGAGCAAGGTGCTGGGCATCCTTATGCTACTTCCTAGCGTCGCTACGCCCTCTCTTAGCCAAAAGCCACATTGAAGCATCCTTTGGGCGTCGCTACGCCCTTGACCAATGTCGCTATGCCCATGACCTAGAGTCGCTTTGCCAGGCCATCCACCAAAGCACTCCCTGGGCGTCCTAGCGCTCGTGATCCAGCGTCCCAACGCCCAACGTGCATTCTTCCGCACACGTGCTTTGTTTTTCCTATTAGAATTAGGAGTAATAGGTTTTAGTATTTAAGCAACTTTTAGGTTTGAGTTTAGGGATCTTTTCTTGACTTTTTGGAAGTAAGGAAGCAAGAGCAAAACAAGGATTTGAGAGGTGCAACTTGGACAGCAGATCGGTAGCTTCTCTACTGAGTTTTATTCTTCTTCCCTTTGAATTATGTCTAGATTTTACCCTACCATGTTCTTATCTTTTGCTGTGAGCTAATCTCTTATTTAGGGCTATGATGTAGCCTAATTATAAACGGTTGTAGTTTCTTGTGAAATTAATTTGAGGTTTATATTTTTTATTTGAGTGTTTATCCCTATTCTTAATGCTTCTAATTAACTGGCCATTAATTAGTTGATTAGTTAATCACTTAGAGACTGAAAGGAGATTTGTGTGTCTAGTTCATTGAGATGAATACCACAGGTTGCATGTAGGATAGGAATATACCTCCATGACTTGTGTAGTCAATTAAGAGATTCATAGAACCTAATGAATTCGTAATTATTATAACTCGTATAGTAATATACAGGGTTAGTAATTGGGGATATTTTCACCAGACCTTGGGAGAGGCTAGTGAATGAATTAGGGAATCTTGACTAGCAATTAGGAAGATAAATTGATATTAATGACATGAGGAATGAAAACCGGGATTATTTTTGGTGAAATCGGAACCATAGGCTTTTCTCTCTTGATTAATTAGTCGTTTTCTCTGTCTTAGCTTATTTTCAGTTTACTTAAAGTTCTATCTTGAAAATCTCCATACTCGTTGATTAGATAAAATTGAGATTAACCCAATTTCGATAATTGATAACATTAGTCCTCATGGGAATGATAATTAACTCACATCTTATTACTTGGAAACGATAATGTGCACTTGCGTTAGAATTTTACACAACAATAGTGGTCAAGAATGAGAATAATGAATTGATCCTAACTAGAACTGTGACTAGCTGGAGAGTGTGCATTGACTACATGAAGCTCAATAAGGCCACTAGAAAGGATCACTTCCCCTTGCCTTTTATTGATCAGATGCTTGAAAGAATGGTTGGCCATCCTTATTGTTGTTTTCTTGATGGATACCCTAGCTATAATCAGATCTCTATAGCACCTGAAGATTAGGAGAAGACTACCTTCACTTGCCCATATGGAAAATTTGCCTTCAGACGCATGTCCTTTGGGTTATGCAATGCACCAACCTCTTTTCATATGTGCATGATGGAAATTCTCTTACATGGTGGAGAGGTTTATTGAAGTGTTTATAGATGAATTTTTAGTCTTTGGAACTTCTTTTGATTCATGCTTGGCTAATCTTGCTTAAGTTCTCCAATGTTGTGAAGAAACTAATCTAGTGCTCAATTGGGAAAAGTGCCACTTCATGGAGACATAGGGCATTGTCTTAGGCCATAAGATCTATGCTTCTGGTGTTGCAGCTGATTGGGCTAAGAAAGAAACTATTGAAAAGCTACCACCTCCTACATATGCTAAAGGAGTGTGTAGTTTTATGGGCCATGTTGGATTCTATAAGTACTTCATTAAAGACTTCTCCAAGATAATTGAGCCTCTCTGCAATCTACTTCTCAAAGATGTGCCTTTTAAATTTATTGTAGATTGTCTTGAGGCTTTCCAAGTTCTTAAGAAGGCTTTGGTATCTGCCCCTATGATCATAGCTGCTAATTAGGATTTTCCTTTTGAATTGATGTGTGATGCCAATGATTTTGCTATAGGAGCTATTTTGGGATAGAGTAGAAACAAGGTTTTTCATGTTATTTATTATGATAGTCGCTCCCTTAACCCTGCTTAGATGAACTATGTCACCACTGAAAAAGAACTGCTGCCAATGGTTTATGTTTATAACAAGTTTTGGCCATACTTCATAGGACCAAGACCATAGTCTACACTGACCATTATGCCATCATTTATCTGATCGAGAAAAAAGATGCAAAACTCAGATTAATCAAGTGGGTGCTCCTACTATAAGAGTTTGACTTGGAGATCAAAGACAAGAAGGGAACAAAAAATCAAGTAACTAATCATTTGTACCGCTTAGAGCCATATGAGCAACATGATTAGACAAAGCCTCATATTAATGATGCATTCCCAAATGAACAACTTTATAATATCTCTGTTGGGAAGCTTCCTTGGTATTCAGATTTTGCTAATTATTTGACTAGTAAGGTTCTTCCACTAGAGCAAAGCAACAATCAACAGAGGAAGAAATTTCTCTATGATGTGAAGCATTACTTATGGGATGACCCTTTTGTCTACAAGCATTGCTCTGATAGGATTATCAGAAAGTGTGTCCCTAAAGAGGAGATGGTGAGTATACTTCATCACTGCCATTCTTCTAAATATAGTGGTCACTTTAGAGCTAACCATTCTGCAGCTAGGATCCTTTAGTCAGGTTTCTACTAGTTGACATTGAAGCATTACTTATGGGATGACCCTTTTGTCTACAAGCATTGCTCTAATAGGATTATCAGAAAATGTGTCCCTAAAGAGGAGATGGTGAGTATACTTCATCACTACCATTCTTCTAAATATAGTGGTCACTTTAGAGCTAACCGTTATGCAGCTAAGATCCTTTAGTCAGGTTTCTACTAGCTAACATTGTTCAAAGGCACACTGATGAGGATCCTAACACCCAATCAAGAGACCCGTTATCCATGTTTGTGGGTCCGATCACAAGAGCAAGAGCTAAAAGGATGCAAGAAGCTTTGAACAGCTTGATTGATAAGATCAAGGCTCAAGGAAGAAGTTTGGATGGAAGCCAAAGGTTCATGTGCTCAATTTGGGCTAAAAATGAAGATATTGAAGACGGGCAAAACCTTGGGGGCCGCAGCCTCTAAAACTCGGTGTTGTAGCGCTCCAAATCACTCAGAATGGCTTCTAGACAAGGCCTCATGTGCCATAGTGCCCAGCAAATAGCAAGCTATGCACTGTAGTGCCAACCCTAAATGTCGTAGCTCCCCGTCAATTTATAGCTTAGCGAGTTTGACCCAAAATGAGTATTTTGGTTAGTGGCTCAGAGCTTGGACTAACTTTTAGCTTATTTGGGCCTAGTTTAAGAGCAATTTCACTTAGGTTATTAATGTTATCCATTTGGGACATCTAGCTATTATTTTTGTCTTATTTAGGTTTTGTTAAAGCCTTTGGCCCAATTAGACTTTGAATTAGGGTTATGCTTGTTTTGTTTAAAAGGGAGGCCAATGCTCTTGTCAGGGTTAGAATACGCATTTTAAGTAAAGTTGAGAGTCTTCTCCTTCCATGGTTTTTTGAAGAACTAGTAGAACTTATCAAGAACCCTAGTTCTTATGCCGTTTGTAACTTATCAAGTACCCTAGGTTCTTGTGGCATTCAATCCTAGAACTTATCGCTTGCCTTCTATCTTTCTTAAGTGTAGCATTCATATATCTTCCCTAGATACCTTCAGTTCCCGCTTTGCTAAGCGATGGGTCGAGGTCCTCATTTTCGTTCCGAAACTTGATTTAAACGGTTCATCATGCATTTGGAATCTATACCTTTGGGTTACCCCATAGGGATTCGCATCACACACTCTTATGTGTCCGCTTGTGATATATGCCAGAGGACTAACAATATATCTTGTTGACATGAGATGGCTCTAAACAATATTCTAGAGGTAGAGTTGTTTGATGTGTGGTGGATTGATTTCATGGGACCATTTCCATCTTTCAACAATAATTATATTATTTTAACTGTAGATTATTTGTCCAAGTGGGTTAAAGTTGTAGCCTTACCAACCAATGACTCTAAGGTGGAGATTAATTTTTTGAAGAAAAACATTTTCAATTGCTTTGGCATTGCAAGAGCTATCATAAATGGTGAAGGGGAACACTTATGTAACAAACAACTAGATAAACTCTTAGCCAAGTATGGGGTCAAGTACAAGATTGCCACTACTTATCATCCCCAGACTAGTGGCCATGTGGAGATCTCCAATAGAGAGTTAAAGTGGATATTTAGAGAAAACAATGAACACTAATAGGAATGACTGGTATGAGAAGTTAGATGATGCTTTCTAGGCATATAGGATAGCTTTCAAGGCACCAATAGTCGTGTCACCTTACCGATTGGTGTTAGGGAAAGCTTGTCACCTACCTGTGGAGTTAGAACACCGGGCATATGATGAACACACTTTTTATACAATAGTTATCCCTCATACTTAGTCTTTTAAACCTCTTTTGGGCTGAATTGCATAGACTTAGACCTCATTTCATGACTTAGGATCCATTTATGCTTAATTGCAATTTCCAGCAATACTGGGCATTATATGCTGTCTCTGTGTTTCAGGCATATCTTGAGTTCTGGATGTCCAAAAATTCCGAGTCATACCTTGTTGGAAAGCTGAGAGAATTGTCTACAACTTTCTTTCAGGGCTCCAAAGCTAATTCGGACGTTCAGAAGGTCATATGCAGCCTGGAAGCCAGAGAAGACATGCTGTCGCAGGATCCTGACCTACATGCAGTATTTGGGTCATAACTTGAGTTGTGGATGTCATATGGACCTGAAACTGGTACCATTGGAAAGCTAACAGACAGAGATTCAATTGATATGAAGACCGGTTCACCATATTTTATATTGAAGATGGTCGTATTTGCTGTGGAAGTTAGCTGACGGTTCCAGACACCTATTGCCACTTAAATGGGCCTAACTTCCTCATGACAAGTCCAAATGGGCCCAAACCAAAGCCCAATTGAAGCTAAGGCCCATGGAAACAAGTGTGCCCTAAGGGCAATTTGGGTGTGCATGTAATTTTGGAGGTCTATATCAGCACAAGAGGGCAGCCAAAATTGACAATAAGTGAATTAGATATTTTTAGACAGTTTTTACTCTTTCCTTAGTCCTTAAGTTTTCTCTTAGATATTTTTGTAAGAAATTAGCTTCTCTTGTTCATGGAGGGCTAAATCATCAAATAAATCCAGGTTTTGGCTGTTCTGATTATTGGTTTTGAGATTATGTGTTGTTGTTATTCATTTCAATGATTAATCTGCTTCTTGCTTCCTTTGGATTATTCTGTTTGGATTGTTAAAATTCGAATTTGGATCTTCATGTGTGATTGCTTAATTGCATGTGATAAAAGAGGATTGTATGGTTGATTAATGTTTCTGAGCTTTTGGATGGATTAATCACCTTGGCTGGATCATGGACTTAGGTAAAACTAGACTTGAATGTTTGCTTAATTCATTTAGTCTTAGTTAAAACCGAATTCTGGTTGCTTAACCAGTGGAATCCATAGAACATTGAGAGCCTTCTTGATATGTTTTAAAGGCCAAGAACATGGTTAATAATTGAATGGATCATTAGAAATCAAGGATGAACTAAAATCAGAATTAGTTAAGGCTTGGATTGGTTGCTTTCTCTAAAACTCTACCACTTACCATTAATTTCTGTTAATCATATAAACAAACACAACCCCCCTGTTTATATGCTTCTTAATATGATTCACTAAATAGAACAATCCTTAGGTTCGACTTAGGGCTGCCCTATGCTGCAAATAGCTTAGGTAACCGACCTTAAACTTAATTAATTTGAGGAGCCTCGGCAGCTCATCAGCATATTATGCAATTAAGAAGTTGAATTTTGATCTTCAAGTCGCTGGTGAAAACCATCTACTATAGCTCAATGAGAGTGATGAATTTTTGCCAAGAAGCTTATGAGAATGCCAGATTATACAAGGCACAAACTAAATAGTGGCATGATAAGCGTATCTTAAGATGTGAGTTTACTCTTGGTCGGCAGGTCCTTTTGTTCAATTCCTATTTGAAGCTGTTTCTAGGAAAGCTGACATCTGGGTAGTCAGGATCTTTCACTATGGTCCAAGTATTTCCTCATAGAGATGTGGAAATTCATAGTGTTGATCGTAGATTTAAAGTCAATGGCTAATGACTCGTGGCTTAGATTGATAGTGTGAAGGACCTTCAAAAGTCCTCAATCACCCTTGTAGAGCCAAAATGATACATTTCAGAGATAGTTAGGTTGAGGACTATAAAATAAGAACTTTTTGAGAGGCAAACTAGGTTTTCTTAATATTTTTCTTAGTTTTAGTTTAGTTGTGTTAATATTTTTCCACGCTTGTTTTTTTAATTTCTATTTATTCTATGATTAAATTTGATGAATTTTCTGTTTTGCAATTTTTTTTAGGGCTTAAACAAGTTTGGGGGAGCCAATGTATCAAAATAGAAAAAAAGAGCTGAAATAAGAACCTAGGCAGATGAAAAGAAGTAGTATATCTAACACAAGTCTACGAAGCTTCGTCATATGATCAATTCATAAAAACTATTAATCAAGAGATAATAGTTCAATGTAAAAAATAAGATAAAAAAGGATACTAACAAAAGAAAAAACAAATTAAGAAATATTTGTCATCAAATGAATTAAAATGATAGATTAATTTCTACTTCCTCAAAAGATAGAAAAAATGAATTCAACAATATAATAAATCTAGAAAATATTATAATATAACCGAATCAAGCAAAATTACAAAATAAAATCGCTAAAGATTTAAATTTTATAAGATATTACAGAGAATTTATTTGTTATATGTGTAGTCAAATTTGAAATTGGAAGAGAAATTCTCCAAAGAATGAGAAGATAGATTCAATAAATGCAAGTAAATAATTAAAAGAAGAATTAATCAAATTATTTGTAAATAATGTTACTATCACATATGGGCACTATAGAAATTGTTGATTATCTAGGGATAATGAATGTGAAAATGTTTTTTCTAGAGTTGTCAAGTTGCAGTCAGATTTTGTGGGCAGTGTCAAGCAACAAATTGAGACCAACAAACGTCAACTAGCTAATCAAGATTCTAAATAATATAGAAGCTCTAACTTTCAAAGTATAGGTCATAGTAACTCTAGTGTATTGGAGTAAGGTTGGCCTTAGTTGATGATTCAGGCTTTCTTCCATATGACCAATTTGTGCAACACACTTTTGTAGGCAGTTTTAGAAGGCTACAAACTACAATACTAAGCTTGGATCTAAAATCATTGTTCAAAATGCATAAAACAATCTGTAGATCCACCTTCTGTTCCTAGACTTGAATGCAACTTCACATAAGTGGGCATTTGGTGTCATAGCAAAGCTTCTCAATAATGCAATTGGTGAGGCCCATAATAGCAATGTGGCTACTTTTGTCTTTGTAGAAAAAAAATTCAAATCCAAAGGATGGAAGACATGCATTGTTGATTCAAGATGATGGTGGTGGAATGAGTTGACAAACAATGTGTCGTTCTATGAAAAGTCAAAATCTACAATCAAAAAGTATGGAAATGGCTTCAAGACTACCAATATGACACTTTGTACATATGTCATTATCTTCAACCGCGACTTGAATTATACAATTTGGAGTCACAACATTGGACTTCTATCTCACACGTTTTTTATGTGAACATATTTTGATATAATAGTTGTACCCATGGTGAACTATGAGTGAGAAAGAAATATAAAATCATATAAATAAAATTATAATGGTAGTAGACGCTTACAAGCTAAAAGTTCAAATAACTAACCCAATAAATCTTCTTAGAGTGATAACTACTAGATTCAGTTTCCAACTAAGTGGATTGATGGATAATTATGTTATTGAAGATTAAATGATAGAAGTAGAAAATTCGACAAGACCAAATACTAATTATTCAAATTATATAGAAATCTTAATTAAAAGAATTGTTAAACATTTTAAAGGAGAACCAAAAACTTTCGAGAAAAATATTTAGAATTCTTTAATAACCTCAGATGTAAAAAACTCTCAGATTTAAGATGGTATAAACATGTACTCTTTTAAAAAAGTATTTTAAAGAAATGGTTACAATGCAGCTTATTAGAAAGAAAAGTTTATTTCTTGGTTTGAAATCTTTTTGCAGAAAAGGTCAAAGCTAGATTGAGAAATATGATATGAAATCAAAGATTATCTCTAACACAAGTCTACAAAACTTCTTCAGCTAGTTAATTAGTTAAAACTATTAATCAAGAGATAGTAGTTCAATGTAATAATAATATAATAAAATAT